>JAVIAB010000041.1:7405639-8005639 GCA_032433765.1 Megaustenia siamemsis | reverse complement strand
GAAATTAGATCTATTTTAGCTTTGACCTCTTTCAGAACATTTTCATTACTCTTCTTAGCTGTCCATTGTATTCTCAACATTCTTCTGTAAAACCACTCAAACACGGTGAGGCGAACACAGTGATAGTAGAAGGAAAACAAATAGTTAAGAGACAGAACCAGATCAGTATGACATTTGTGAACAGGAGATTTCAGGGGGGAATAGGTAAAGGAGCAGGCGTGTCGGCGGCCGTCTTAAAGGTGTTGTGTGCGGTATAAACAATTCGAACTAGCCAAATCGGAGGATTTGTGTTGTGGTTTTTTTTTTAAAAAGAGGACGTAGAACAAATAAATAGTGATTAACAGTGTAGAAACAATTGTTAAAACAGGAAGAATGTAAATAGGAATTAGTTAATTGTGGAAGTGTATATCGAATTTTTGTTTTGTCCACACGGTAAAATTAGGTATTGTGAAATAAATGGTACCGGTGTTATTTGGAAGTATTACTTTTTGTAACGCTCTCCTTAGTGATTGAAGTTATACGCCTTGACCTTGTGATGTTGTTTTGTAACGGGGTTCTTAATTATAGCGCCTTGACACAACGTGACACTGGAACACTATGAACAGTTCCATTGGCGTCCCGTTTATCCGGCGCTCGCTTCCCGTTACCAAGAGTGACTGTGGTCACCCCGTCTCAACTGGACTCCGTCTGGCCTTTCTTCGCTTCTCCCACGGACATTAGGTTCAGAGCGACTCGACACTTAGCTCCGCACCAGATCGTATGGATTACATGTGTTCATCGTCCTCAGACTGGTTTGTACTTCGCGTTGTGTTGATCGACCCAGTCGGCCAACAGGAACAATATAATACACAGCCATACACAAATGAGGTCAAACAAGTCATGAATAAAACAATAATTAACTTGCTTTATTTACAATGTGCTGATTACAACAAGCTATATACAAGTGATGAGCGGCATGACTATCCGTTCCAGTCTTTCCAGTAGGTGTAATAAAGGTTTGGCTTATCACCGCCTTATGCCACTTGCTCATGTTTTCTAAATGCTCTTACACTTCCTACTTTCGAACTACATTTACAGCTGACTTTATCTAGATTTTCTCTAACTCACATTTGATCTATATAGATGTTTGGAATCTCCACCTATACTCATATTTAAGAAAGAGCGTGTTGCTCTGTTCCCACTGAACGAGCCGGGCGCCCAGTGGCGCGGCCGCCTCCTAGCTAGCTCTAAATCTTGTATTCCTCCATCTTGCTAAACTTGGATCGACTTTGTTGAAGACCTATGCTCCACATGGGGCTCAAGAGGTAGAAGAAAAAAGAATATACCACATCCATTTGTGTCCCTACGTCTACTCTACTCTACACTACACATTTTACGACAAACTCCCCCAGCCTAAACCTATCTCAAAAGCTCAATCTGCCTATTCCTATTAAAAAAAAAAAACAACTACAGGGCACGCATGATGTTGATATGATCCACAATTCACTTGTTACAACTATCTATCATACAACATGTAAACTGTACAATATAATCTTTCCCCATCATTATGGATCCATGTGGAAAACTAAAAACTTTAATGTTTCTACTTATCAGTTCTATTCACTTAATAAGCTCATCAATTTATATCATAAGAAAACTTAAATTCATTAACGAATGACCATTAATATATAATTTTGTTCTATAAATCCCCATTTAAGATCCGTCCAATTAGTTCCATCGGCAATGTTTATGAATGCCTATCCCAATTCTACTGTACATACTCATGTGACTACCAATGCCCACTAGACATCCCGCGTTTACGTTTTTCGATTATAACATCACAGTCTAACTGATTCACAATATCCACAAATTAGTGCTCTTCTTCGTCTTCTTATATCTTTCCTTTGCTGCCGTTGGCGTCGAGAGGAGAAACAATCTGCGATTCTTTACTCTTCTGTTGGCCTCTTCTGATGTTATTCCTTCTAGCGACTCTAGTATTCCCTTTATCCATCTCTTTCTCGGTCTTCCTCTTAATCTGGCGTTTTCGTAGCGTTTGTTTATGGCTCTTTGCGTCATTGTTAGTTCTTTTTGACTTGTTATGTGGCCGAACCAATTTATCTGTTGTTTCTTTATGTATTCGATGGCTGGTTCAACTTCGAGTTTCTTCCTCAGGTCAGTGTTTCTTACTATGTCCCTTAAGCTGTTTCCTGTCATTCTTCTGACACATTTCATTTCGGTGGTCGTTATCTTTCTTATTGTTCTAGAGTCCAACGTCCAATTCTGGCACTGATAGCACAGAGTTGGTAGAAAAATTGATTTGTATATTGCCCTTTTTGCTTCCGTAGTTATTGCTTTGTTTTTCAATAGTGTTGATACTTGGCGTATAACTTGGCATGCTTTGTTACACCTTATATCTGTGCATCTTATACTTAGTGCACTCCATGTATAAAATCATCTGTATGCTAAATTGATAGTCTAGTTATTGTCTACCTATTCTTAAAATGATTTTTTTCCTACACCACAAGAAATCTTTCAGCATAGTTCCAACACTTTCATTTCGTGTACTCACTGTTCATACGTTGTCTCGTCATTGGTACTGGGATTTCAGTTGATCTCCGCGACCCTGTTCGTTTGGTTAACTTGCGTGCTGTTGTTGCAGTGGGCACCAATGTAACGCTCTCCTACCTGTTTGGTGTGATGCGTCTTGTCCAGACGATGTTGATTTGTAAAGTGGTTCTTAATGACAGCCTTGACACGACTCGACTATGGAACACTATGAACAGAGCCATTGACGTCATGTTCATCCGGCGCTCCCTTCCCATATATCATAGGGAAACCCCAGATGTGTTCAGAGAAATAAGAGATTGTGAACACAAGAAGAACGGCGGCTTAGTTCAGACATACAAATATAAGAGAGATTGAGGAGAAGAAAATTGGAGATAGAAGGAGAAAAATGAAGAAGTATAATGTCGGTAGGCTAACCCAAAATTGTAAATTACAAACGAGTTATATAAGGAAGTATAGTAGCTAGGAGCTAGCCCGGAATGTGTAGACCACAAACAAAGATGTGAAGAAAATGATATGATGAGAGGGGTTAGCAATTTAATAATCCAAAATAGATAAGCTACATCGAGGTAATACTGAATAATAATGCAATTTAATATATTGCGAATGGTCAGGTTTTTAAAAGTTTGCGTTGTGTATAAAAGATAAGGGAGTAACGCCATATTTGTTTTAAAAGAGTAAGAGTGGGACGGTGTAGTGGCAAGATAGCCAATCCGGAAAGGATATACTACACAAAAGAAATATTGCACGTGGCAATATAGAATATATTTTGGAAGACCAGCCAAGAGCAGTATGGAGGATAAAGTGGAGAGAGGGGGCTAAACCGGCCTCGCTCTGTAGAAGAGGTGAGGAGAATATAGTGTAGAAAGGGGGAGTGTAATAAATCCTTACCGTTACAAGGGAAGGACTGAGTAAAAGAAATATAGAAATCAATGTTACACAGTAGAAATGGGTATTTAGGAACATGATTATGCGGGACTAGACGTTTTCAGTGACGGAATAAATTGATTATCAGAAATAGACAGGTGATTAAGGCCTGGTCTGCGGATTCTATAGGGCACATTATCACGACATTTGGACAATCCTGACGACAATAACACACGGCCAGATGCATAAGGGGGAAATGATAGAACTGCAAGGGGGGGGGGGGGGGTTCGTGTGTTAGAAGAGGACAGTAGTAGATAAGGAAAAGGGTTTGTGAGACAAGAGATGACTAACAGATAGTGGATGGTCACGACAATATATAATAAAGATTGTATGGAGGAATGGTGATATGATTTATTGAGTAAATTAAGCGCTTCATGTAACGGTTTAGACGTTAAGTGAAGTTCAATGCATACAAATGTGTTGGTGGCAAATATGTATCTGTGAGAGAGGGAGAGTAAGGGATAATGGAGAGCTTGGTTGGGGGGGGGGAACATATCACGAGGAGCGACCACGAGAAAGATGAGTAGAATAGTTTTAGAGGTAGGACATGAATCTCGGGATTGATAATGGTATAAATAGAAGAGTGAGTAGATGACGTAGAGATATTTCGATTGGTAGAGAAGTAGAGAGGTAGAGGAAACGTGTTTTATTTTTTAGGAGACGGAATATTTAAGTCTATGCATGGAGAAAGAGCAGGATCTTGATAGAAACTTCCCTGTAGGTTCGGAACAGAATCGCTGACGCAATTAGACGGTAGACTGTAGGGGCTAAAAGAGCCCAACAGTCAGCGTGGTTATTAAAAGATTACTTAGTTAGGTAAAGTCGATATATATATTATACGATATAGCTATTGTAAAACAGAGACAGTGTATTAGTTAGTAGTGATAGAGCTACAGAGAATATTACCTTAGGAGGGGGCATTAGAGACGACGGTAAGATCAAGCGTAAGTGGAGAGCTCATTGAGCACAAGTCGTCGTAGCTAGTAGTGAGGGAGCCATGTTATTAAAGCCTAGTAGGACAAGACGTGATTAGTAAGGCTGAGTAGAACAGAAGAATAGATGCGAGCCTACTAGGGCAAGACGTGATTAGTAAGGCTAGGTAGAACAGAAGAATAGATGCGAGCTTATAAAGTAGACATGTGCATTCTGTGACCTGCTGTGTGAATGGCCTGGCGGGATGTGTTGACCGCTGGCCGCTGTGAATAATTGTACATAGTTGCCATTGTTAGGGCTGCCAAATTAAAGATATATGGCATTACCAATTCAGCAGCCATTTTTTCATGTAGCCATTTTTTTGTCTAACAGTCATTACCTACGCCAAGACGCTGAACTGAGTTAGGAGTTGTCGCGCACAAACAAGTTCGTCAACATAACATCTGTGTTTGTGCACTAACTTACTAGTGTCACTATTACTTTTATATCGGCATCTTCTTTCTTCTCATTAATTCCTTCGGCGTCTGCTCTACCTTCTCTGCTATGTCTGTCTTATTCGTCTTTTTCTTTTCTTTATTCTTCCTCATCTGCCTTTCAGCGTCGAAGGGAGATATAATTTGCGGTCTTTTTCTCTTCTATTCGCCTATGCAGTTATGTTTCCTAGTGCTTCTAATATTCCATTGATCCATATCTTCTGTGGTCGTCCCTTGGGTCTGGTGTTCTCACAACGTTTGTTGAAGGCTCGTTGTGTTGTGTTTTGTTTTTTCTTCCTTATCACGTGACTAAACCATTTTATCTGTTATTTCCTTATATATTCTATGGCGGGCGCTATTCCTAGCTTTTTCTCAGTTCTTCATTTCTGATCTTATCTCTCTGACTGTTTCCTGTCATTCGTCTAACACATTTCATCTCTGTATAGGTTATTTTTCTTAATGTTCTTGCATCTAGGGTCCAGGTCTGTCATTGATAGCACAACGTTGGGATGAAGATTGCATTGTATAGTGCTCGTTTTGCCTCCACATTTATTTCCTTATTGGACAATAGTGGTGATAACTGCCCAATGATTTGACAAGCTTTTTTGCATATTGATTCTATCTCTGCTGTTTGAGAATTATCGTTTGTCATTAGACTTCCCAGATATTTGAATTCCTCTACTTGTTTTAGTTGTCTGCATTCTATAATTATGTTGATGTTCTGTTTATTTTACATATCTCCATATTCAGTGTATTTCTCTGAGCGTAAAGCATGTATCCATTACCGACCTGTTGAGTCCGTCGTAAGTTAAGGGCATAACTTAAGAAAATGTCTGTTTCTCTAATAAAATTACTGTCATTTTCTTTTCTAATGATATTGTTGACTCTAAAGCTATACAATTTATAGTCCAGTCGTGAGGGGTGTCTTGCATATTGTTTGCTTAAATACTGATAAACAATTATCAGTGTTTAAAAATGCATATGTCTTTCTCTCACATGTCTTTCTTCTTACTAGACGGTACACTTCAACTTTTAATTTGTTAGTCGTTATTTCGCGATCATCCATATTAAAAATATTGTTAACAGGAATCTTTTATGTCTATAGTATTATGGCTATCTTTGTCTTATCTGCCCTATCTATTAATTTAAAAAAATGATTTCGCCAAATGTATTAAAATATTTCCTAACATGTATTTCTTTAATGTAATTCTCTAATTTGTTTACTTTTACTGAACACCTGCTGTTGTTTTTTACGTTTTGTTTACCTTCCATGTCTTTTTGTGATATAATATAATAAACTGATTGAGTTTAATTAGGCTCCCTAGTCCTACCTGTACACTTGATCTTTTCACTGTTGAGGATATATTGTGACTGTACTGTATACTTGACGATGTATGTACTTGTTCTCTGTGTGGCTATAATCTAACTGCAGTGAAACTTTAATTATAGCTTTAAAATAAATGAACAATTAACATCAATAAAATTAACTTTTAACTATTAAAAAATTATCATTTTAATCGATTTTTATAATTAGTTCTGTAGCAATGTAATTAACAATACATCATGGTTAACATTATATTAGCTTTCGTTTCCAAAATATCGTTGTTTAACTGTTCAAAACTTAACCCAAACATTCACATGTTACTGTATTATTCAACATTTCAACAATTCAAAAATCTAAACAATGCAGGTCAATTAAAAATTATGTGACATCGAAATGATCGTATACGTTCTAATTAATAATTATTTAACAATTCACTGCACTTACTAATTTAACTAATTAGCCGTAATTACTTCTAACACATGATGATAGGACTTCGTCACTTTCTTCACATATAGTGTGTACACTTCATCCTAAAGATCGCGATTATAAAAGAATCACTAATTTGATACGAGTAACTACACTACACAATCTTGAAGCTCCTGGAAATTACAATCGTCCTCAACAGTTAACTGTTCTATCATGGCACACGATGAATCTGAATTATATGTTACACATTTAAAACCAAAAAAAAACCACATACAGCTGACCAGACTTGAGCACATGTGTTGTTATTGCTATTTCTGCTAAGAGATGTCGACAACACATACCACTGGTGAAGAGGTGAAAGGTTAGCGCTGGACAACAACAAATAACTACGGGTCAGGTGGCTTCTGTTGGATTGGAAATGATAACTTACCACCACTGTGTGTCTATGTGTTTGGAATTGGAGTCATCAGTGATGGCCTAACATCATCGAGTGCTACGACGATCATCGTTTTCGGGAGGACGCGAACTCCCATGGTATATGGTGGATAGGCGGCGGGAACCATTGAAGGCTATGTCTGAAAAGTGTTCCTTCTTGCAGTTTCCTCATATTCCAAGTCCGGCTTGTTGCAGGAGCTACTGAGTTAAGTGCTCTGTGCACACCGTGAGCTGTGTGTCTCATCCGTTTTGATCCTGTTTCGATATCCCGCTTGTTTACGATGAATGATGATATCGTATGACAGGGAACAGTTGGCTGTGTTCACTTTCTGCGCGGTTTCGCCTTATGTCTTTTGGCGTGTGCTGAGACTGCAAAGATGGGGACTACAGTTACCTTTCTTTGTTTGGGAGATGTGTTATTAATTCGGATGATTGCACTGGCACGGGCGGTTGAGCAATTATGGAATTATTTAATTAGTTTGCAGTGATGCCGAGGCCTTCCATAACCAATAACCAATAACAATAACAACAAATCTCTGGGACGGTATTTGAACTTTTGATCAAAACATTGATGGTCAGCTTAACAGATAACAGCCTTGACACGTAACATTTCTTGTTCGGTTGGTCTGGGAAAGACATAGGTAAAAGCACTGGTTAACCCTTGTCTGGGCTCTGACGTGACCTTTGTGCTTGGTGGTCATCTCGATTGTGAGGTGGGCTGGAGATGGTAGATATCTACTTGTTTGTGTTGTGCCAATTCTTCTCTCTATCGTCTCTCTGTTGTGGTTCAGAATCTTGTCACATTGACACCAAATACAACTTATAGCCGTGTTCTGATGATTACTTCCCATTGATATAAAACGAGGAGTAAGACAAGGATGCATCCTATCACCAAGCTTGTTCAATCTATACACTGAGCAAATCTTTAAAAACATCACTGAGATGCCAGGCCTTAACATTAATGGGAAGATAATCAATAATCTAAGATATGCTGATGATACTGTACTACTAGCGGAAAATCCTAAAGATCTACAACAATTGCTTAATGTGATAAACATGACAAGCAAGAAATATGCACTAGATATGAATATAAAAAAAAGACTAAGACAATGATCATAAACAAAGGAAATTCTCAAGACCTACAATTAAATATCACAGTTGAAGGAATACATCTAGAGACAGTTCAGAATTACAACTACATGGGACATACTATAACCAGTGATGGAAAATGTACAGCTGAAATAAATAAAAGAATAGGAATGGCAAAAAGTAATTTCAATGCCATGAAAAATATACTAACATCAAAACAAATAACAACAGGGCTAAAACTAAGAATAGCAAAATGTTACATCTTCTCAATATTCCTGTATGGTGCAGACACATGGACATTAGACCAGAAAACAGAACAGAAAATTGAGGCTTATGAAATTTGGATTTACAGAAGAATAGGTAGAATTGGATGGAAAGAAAAGAAAACAAACGAGGAAGTTTTAGGACGACTAAGGGTGAAAAAAGAACTACTAAGCACAATTAGAGCAAGGCAAATGACATTTTTTGGTCATGTTAAAAGACACAACAGTCTAATAAAAGTAATATTAGAGGGGAAAATACAAGGTAAAAGAGGCAGAGGCAGACCAAGACTAACATGGACGAGTGACATAAAAAGATGGACAAGTGATGACAATCTGCACCATCAAAGCAAGAGACAGAGTGGAATGGCACTCCATGGTAGCCAACCTTAGATGCGGAGAAGGCACCCAATGATGATGATGATGATTACTTGGTATGACACGCTACAAATTCATGACTGATAAAACTTTGATGCGTTAAAAATAAGTCATCATTTATTTTATATATATATATATATATATATATATATATATATATATATATATATATATATATATATGGATACACTATCAGGCTATAGCATCTCATATCCTCTCTGTAAATAATTGTCCAATCTGTCAACAGCTTTGGCCACTGAACTACTTCGAATACCGACCGTGATATATATACCTCATCAACTCGTATAGTGGCTATTCTAATTAGGGTCTTCTCACTGATTCACTGGTCTAACTCCATACACTGACACTAGGTTTTCTAGCAGTTTCTCTATCTAGCTCTCTTTCGTCTGTGTCATCTGTTTCTAATACTCTCCAATGGATAATTGAGTTCTTACTGTGGGATATCTCTACTTGTTCTGTAATTTCTGTATCTAAATTTTAAGTTCATGTTGTTATATCGGTGCCAATCTATAGTTCTCAATCTCTCGATCTGCTTCTCATCCTCTTCTGGTCTACTTTAATTCTAGTTTCCTGCCGTTGTTCTGATCTAGTCTAGTTCTAGTTTCGTTGGCCACTATTTCTACTGCGTGGCTTCTAATTTTGGTCTAGTCTAATTCTGGTTTCCTCCTATAGTTCTGCCCTAGTCTAGTTCTCCTCTCCTGCTTCCTATTTCTTATTAGATTTCCACCTCCCTGTTAACTATTTTTTATCCAGATAAATGACATTTAATACTACCCTATTCTCCTCTGAACTTTAAGGTGACTATTTTTCGATTACCTGCTACCATGTGACTCGCCTTTAGTTTGTGAGTTCAGCATTCCTTACAGACAGCTAAGGTCATTTTCAGTTTACAACCTTTTTGTCGGTCACTGCGGTTTTATATCCTATTTACTTCTTTAGTTGTCCTGATGTTAAATTTGTCTTGTCGTTACTTTGTCATATCTTCTAATTTAATCATGATCTAAATATGTATGTGTCATTATTCACCGTTATACTTCAATACGACAGTGCGCGTGACCTAGTCGGTAGCCTTTGAATTAAGTACTCTTTTATATGGGGACTCCAATAATAAGTTTTCGTTACTTTGAGTTACTTTATTGTGGAAGTATTTTTAGAAAGCGTGGTTGAGATTTTCTTTCAAAATCGCATCGATATATTTTGATGTGTTGTCTTAGGGCCCCTATAATACGTGGGGGTTGCGAGGGGAGGGGGGAATAGAGTCTATAGCAGTTTTATTTTTGTTGTAACTGTGGTAAAAAAAATATGGTTCTGTTTTCATAACAATAATTTTCACAATGACATCTTGTCAAGTCATCGATCAATCTCCTTAGTCGCCTCTTACGACATACCTGGAAGGTCACAGTGTCACTATTCTTTACTTCCCTTATAATTATGCCCCGGTAGTGATCTCAGCAATATGTGCCATTTTTATCACGTAAGGTATCTATTTTTTTCAGATTGTCGTTCTGCCCTATTTGCCGTCTTCGGCTCGAAAGGACGATAGAACTGTGGTATACTTACTACAGTTTTTATAGACCACGCGGTCATTATTATATTGTTGAATTAAGTTATTTTAAGATTGCATGTATGTAAAAAGAAATATAACATAAAGAGAGAAATACGTATGTGGAGTCCGTGTTTTAATTGGGTGTTTAGGAAAGTATATTTGTTGAGTCTGGGTTATAGATTGATGTGCAGAATATAAGGATGAATTATGTTTGAGGTCTGCATTAATAGTACATGTGAGGTCTGAGCTAGTGAAATGTGTTTAACTATATATATATATATATATATGAACATTAATAGTAAATGGTGATACTACTCAGCTTTAGCTAACTTCTATGTTAACTTGGATACTTCAGATAGTCGGAAAGTTATTTTATTTTTGTTTGACAGACTTGGTACTCATGTTCACAAATAACGCAGCCAATGACAGGATGTACAGAAAACATGTTCACTGACTTCTCTGTTGACATCCTTCTCCAGAGAAACCACCAGCACAGCCAGACAGGCAGTCACCTGTACTAACTAAACAATGCTCATTTTTGATTGCACAGTGGCATTCCAATTCACACTGTCGACCAAACCAGCCGCGCGGACATATCGTGTCTATGGATATAAGGTAATGGTGGGGTTATAAACAGAAACTACAAAACGTACTTTACAATTGTCTTCTAATAACGTTAACAATAAGTTAAATTTAATATTAATAAATGCCAAAGTCAGTCTTAATATGATGGAAGTTTGTTACATATAGATATATTATTACACAATAATAGTTAAAGCTGTCCAGTTGTAACAGAGGGAGGAGGTGAAAATGTGTAACAATGAGCTGAGTGAGTGATAAGGAGCACGTGAGTACTTCAGGGGAAGAAAGTGAGAAAATTAGCTCAGGCAGAATAGCGGATTTCCCGTGACTGTTGAGATGGTTCAGTTAGAGGGTGTACGGGATTTGCGATTGGCTGTTTATGAAAGATAAAGTCGATGTACAGAGTTAGACGGAGGGGAGATTCAGAAGATTTTCACACATATTCACACGGGAGGGAGGGGGTGAAGGGACGGCCTGTGAGGCGGTTGCTGTAGAAACCTCAATTAGATTAGGCGGTACGCCAATGGCTCATGGAGGCCAAGAAGGACTAAGAGTTAGTCCAACGACTATCTAAAAGTTATACTAGTATAGAAGTAAGTCGAGACGGCTATTGTGTTTAATATAGTAACATAACTTAAGTTCCAGACTAAGAGGATTTTTAGTGTGGAAAAGGGAATGCAAGAGTTGATGCAGGCACGATTGTAATGAACAGTGCCTACAGTACATTTCGTGTTTGTGAGCAGCCGAGCGCAGTGTAAGTCGCTGGCTTTTACCTATTGTGTTACTTGACAAGTTAACTGTTAATAAACTCAAGTCATTGTGAACAGTAAATTATCTTCAATATTTGTGGTTGTGGACGGTGTGGTGAAGAAAGAACGTTAGTGTCGCGGAGAAGACTTTGTTCTCAGATTCTGCGTGGCGGTTACATCAGAAAATCAGCGCGAAATACACCACATAAAGAGATCACGAATGGAAGCCTAGTCAGTTTCCTGGCCAGCATGGGCTGCCGTCTCAGTCAAGTAGGAGGCAGTTAGTCAATAAGCAAGTCAAGAGTCTAGGCAAGCAAGTTCTATCAAGGGTCGACAGTCTGTACATCAAGCGGCCAAAATCAACAAGGCAGTGGAACGGGCAAAGCAGTACACAGAGCCATGGCTGCAGAATAGAAAGAAGAATTTACATAACATATTTAAGCAGAACAGTAGAGTGTAATATATCAGTACCACATCGAAGGCAGAGTTACAAGGGCCAGTGGTACTGAAAATATCGACGACAGTACAACGACCGTCAGATCGATCAATCAATCATCATTCATGAAGAAACGCCAAACAAACAAAAGTATAGAAGAATATTACAATTGAAGCGCAGAACATTTGGCAGAATATTGTCAGCACGTCTTATTAAAAAAACCTATTATTGTTACACAGTGACCAAATATTAAAACAGTACAATAATTCATAATATCAGTTGCTTGTAGACTATACGCGTTTGATGAATAAGTACTTTCATAAAAGTGATGACTATGGACTTTAGGTCAAAGATACAGGCAACTCGTAAACGGTCAATCAAGAACATGGACTGAAACAGTCTAAGAGTTTAAACGCAAAATAAACACAAAATGGTACCAAGCAGCTAAACTAGTAGAGAGACGAGATAAATTACGATGATTCGGCAAAAGCTTTTATCATGTTAAAAACAATAAATGGTAATGGTTATAATTATGGAAAGCCCCGGTATCACTGCAAACGAATTAAAATCCATAATTGCTCAACCGCCCGTGCCAGTGAAATCATCCGAATTACTATCTCATCTCCCAAATAAAGAAAGGCAGGTGTGGTCCCTGTCATAGCAGTTTCAGCACACACCAAAATACATAAGGCGAAACCGCACTGAAAGTGAACACAGCCATCTGTTCTCCATTATACGAAATCATCATTCATCGTAAACAATCGGTATAAGCAATCGAAAACACGATCAAAACAGATGTAACGCACAGCTCACAGCGGGACACAGAGAACTTAACACAGTAGCTCCTGCACCAAGCCGGACTTAGAATATGAGGGAAGTGCAATAATGAACACTTTTCAGGCATAGCCTTTAATGGTTACTGCTACCTGTCCACCATAGTGACCTTAAGTTCACGTCCTCCTGAAAGTTATGATCGTCATTTTTGTTAAAAATGTATAGCGCTTGATGATGTTAGGGCATAATTTTGACTCCAAATCCGAACATATGAAGAAACACAGTTAGTCGTCGGATTATCCTCGTCGCACATCAAACAACAGACTGTAAAGATCTCCCTGCAATGTGAATTTGTGAAATTATAAATCTCTCCTAACTAACATGACCTCCGGGAATCACCCCGGTACTGCAAAGTCATGAACGAAACTCCATTCAGCCTTTCACTATTAGCGTACGGCCGTTTTAGAGATATACAATCAGCCATTGTTATGACGTAGAACACAAAACAACGGCCTCGGCCATAAAATCCAAATGACTCTAATAAATGTCGCTAACAACGCACGAAAAGAATCACACTATATAAAGTTAAAACGCCGGTTGACTTGGCAGAGCAGTCCATATTAAAAAGTTGTCAAAAGTAAATAATTGGCGTCAAACAATTCTAACGATGGCCTTCGAACAGCACCCAATGTGTTGACGTAAATCAACTCTAGACAGGGGAAGGTTGTATTCACAAAATTTGACTTGACAAAGAGAAACATGCAGGCGTGTTCGACTCAGCATCATCGGCGAAAATGTGTTAAGTGGATCATCCGATTGACTTTAACGCAGAAAATTGCATTGAATAGTCGAAATTAATCAGTCACCAAATGCAATTTTTGCAGCGGTCGAGAGAGCATGATCGCCGTCCATCATGTTGGAACCGGAAGTCCAACAAATATAGGCGAGTAATAAATGTAAATAGTATAACACTGATCTGAAAATGGCGGAATAGGAACAAAGGTCATATTTACGTGCCTGTATATTTGTTCTTATGTTCAATTTCAATCGGGCTCGCAGGAAACATCAAAGAAAAATGAATGAAGATCCTACTCCAAATGAAAGTGTTGTCTCTGAGACAAACTTATTGTTCTAAATAGTTCTTCTTGTTCTTCTATCCTGCCTCTGCTGCCGTTGAAATCGAGGGGAGAAACACTCTGCGATTCTTTGCTCTTCTGTTGGCCTCTTCTGATGTTATTTCTCCTAGTGACTCTAGTATTCCCTTTATCCATCTCTTTCTCGGTCTTCCTCTTAATCTGGCGTTTTCGTAGCGTTTATTTAAGGCTCTTTGAGTCATTGTTAGTTCTTTTTGTCTTGATATGTGGCCGAACCAATTTATCTGTTGTTTCTTTATGTAATCGATGGCTGGTTCAATTTCAAGTTTCTTCCTCAGGTCAGTGTTTCTAAATAGTTAATATAAATAAATGAGGTAAGGAAATCACCATGCCGACAAATACCGTGTTGTAGTATGCTATAGTTAGTCAAAATGTGCACATGATGAAGTTTCATTTGAAGATACACATATAAACCACAACACAACAATAACTATGTTCATTTAATATCTTTGAAAGTCAAAGAACATGGGGGATAAATAGAAAATTGTTGAAGAAGAATAATCTAATTCATTAATGTTATTGAATTAATTAAACAAACACTATCACTTGAAGTAAGAAGAAATGTTCTATTAAATGTTAACTCATTAATCCTATCGTGTTCTTCCAATAGTTTGTGAATTGCTAATCAGAAATGAGATAATATGGTTCAAGATTAGTTAAGGACAACATTATAAAGGGTGTGGTGGGCGTGTGAAGATGAGTGTATGAAGCCAGGAGAGTTGTAGTAAAAAATGTTTTAGAATCGCAGAATAAAAAAAAAATGTATTGAAACAGATCTAAAGGGTTTGCTAACGTAATGGTCTCATTATATAATTTGATATTACTAATGATTCACTGGAGCACTAGCAGAAGCATGTGAGGGTTAGTACCTGATTACAAGTGCTGCGACAATGTGCAAAATAACGTGATTAATTCACAACACAGAAACTGTAACTGTTTTGAGCAACACTTGTTTTCCACACTTTATATAATGGCTCAAGTGGTCGTCTAGATCTCGTACACAAGTGTGGTCATATAGTTCTTTAGTTACACAACTCATAACTCATCTGGATACTTACCTTGGTTGCAAAACTGAATGACAGTCTTTGCACACAGATTTGACTGTGATCGCCTAAACATCCATCAAACTATATCGTTAGTGGAAATTATGTATATGTGTCTAGGCTACCGGCGGTAGTATATGGCACTCTGCAGAATGCATAGTACTTGGCATACAATCACACACACAATGACTTCAGTGCTGGTATCAGTGTCTAATTATATGAAGTCAATGTACTCCTATGCGAAATAAACACTGGTCTTTATATATCAAAAATATATATTTATTCCTTTGAGATACATCTTTCTTAATAAACCTTTCACTAAAACATCTCTGGATCAGTCCTCACTTTTCTAATAGACTAACTCAATCTGCGTCTCCTTTAAAACTTTCTGAGACCGAATCCCCAAAACTATTTAAAAAAGAAACAATTAAGATAAAATCAAAACAAGTTCAAATGAAGAGCACAATTAATATAATCATCGATACAGAATACATACCTCCGTATACTTCAAGCTCACAGATAGATAGTATAATATATTTGTTAAGTGGGTCAATTGTGGTAGCTTCTATATAAATCATGCCAACGCCCGATAACACTTCAGGTAATTCCACTATATAAAATTCAAGGTCATTTGAATGAGTGTCTTGATATGTAAACAGTTCTTTATTGTCTTTACTATAAGCTTTTAGTTTAAATCCTTTAAGGCGAACAAGAAGTTTTTCTGTAGAAAATAATGAAATAATTGTACATTATGCCAAAGAATGACAGAAAGAGAGAAAGAAAGAAGAAAAGAAAGAGAAAAAGAAAGAAGAAAAGAAAGAAAGACAGAAAGAAAGAAAGAGAAAGAAGAAAATAAACACGTACGCTCAGGCCAAAACCAAACTACTAGCCTGTCTGTTCACATAACTCTCTCGGGAGTTTTTATTCCGACACGATGAGTTCTTTACATTCTCCTTCTCATGATTTTCCTACACTGTTTTCTTCATTCAGTCTCTGAAATGTTTGTCACTATCGAAACATCTTTTGGAGGTCCACCGAGTTTAACATAAAAGTCAAACAAAGAACAACTGAGAGTTTTGTGTCTCGGTGGTCGATTCTATTTGGGTTTGAATGAGAGAGATCAACAGAAGAAAAGAAAAAAACCATCATCATCTAACACTATCAACCTGGGGAAACATGTGTAGAATATTTTGAATAAATTAAATCAACTTCAACCAAAAGTAGACACGCACATCTCACCGGACGAAGAAAGACGAAGAGGGACGAAGATGTAGAGGGAAGCTAAGAGAACAGATACAAGACAGCTTAAGAGAATAGTTTGGCAGAAGGTAAATACAATAAATTATAAATGACTGTCGAGATCGAAAGTTGTGATAAACAGAGGTTGGATATGTGTAAGTCATTTAATCAAACGAGATATAGGAGGATTAATAAGAACTGCATACCGTGGAATGGAGAAGACGTCGAAAGAGAGACAGTCTAAGGATAATGTGATGATGGACAACTGAGACAGAGAAATATAATGGTGTTAAATACGTTGGGAACACAGCGTAGATGTTAACCGTAAGAAGTGAATGAACCGTGCTGTTTTTCCTGTGCTTGTGATCAAGGAAAAAAGTATTTCCTCAATCCATTATTTTCCTTAGTCCACTTGTTCATCTTTCCGTTTCATTTTGGATTATTTTGGTTTGGATGTTAGCTTGTGTTACATTTCTAAGAAGAGAGCAGAAGTGACGTAGTTGAACCAATGAAACTTACAGTGACAAGTATCAACCAGCAAATTATATCACCACTTGTTATGGTTTCTCACTTTATGATAAAAGTACTTACTGTTGTTATCAAGTCTGTTGTAGATAACTATTCGATCTACTGTCACCGGTTTTGTGAAGGTGAGGTTCAGGCTGGGTATAACTCTGTCAGTTTGTTCTGTGTGAGTACAGCAACCATTGAAATAATAACCATTGGTGTTACCATCTACAGCGTTTGAAGAAAGTCCAGCAGAATCGTTCAAATTGCTCGACTGACTGGTAGCTTCTTTCAGTGCCACATTTCGACCTAAAATTATGAAGAGATTAACATTCGATAGTGTGTCCACCTTTATTAGTAAGGCTTGTACTATAATAATAAGACGACAGTTTATGGAATCAATTAAATTTGGTCTTTTTATAAGTTTACACAAAGTGCATTAGTCCATTACCAGCCGCTAAGAAATATACTTTTCTATAAACATAAACAGCAAAAACACAAAAAAAGTGAAGTACCCCCGTCACGCCAAGTGGCGTATAGGGAATATGATGTTAGTGACCATACATTTTACAGACCTTCGGCACATGATTTTTGGGGTAATGTGGTCGGTATTACGCCCGTGCCGCTTTACGTTCCCAGAAAAAAAAAATCCGGTATCCATTAAGGGTATGGGTGAACCGGATCGCCGTCGGTTGGGATCAAACCCTACATATTGTCCTTTGTAGTCCAGTTCACTAACAACTGAGCTATCGCGGCTCCCAGCAAATACACATGGTTTTACTTAAAAATAGCATTCATAAATTGTTTTAATCTGCTTCTTCTTCCTCTTTCCTTCCTCATCTGTCTTTCAGCGTCGAGGGGATATATAATTTGCGGTCTTTTGCTCTTCTTTTCGCCACTGCTGCTGTTATGTTTCCTACCGCTTCTAATATTCCATCCATCCATCTTTTTCGTGGTCGAACCTTGGGTCTGGCGTTCTCACAACTTTGGTTGAAGGCTCGTTGTGTTGTGTTTTGTTCTTGCTGCCTTGTCACGTGGCCAAACCATTTTATCTGTTGTTTCCTTATATATTCTATAGCGGGGGCTATTCCTAGCTTTCTTTCTGAGCTCTTCATTTCTGATCGTATCTTTCAGACTGTTTCCTGTCATTCGTCTAACACATTTCATCTCTGTAAAGGTTATTTTTCTTATTGTTAATGCATCTAGGGTCCAGGATTGTTTTAATTATTAAAAAAAATTAATTAAATACTTAAAAAACTATTTAATAGAATGGAAATTGCATATAATTTAACTTAGAGATAAATTGTCATATCAAATAGGGACGGTGAAGGGAACGATAAGGTTGATATTTAGAAGCTGTGTCCCCTTCCTCGAACACACGAAATAATTGTTCTTCTGGTGTTCTCTCTCTTCTGTCTCTTAATTTCCGGATGAGGATTCTGGTTCACCTTCGTCTTTTCTACGGAGAAGAAACTTCCCAAAGCAGTCTGTTTTTGATTATTTTTCTGGGTGTTCTAAAAGTAGACAACAGCATTGTCACTGAACAAGTCAATCCACCTATTCACCATTGATGTGTTGGCATTTAACTTTTCAACAATGGCCTCAGCTCTAATCGATCAGAGTACATTTCTTTAATATCAACACTGCAAATGTCCATCTGGGCTCCATTCTCCCTTGAACACATCAAAATTAGAACAAAAATAAAATACTGAAAATACAAAGCGAATAGATAACATGGGAGCACAATGGCACTTTACAGATGATAGTGTATTTATTCATTGCATTCTCGTAATTCGAGCATAAGAAGCATCGTTCAAACTCAGAAGCAAAACTAGAATGGAAGGTCGCTCTAATTCTGGAACTGTTGATGTTAGTGCCGTTCAAAATAAGAGACTAAACTATAACAAACATGTATGCGCTATCAATGGTAGAAATAGATGGAGAGACAATAATTATCGTGCTGCTTTCTTTTGACTAAAAAAGAAAAAGTAAAGGTTCCCTCCAAGCTTTTCTATGTACATGTATATGGGGAATATGGTGTTGGTGACCACTTTTTTTTCTATGACAGCGGCACATTTTTGCGTTATGTGGCCGGTATCACGCCAGGCCGCCTTTACATACCCTAAAAATAGCTGGTACCGACTTTTAGAGGTTGAGTGAACCCCGGGGCCTTGTCAGTCCAAACAAAAACCCGCCACAGCTGGGTATCGAACCGGGACCCATCAGGCAGCACATTTAACTGAAGCCCATAGTAAAAGTGATGTAGCTAAGGTCGACATGATACCTGAGTCTTTCACTAGTGATTACATGGCTCGAAATATAAAGAAGTTCAATGTAGCAAACATGAAATGTGTGGCCGGGAATAAGTTCAGTGAACCAGGCCTGGGAACATTATCTTGGAGATGGGTATATTTACAAACACATAAGGTAGGCATCACAACTTTCAATGTCTGACGATTCACGGTTGGGTCTTGGAAGTCTTGTCTTGTTTTTAAGCCCATAGTTGATCTTCATCTCCTAATAGTTGTATTTAGAGTAGCCTTTGCTTGTCCTTGTTTTTATTTACCACCCAGTGTCGACATGAAGGTTTGGAAAGGTTGTCTTCTATCGTCCATTCTAAGCACATGATCGATTTACTTGAAGCTTCTTCTACGTATACATTTCGATATGTATTCATGTTTTGCTTTCTTCCCTTATAGTTGTATTTAATATAATAGATATAACGAGAACAGTTGTATTTGATATAATAGATATACGGAGAACAAGTGCATTTAGTATAATAGGTATACGGAGAACAGTTGTATTTGATATAATAGATATACGGAGAACAAGTGCATTTAGTATACTAAGTAAACTTTACTTACTTACGTTAGCGCGCTGCTTCGGAACACTCTTTCGCAAAATGTACATTAAAAATGAATTTCAAACTCTTCACAATATGTTCACTAATAATATAACTCACATAAAACCATTCCTTGAACATTTATTTACATTGTAAAACACGCCCTGCTGATCTACCAAAGACGTATGTAAATGTGCTATTTTGTCCTGCCTAACTTATCTTTCCAGTGAGCTGTAATTTTCATGTTTACATTGGAAGTGACGCCTCAGGGTGTATTCTTTAAGAACAGACAATTTTCATTATATATTGAACATACCGGGTTATCACGTTCAAGAAATATTCCTAAGTTAATCTTTCTGAAAAGTATACAATTCTGCATTCACGTTCCTGCTTTTGCGTGATTGTTCCATTGTGTAACTAATTGGTGACAACCAGTTATCAACTTTGAATAAATTGTTATTTAGTTATTTAAGCAACAGAAGTGAGATGCAGAATGGCCCAGGAAAAAAGCAACTTTCCAAAAAAAAAATGAGGAAGATACTATGCAATCTATTGTTGACAATAGAAAGAATAAAAAGAGTTCGTAAATGCTATGTAGAGCCAGTCTTAACATATGAATGTGAATCATGGACAGTATGACAACACACAAGACTATCACTCGAGCCTGTTGAAATGTGGTTTTATAGAAAATTGTTAACAATACCATTGACAGCTAAGAAGAGTATTGAAAATGTTCTGAAAGAGGTCAGAGCAAAACGAGAGCTAATTTCCAATATTAGAAAGAAACAATCATCATTTTTTTGGCATGCAATGAGAAGGTAACAACTGGAATATATTGTAACAACAGGAACAATTAAGGGAGGAAGAGATAGAGGAAAACAAAGTGAAAATATTCACGAAGACATCTTGAGAGAATGGCTTGGCAGAAGGTCAACAACGGAAATGTGGAGAGACATGACCACCTACGCCAGGATGCATAATACTTGATGATGATGATGATTTAGTTAAAAATTACAGAACACCCGCCCACCACCACAATTTGTAACCCCTACCAAAAGCAATGCTAAAATCAAAGACAAACAATCCCAATGGTCTGACAACCCTCGAACAAAAGTCTCGGCGTATCCAATACCACGCCATCCATACCCAAAACCAACATCTCCTTTTGAGCCATCGCGACACGAACAACAAACTCATGTCATGTTGTCTAACCAGCGACATTAATAGGACTACACCCCCCCCCCCCCCGACGTAGTGTCAAGTCGTCAAAGACAATGCACTTGATTTGGCTTATGACACGTCGCAACTGATAGATTAAAGACTACACTTTTTTTTGCTTTTGACGAATTCGGTAATCAAACTTGTTTTTTTTAAATTATTTCTGAATGTGTGTGTATTTAAGTGTTTCTTTTTACGTATGTCTTTATTATTTTTGATTTCACTGCACGGAGTGTACAGTAATTTTCAAATCAAGCAAATGGACGGTCAGAATAGCTTAGCGCGCCATTTCTTGTTCGCAGGTCCGTAGATTGCACACCTCCGCTTTAGATTAAATAGTGCAGCTGTTGAATAGAGAGACTTACCTCCACTGATGTAAATTGAGCACAAAGACTGGACACCCTGACCTGTTATAACAATGCCTTTAATCCAAAGGTTCATGTTACAGTGGACGTCCATTGTCCTACTAAAAGATGTACTGATGATGTTAACACATTTAATTGGCTGGGAATCACTGTCATTCACATACTGGAACGTTAACCTATTCAGGTGATCTGTCGATAGTAAAAAGAATTTTTTAATAAATGCTGGACATTTCAATTTAAATAGCTACCAATACTGCATATACTGTTCTGTGTACATATATTGTTAACACTAAAATGGTTGTATCATTACAAATACTAATCAGCTACAGAGACAACTACTAATTCAACTCCTACTATTATTATTACAGTTATTACAAAAGCTATTGCAATCATTATTCCTTGTACAAAGTATATATCCTTGTACAAAGTATTAGTGTAACCGACGATATAAGGATGTCGGGAAATAATGAACTGTGTAAGGAGATTTGAGAGAATCATCGTGTGTGTGGGGAAAGTGACATTCACGGAATGAATGGTGAACTGTTTGTTTGGGTGAGTAGAAATGGGAAAGTCTCGTGATTATGGGGAATGTTTGAGAAGCACAGATGATTCAATACACTTAAGGGAAGTGTTGGCTGAGAAAGAGGCTATGACGTAAAGATATTTCATTGGCTGGGAAATGACTTAGGTAGTTTTTTTGATTGGATGAGCCACGAGATACTTAAGGCTATGCAGCGAGTTTCCTAAGGGGATAAACTAGATGGAAACAAAGTAAATAGAAAGACACAGTGGAGTTTAGTTAGACTCTTGTAGCAGTACACAAGCAAAAGCTCTTTATTAGTAGGAGTGGGTAGGATAGAGTTTCAGTCAAAATAGATACGAGGTATAAACTAAGTAACGGGGAAGACACAGTTGAGCTAAGTTAGTAGGACCGAGAAAACTATCTTTTTGTGAGAAGTTATTTAGTGTATGATTGGAGTGCCTTGAGATTGAGTTCAAGAGCTGCATTTTCTTAGCATTTACTTTGATATCACAACGGTGATGCCAGGACGCTGGGATTTTCATAAGGATGCATTTATGTTTGTTGGACTGAAGTTAAAGTATTACTATTCTTTTATACGAGAGACAAGTGCAAATAAATTAACGTAGACAAGTGTGCTGTATTCAAACCCAACGAACAAATCTAAGACAACGCGAAGTACTTACATTTGACAGTCTACACCAATGACTGGGCACATGCATTGACGAAGAGAGAGAGAGAGAGAGAGAGAGAGAGAGAGAGAGAGAGAGAGATCGGCCATGGTGAAATTAAATCACCAAAACAAATAGCTTGTCACATTAGTTCTTAACATTGTAGTCCCACTTTTTCCAAAACATTTGCTGCAAAGATCCATATAATACTCTGTCTATACTTCTAATGTAAGACCAAAAAAACATGAGAGTGTTTGAGCTGAAACAGACAAAGACCCATAGCTGACTTCGTCCATGATTGTCAGGGACTTACAACTTTTAAACATCGCGCTGTTCAGAGGCCGCTTTGTAGCGGTAACTGAATAACAATAACAATCAGTAATCAAGAATATTTAACATGAACAAACAAGAGGGGGTGTTCACATTATGGTAGTTACAAGCTGAATATTGATGGGTTATGTGATCATGAGAGATCCAAAAACAATTACAGACTAATGAATCGGAGAAATCAATTATAGGTCGAATAGGGAAGGCGATTCTGTACCCAACAGTGAGCATACTACAGTTGGATGTGTTGGTCAAAAGACGAATATCGCATTTTAGTCCCGTATGCGATCGTCAGGTTTCTCCTCGGAGGTTCTCGTTAATTTGTGGAACACTCAAAAATTTCAAGATGGCGGGTGTTTTATATTCGGATATATTGTAGATTGTGTGATTAAAGTGATTTAATATTTGTGTTTCCAACGGGATATAATTTTCGAAAAGTTGTGTAAAGTTTTCTATCAAGGAGGAGGATAAGAACTGATAAGTACTTTTTTTTTTTAATTTAACCAGATAAAGTTTTATATTTAGATCGTAAAAGATCGCATGTGAGTCCTTAGCGATCAAACACGGGGGGGGGGGGGGGGGGGGGGGGGGGAGAAATATCAGTCGGGCCAAACCCCACCCAACGTGTGTTTTTCTTAAGTTAAGCCTTAACTTACGACTGACTCAGCAGGTCGGTAAGGGATCAATGTTTTATGCTCAGAGAAATATATAGAAGATGGGGATTAAAGTAGCAACGATAAATATATGCGGGATAAAAAAAAAAGTAGTCGAACTTATAGCAGAATAGACAAAAAGGAACATTAAAATACTATAATTAGCGGACACTAGAGTGAAAGGACAACAGATAAAGAATACACACATAAACTACACAAAAATATTCTCAGACGTCGACAACACAGAAAGAGCAACACATGGAGTAGGTTTTATCATCGACCCAGAACACGCAAAGAACATTCTAGTAATGAAATACCATTCAGAAAGAATTATCACAATTAAACTACTAGAAGACGATCGAAAAACAAATTACATTCAAATATATGCCCCATGCAACAACAATGAAAGAGACAACGAAGAATTCTACGACACATTGAATGAAATCATTAACAATATGGACGAAAGCGAGGACATGTTAGTGATGGGAGATTTTAATGGAAGGCTTGGGAAACGCAACAGTGAGAACAGTGATATCTTATAACCCTTTGGCGATAAAACAGCTGAAATAAACGAAAATGGAAGCAGACTGCTGGATCTATGCAATCAAAATGATTTATTTATTACCAACACATTCTTCAAACACAGAGAGTCGCAAGTATACACCTGGTACAAGTGGAATGACACAACATGCAGAAGCCAGATAGATTTTATACTAACAAGACAACAGAACAAGAAAAGAGTAACCGACAGTAGAGCAATCCCAAATATTACAGAAGACACGGATCACAAGATGGTTATGATCACACTAAGACAGCCAAAAATAAAGAGAAAACACGAAAACAAACAAAAGAAGCGAAAAGAACAGACAATAAAAATAAAACAATTAAACGATCAAGAAACAAGGAAAACCCGAGAAGAAAAACAAAAAGAGGGTGCAAGAAACTCCCTAACGAAGTATGCACAGTAGAAGAAGAGTGGAAACAATTTAAAGAAACAGTAACCAACATCTCTAAAACAGATTGTGGAACAAAGCTAAGAACAAGAGAAGGAAATAAGAACACCCCGTGGTGGAACGAAACAGAGAAGCAATTAAGGAAAAGAAGAAACTGTATTAAAAAATTGGAGGGAGAACAATAACCAAGAAAAATATGAATAATATGCCTTAGTTCAAAAAAGAATTAAAATGTTGATCAAAGAAGCTAAGCAAAAGAATTGGACAGAATTCGGACAAAACATGAGCAGGGACTTCCAGACAGCCACAATAGATTTCTACAAAGCAGTAAAAGCCAAAAAGAGCGAGAAAAGAAAACCATGATCCTACTGAGCTGATAAATAACAAAGACGGGCAGCCAATATCAAATAGCCAATGTATGCAACAGAGATGCAACAAGACCTGTTACACATACCAACTACCAATCAGACAACAAAAACCACGCCAGAACTCTAAATGCTGAACCCAACATCATGAAAGAGGAAATCGAAGAAGTAATCAAATATGCACCAAGAAATAAAGCACCGGGGATAGATAACATAGCAATATAAATAATAGCAGCAGCGGGAGAAACAGGAATGCAATTCCTGCAAGGAATATTTAATGCAGCATAGCACCAACAACAAGTCACAGAAGACTGGAAACAGGCAATCATCATACCAAAATATGGAAAAAGAAAGGTAGCAAAAGAGACTACAATCAATATAGAGGTATATCTCTTCTCAGCCATGTAGGAAAGCGTATACGCCAAAATCTTTGAAAAAAAGCCTGAGACCAATAATATAACTACAGTTAAGCGATTATCAAATGGGGTTCCAAAAAAAAACCGACGGATGTACCGACGCACTATTCACATTAAAACAGCTTGCAGAAAAAACGACAGAACGCAATCAAAACTTATACATAGCCTTCATTGACCAGGAAGAAGCATTCGACTGAGTAAATAGAGAACAACTGTGGGAGATACTAACAACATACGGAGTAAGCCACCATCTAACCAACCTTATTAAAAGTCTCTACGTCAACAGTAGCTGCAGGATCAGAACAGCAGCAGGATACACGGACCACTTCGAAGTTAGATCAGGTGTAAGACAGGAGTGCGTACTATCCCCACTACTGTTTATTACATACATGGACTATATATGCAAGCTAGCCAACCCATCAGAGACAGAGGAGATCAACGAGCTTCTATTTGCAGACGATCAGGCACTAAGACATGAAATAATATAAGACCTACAAGAACACTTGAACAAAATCAACATCTCAGGCACAAAATACAACATGAAAATAAACATCAACAAAACAGAAGTCACGAATGTCGCCAAAAACAAACCTAACATCAACATAACTATAGAAGGCAGACAACTAAAACAAGTAGAGGAATTCAAATACCTAGGAAGTCTAATGACAAACGATAATTCTCAAACAGCAGAGATACAAATCATGTTTTACAGGATTGCCTCCAGTACACGGACCTGAGAAAAGCAATGTGGTCCACGCCCACCTCCCTGGAGGAGAAACTATATGGTGCAATCGATTCGTTTAAACAGACACAGACAGCTGACTTCATGAGGGAGTCTGGAGTCCTACTCTGATTGAGTCTTGATCGCAGAGAGAGAGAGAGAGAGAGAGAGAGAGAGAGAGAGAGAAACAGCAGAGATTGAATCAAGATGCAACAAAGCTTGTCAAATCATCGGACAGTTTTCACCACTATTGTCCAACAAGGAAATAACTCTGGAGGCAAAACGAGCACTATACAATACAATCTTCATTCCAACGTTGTGCTACCAATGCCAGACCTGTACCCTAGATGCAAGAACAATAAGAAAAATAACCTCTACAGAGATTAAATGTGTTAGACGAATGACAAGAAACAGTCTGAGAGATAAGATCAGAAATGAAGAACTGAGAAAAAAGCTAGGAATAGCCCCCGCCAGAGAATATATAAGAAAACAACAGATAAAATGGTTTGGCCACGTGACAAGGCAGAAAGAACAAAACACAACACAACGAGCCTTCCACAAACGTTGTGAGAATACCAGACCCAAAGGTCGACCACGAAAAAGATGGGTCGATGGAATATTAGAAGCACTAGGAAACATAACAGCAGCAGAGGCGTACAGCAGAGCAAAAGACATCAAATTATATCTCCCCTCGACGCTGAAAGACTAATGAGGAAGTAAAGAAGAGGAAGACGACTCAAAATTGTGTCTGGAGTGCAGTTACCGATGTTCCGAATATAATAAACTTACAATAACATACGTAACACACATCGCAGCTTGATAGCAACCACAACACAAGCTCGTTCATTTATTAAACACTTCACAGCTAAATACAAATGACAATGGCGAGTATGTTGGTAATTAAAGAAGAAGAGAGCGATTAATTTAAATAAAATACATGTATTACTTTCTTGCAGAAAATGGCAGTCTATGCTAATTGGTACATGATTTTATAAGTTCTACCTTTGTGGTATACTCATTATAGCAGTACATAAAGTGTCAACTTTAGACTTTGTTTTGATGTTCACTTACTGGGATCATTGACATGTACACGGAACCAGGTAATACGGTAGGGAACCTCCCAGGCTACAGTTACATTTTTGATCACGGAATCAATACAGGTGTTATCATCGCCATCAGTTATAACTGACACCATCTTGTCTTTTTAATAACAGAGTTAATAGAGGCTAGGTCAACTGTACAAATGAAACAGCAAAAATGTAAACAGTGAGTGTATGTGTGTGATAATTTGTGAATGTCTGCTGCTGTGTGTATGTTTACATGTGGCTAAGTGAGAGAAGAATATTAACATATGAATGACATCGTGGGATACGTTTGAGCATGTTGTTACTTTTATTACTGTAGTTTGTTTAATGGGCAGATGCCGTTGAACTGATTACTCAGTAATAAATGTGGTGCCTGTAGAAGGTGACCTGTCTTTTTCTACCTTTCTTTTTTTTCCACTCCCTCTTTTACCTGTTCGTGCGTGGGGGTGGCTACAGAGTTTTGGTTCTCCCCTTTTGGGTGGCTTCACACATTGTCAATCGATGCTGTATTCATGTGTCTGTGTATGTCCATCTTACTATAGGTTTGTTTATTATTCTTCTCCTCATTTAATATATGCCGTGTATGGTAGGGAACGAGATAACATGCTTTCTACATAGGCAAACCAGAATATTTATTACCTATATATATAGCTCAGGATTGGCTCAATGCCTACTCTGTCCATGATAATATCATTTCTGATTTTTTTTCTGGTTAATCCAAGCGCCTTTCTCAGACATCTCATGTATGTAGTGACAAGCTTTATTTATGCCTACTCGTAAGTGACCATATTTGGCATTGGTAGCACAATGCAACAATGAATGAACTCTGTAGGAGATGTTTCTTGGTGGTAATAAGCATTGCTTTGTGTTGTAGTATAGGGGATAGCTGGTCCATTGTTTCGTTTGCCAGGAGTAGGTGAGTTCCACTAGCAGCTGTTAACCCGTACCGCTGCAGGATATATAAATACTTGTATAATGTCGCCTACCCGTCTGGCTCTTTTTATCCTGGAGTCTTAAAGCAGAGTAGTGAAGATAGTTGGCATGTAGCAGTAGATAATTGGTTCCATTCTAATGAGATGGTTAAACACACGAACTTTCTCTTTTGATACACGGAGTGATACAAACATTTTCTATGACATTATATCGTTTTTTTTAAAATTATTATTTATAAAATTAATTACTTTTCCCTGTAAATCATGTTTGAATGACAGATCGATCTGTGAAAATGTTTTGGGACACCTGGAAAGAGATGACACATCATAGAGAGTCTATATACAAAATTGACATACCATCACTTGATCACTTGTGGCTGTACTATGGAAGATAATGGAAGAAAAAAAAAGGCGGAATAGTCTGTGGATCAATGGGTCTGACTTGTTCATTCTGAGGTTGAATGATTTTTTGTCAACATAAGGTAGAATTAGCGACGAGACAAGCTGTTCGAAAATAATCCTCCAAAACAAAAACACAATAGCCTCAACTAAACAGTTTGACAAGACGAATAGGATCATATATATATATATATATATATATATATATATATATATATATATATATATATATATATATATAGTAGATTTTCCTAATCATATCACTGAGGGCATCTCCAGGAGTATTGTTGAAATACTGATATTTATTATTTCTTTGCTTTGTTACCATTTTCAGTATTTGATCATTGGCAAAGATTGATAATCCACTTGATTGATCTTCTAACGTCTAGTTTGTTTCAATACGGTTTTTGTTTCTGTAAATGGATCCCAAGTGGATAACGAGTAATAATAGTTCACTGTCTTAGCATTGATTACTTGTTTATTATGAAACTCAAGAGTTATATCTGGTTCATTATCAAGTAATCCGCGAATACCATTGCTCTTTACACTTTCCTTCTGATAGCTGTTTCTGCGCGGACTCTAATTAATTATCAAAGTAAACATCGCCTCATAAAATTTGTTTAAATGTGCATGGACTCATTTTTATAAAACATAACATGTTTGGTCATGCATTTTTGAGACGACAGCGGGACATTGGGATGGGAAAGACGGGACTGACTTTGGTTATTTAATGTTTTTTGTTCATGAAAAATTAAGAATAAACTAGTGTCATTATATAAGCATACTACGTTATGCAATGTTCTTTAGTGACAGAACACAACACAATTTTACAGATGGTCGATATTTCACCAGGAAATAGTCTCGATCTCCATAAACAAAACTCAGTTTACTTGTATCCCATATCTAGAGTCTGCCGGGGAGGAGGTGATACTTATAGAAACAGAGAATTAGGATCGCGCTTGCGCAGTGCAACCTTCACGAGGTGTTCGGGTCAGAGTTTTTACTTCACTCCCGATAGAGAAACAGATGTTACAAATATCATTCCTTCTCGAGGTTTGGAACACAAGTTATTCGACTTCATGATTGTACACATTACAGGTATCAATGGTAGTAATAGTCTCGGTGACTGAGTGGTTAGTGTACTTGTTACTTCATGATTGTACACATTACATGTATCAATGGTAGTAATAGTCTCGGTGACTGAGTGGTTAGTGTACTTGTTACTTCATGATTGTACGCATTACAAGTATCAATGGTAGTAATAGTCTCGGTAACTGAGTGGTTAGTGTACTTGTTACTTCATGATTGTACACATTACATGTATCAATGGTAGTAATAGTCTCGGTGACTGAGTGGTTAGTGTACTTGTTACTTCATGATTGTACACATTACAGGTATCAATGGTAGTAATAGTCTCGGTGACTGAGTGGTTAGTGTACTTGTTACTTCATGATTGTACACATTACAGGTATCAATGGTAGTAATAGTCTCGGTGACTGAGTGGTTAGTGTACTTGTTACTTCATGATTGTACACATTACAGGTATCAATGGTAGTAATAGTCTCGGTGCCTGGGTGGTTAGTGTACTTGTTACTTGATTAGAAATGTCCGGGTTTAATTCTCATTTATTTTCGGACTGACAAGGCTCCGGGATCAACCAGCCTCTGATAACTTATTACCAGATATTTCTGTGGGAAGGAAAGGCGGCCTACAAGAAACACCCTGGAATGTGTCGTGGTCATGACAAAAATATGAACGTTAACATCATATATCCCATACTTCAAGCAAAACGTGGATGTTTCATTCATCATCAAGTACCGGGCCTAGTGGCGTAGGTGATCATGTCTCTCCACAACATTCGATCTCTGCAGCTATTTATCATTTCTGTTGTTGACCTTCTGCCAAGCCATTCTCTTAAACTGTCTGTTATTTTTTTCTCTTTGCTTCCCTCTATCTCGTCGTCCCTCATTTTTTTCAGTTCTTACAATATATTCAAGTTGTTCTCTTCTCATTACATGGCCAAAAAATGATGATTGTTTCTTCCTAACATTGGAAATTAGGTCTCTTTTTGCTTTGACCTCTCTCAGGACCTCTTCATTACTCTTCTTAGCTGTCCATGGTATTCTCAACATTCTTCTGTAAAACCACATTTCTACAGACTCCAGTGATTTCGTGTCTGTTGTCCAATTGTCCATGATTCGCATCCATATGTTAAGACTGGCTCTACGTAACATTTAAGAACTCTTTTTCTTGTTTCTATTGTCAAAAATGGATTGCATAGTATTTTCCTCATTTTTTGAAAAGCTGCTTTTGCCTGAGCCATTCTACATCTCACCTCTTTTGTACATCTTCCGTCTGAGGTTAACAAAGTTCCCAAATTTTAAATTCATTTACCTGTTTTAATATTGTTCCACTTGTCTTTATTTTGCACTGAGGTGATGTCTTTTTCTTTGGTGTTACCATTACCTCTGTCATTTTGCTATTAAGGCTGAGTAATTTATTTTTGCTTTCTTTCACTATAATGTCCAACATTTCTTGTAACTCATTTTCACTCTTAGCGATTAATACTGTATCATCAGCATACTTTATATTATTTATATTATGACCTCCAATTGTTATTCCAGGCATGCCCCTTATGGATCTTAAAATAATCTCACTATAAATAGTAAACAAATCTGGTGACAGCACACAACCTTGTCTGACACCCTGTTTTATTTTTTGAAACATTCTCAATTGGTTTCCAGTTCTTATGGCCGCTGTTTGTTGCCAGTACATGTTCTTTATTATTCTGAGATCTTTGCTGTCTATGTTTATTTTTCTAAAATATTGATTATTTCTTGGTGCTTTACTTTGTCAAATGCCTTGGTGTAATCTATGAAACATATGTATAGATCTGTTTTCACCTCTATGGCTCTTTCTACTAAAGATCTTATGATATAAATGGCATTACTTGTTCCTTTATCTCTAACAAAACCACACTGTTCATCGCTAATTTCTGGACTGATTTTGTTTCGCACTCTTCGCATGATGATTCTTAGTAATATCGTAGTCATATGACTCATAAGGCGTATTGTGCGATGATCATCGCATTCAATCGCACCCGATTTCTTTGGTAGGGCTATGAATATTGATTTGAGCATGTCGTCTTGTATATATACGCTGCTGTAGATATCATTCAATATTTTTGTTATTATTTCTATTCCAAAATCACCCATGGCTTCAATCTCTTCTTTAGTTATATTATCTGGTCCAGGAGCTTTGCCTGCTTTCATATTGCGCAAGGCGTCTTCCACTTCTTCTCTTAGTATTTCTGGTCCTTCTCCATTATCCTTAATATTTACTTCCGTTCGTTCACCATTATAAAGATCCTTAATGTATTCTGTCTATCGTTCCCTTCTGTTTTCTTGATCAATCAACAGTTCTCCTTTCTTTGATCTTAAACATCCAGTTTTTGATTGCGTTTTTCTTCCTGTTAATTCCTCAATTTATTTGTATATAGCTTTAGCATCTCCTTTTTGTTGCAATTCGATTTCTTTGCATCTCTATTTTAGCCATGCTTCTTTTGCTTCATTACATTTTACTACAATTTCTTTATTTAACCTTTTATACTCATCTTTATTTTCTTTATTTTTTCTTCTTGTATCCATTAGCTGCTACTAAATATCATCTGTCATCCATTTCTTCGTTGAATTTGTCCTCACTGGTGGTATGAATTATTTTGATGTTTGTTGCATTGACTCTTTTAGCATTTCCCACTGTTCATCAATGCTTTGTATCTTCTCTATTGCATTGTACCGGTTCTGAATTGTGATTTTATATTTGTCTTGCAGCTTCTTGTCTGATTTTAGTAAATCTAAATTTAACTTGATGTTAACTGAGGCTCCTTTTGTTGTTTTTAATTTTACTCTAAGCTTTCCCACAACTGGTACATGATCACTATTGCATTCTGCCCCTGGTCTAGTTTTCACACACACCAGACTATTTCTAAATCTATTGCTTACCATTATATAATCAATTTGATTACGTGCGTTGTCCCCTGGGCTTTTCCATGTCCACTGACGTCTTGGATGTTGCTTAAACCAGGTGTTTCCTATCATCATGTTGTGTGTTCTTGCCCATTCAATAAGTTTCTCACCTCTTTCATTCCTCTGCCTAAGCCATACTGTTTCATTACTTACCTTATTATGGTGATACATGTTATGTTTTGCATACATTAAAGTATTTGTACAGCTATCTTTGAATGAAAGACAGAAAAGGGGACATTTTTTTAATTAAAACAGGCTGGGAGACATGAAACAAAGGTACACTCACGTTAAAAACAATACGTATGTTCAACATAAACATAAACTAGTACCCTCATTTGCCTGTCAGCGCTGAAGGAAGATATAATTTGTGGTTTGTACTCTTTGCCTCTACTTCTGATGTTTCATATTGTTTATAATATCCCATCAATTCATCTTTTTCTTGGTCGGCTTTTGGGTCTGGTGATCTCCCACTGTTTATTGGAGTTTTGTTGTGGTGTGGTTTGGTTTTTCAGCATTATCACGTGGCCAAAACATGTAATCTGCTGTTCTTTTATTTATTATATGGCTAGGATTATTCCTAGTCTTTTTCTCAGTTCTTAATTTCTGAGGTAATCCCTCAGATTGTTTCCTTTCATTTGTCTAACACGTTTCATCTCAGAAGTGGTTATTTTTCTTACTGTTCTTGCAACCATGGTCCAGGACTTTACTCATCTATTTTATGTAATATCTTGATTTTAGTAACAGTTATCACTTTCTATATGTCTATGGATCATACATTTTATTCTCCTGGTAGAAACATTTATAAACAAAAATATATCCTCTCTATAATAGCGTTATTTCTAATATCGAAAGCGAACACCTTGTGCAAGCATTATTCTAGTTATCGTTACCGGACATTTTTTTAGAGAATTGTTTGTATTTGGAAGAGGCAATTCTTGTTGTTAACACAATCTGGCAACTTACAATATTGACAAGCTGGACCAAACCATCCTCTCAAACAGGTATCAAATCCTAAACAGTCACCATTGTTATCACATTTGTGATCCCTGCAGCGACATTTAAACTTACAGTCTTTGCCAAACCATCCTCTCTCACAATCTAAAGATTACAAATAATAGAGACAGCTTGTGTCAGGTCTCTGACTGTAGGCTGTCATGTTTTATATTGTTCTTCATATTACTTTGTAATGAAAATATGTCCATCATTACATCTGAACCACACTGTTTGTGATATATATATATATATATATATATATATATATATATATATATATATATATATATATATAATATTATGTGAGAAGTAGAAAGAAAAGGAAGTGCATGTGGTATGTGTGTTAGAATTCGGTGTGTATAAGACTGTGTTTGTATTTAGGTTATTGATAGTTGCGTATGGTTAATGCTACCAGTTGTGTAAAAACCCACACTATTTTAATACAAAAATAGACATCAGTTTTCACCACAAACAGGACATGATAATGCGGTGATTATTTTCAATACTTTATATAGTAACGTAATGTCTGTCCTAGAATGCTGATATCTGTTAACCTTATGTAGGATGGATGGATTGATTTTAATGTAAGTGGTAATAGTGAATGAGTATATGTCTGAGCAAGATAGATAGAGAGAGAGAGAGAGAGAGAGAGAGAGACAGTGAGAGATAGAGTAGTCTGGGCTAATGTGGCCCACACGGTGAGTGGAAAAAAGAATAGAGCCACTGTTCCAGGTCACGCATGTCGTAGAGGCAACAAAGGAGTTTTGAAATCGTCACCTGTGCAGTCGAGTAGGACATGCGAAATTGTCAACGGTATTTCCCGATGCATTTTTGGAAATTCTGTTACACGTGTTTGTGTGGATCTAGGAAATACCTGATCGAATGAAACTGGTTCCATTGATAGCAAAAAATAGAATAGATCTGGGCTAGTGATATGTATATTAGTAACAATGTATATTTCTTTCTAAATTAAAAGCAATGATCGCATGAGAAACTCTTGCTAACTCTTAGTTAATTCGAATGTTTCAGTTGTTCCGAATTCTTCCTTCTACTACTGTTTGACACATCTGACCAGCATTATCAAGTGTCCTGCCTGATGATACAAGGAATGATGTCTCTCCATAACCGTGTGGCGCTTTTGTTGTCCAATAAACCAGCTGTTGCATCATGACTTCATTATTCTTTTAAAAAAATCGGCACCACGAGCTGAAACTCGCTCCTTTTGTAGCCAGCTCCCTCAGCGACCGATGCGTACTACATTAACGTCTTCGCAATTCCTGTTACAAGACACATACACCAATTCAGCTACAACACCTATCACGTCCAGCATCTTTTTTTTTCATAGTCAGTTTTGGTTCTCCCGCTTTTCTTCACTCCTATTATATCTTTCTAATCAACTTCTGTCTTTCCTATCACATTACACACATTGTCCTCTACTTCTGCACACTTTTGTCTCATTAACACGTCTCCGATACGATTCCATGCCAGATCTCTGAAAGAGCTCTGATATCGCTCTGGGATCGGTACATATTTACGTCATTGTATAATTTGAAAGGGCCATAGAGGTGAAAACAGATCTATACCTTGTTTCATAGATTATACCAAAGCATTTGAAAAAGTAAAGCACCAAGAAATAATCTCGATTTTTAAAAAGCATAAACATAGACAGCAAATATCTAAGAACACTAAAGTACATGTACTGACAACAAACAGCGCCCCCAAAAATGTAAATCAATTCGGAATGTTACAACACATAAAATTGATTGTTATGCAAGGTTATGTGCTGTTATCAGATTTATTTAATATGTATAGTGAGGTTAATTTAAGATCCATACGGGGCATACCTGGAATAAAAATAGGAGGTCATTATATAAATAATCTAAGGTATGCTGATGATGCAGTCTTAATCGCTAGAGTGAAAATTATTACATGAAATGTTAGATAATATAGTGAATGAATGCAAAACTAAAAGAAACAGCATTAATAGCAAAGAGACAAAAGTAATGGTAACAACAAAGAAAAAGACATCACCGCAATGCACAGTAGAGACAAGTGGAACAATATTAAAACATGTAATTGAATTTAATTATCCGGGAACATTGTTAACCCCAGAGCGTAGATGTACAACAGAGTGAGTTGCATAAATCTCAGATTCAGGCAAAAAGTAGCTTTACAAGAAAATGAGGAAGATACCGTGCTATCCATTTTTGGAATAGAAACAAGAAATTAAATGATTATTGTTATGTAAAATTAGTCTTAACATGTGGATGTGAATCATGAATAATAGAACAAAAGATAAGAAAATTACTGGAGGCTGTAGAAATGTTGTTTTACAGAAGAATGTTAAGAATACCATGCACAGCGAAGAAAAATAAGGAAAACATTATGAAAGAGGATACATTTTTAAAAAAGAGCTAATATCCAATATTAGGAAGAAGCAATCAACTTTTCTGACGACGTAATGGGAAGAGAACAGCTGAAATATTTTGTAACAACTGGGAAAATGGAGGGACGAAGACATAGAGCGAAGCAAAGAGAAAAGATACAATGTAAAAGGGAAACATCATCATGATCATCAAGTACTGGGCCTGCTGACGTAGGTGATCATGTCTCTCCACAACTTTTAATCTCGACAGTTATTTATCATTTCTGTTGTTGACCTTCTGCCACGCCATTTTCTTAAGCTGTCTGGTATTTTTTTCTCTTTCCTTCCCTCTATCCCTACGTCCTTCAATTTGTCCAGTTGTTCTCTTCTCATTACATGGCCAAAAAAATGATTATTGTTTCTTCCAAGTATTGGAAATTAGCTCTCTTTTTGCTTTGACCTCTTTCAGAACATTCTCATTACTCTTCTTATCAGTCCAGGGTATTCTCAACATTCTTCTGTAAAACCACATTTCTACACACTCCAGTGATTTTTTGTATGTTGTCCTATTGTCCATGATTCACATACTTATATACTGGCTCTACATAACATCTAAGAACTTTTTTTCTTGTTTTTATTGTCAACAATGGATTGCATAGTATCTTCTTTATTTTTTTATTTTTTGGAAAGCTGCTTTTTCCTGAGCCTTTCTGCAGAAGGGAAACAAAATGATATTAATAATGTCAAGGTCGGGAGTAGCCATAATAAAGTATTTTTAAAAGTGACGATTGACCAGTAAAAATATCTACAGACAAACCACAAAGGCCAATGTCTTTTTCTTTTGGTTCTGCTGCGATCATGGCTCATTCAGAGTAGGATCCCGGACTTTTTCTTATGAAGGCAGCTGTCTGTTTAAGTGATTCGGTTGCCCCGTAAAGTTTCTCTTTCATGGAGGTTTCAATGGACCACATTGCCCTTCTCAGATCTGTGCACTGGGGGCAATCCTGTAGAACATGTTTTGTTGTCATGTTGTCCAGTGACAACAAAACATGTTCTACATTCTATAGCATTAATAGAATTATATAGAAGACCATTCTATAGAATTAATTAAAGTTAAGCAGACGATTGTTTGAAAAAAAGGAATAGCAGGTCATTAATAATGTCAAGGCCAGGAGCGGATACAACAAGGTTCGTACCTCATCCCTTTATTGTTTAAATAGGGATGAGGGGCAGGTATAGTTAAAAATATCGCCAGACAGACCAAATAGTTAATGTCGCGAGTGGGTAGAAGTCTATTCTAGAGAATTAGGTTAAGGTGGGCAGACGAGCATAAGCGTGAAACACCAAATCAACGGAGAAAGGAATAGCGAGCGATTAGAGATAAACAAAAAAAGAAGGAAGTAAAAGGTCATATAAAAATCCATACGGATTTGGTCGAACACATAGAGAGACGGGCAGAGGTAACACCAGAATGGAGATAAGACTTCACCCTTAGTTGGGCGGAATGTCTAGAACCGAAGAAGAGAACACTTAGAGAGAAGAACATAAGACCAGATACTTTGGTGTTCAGAATTCTCAGATCTTTCTGTGAATGGAGATATAAAATGCGTGCTAGATTGTTTCGAGATTTGATATATCGTAGATGATGTGTGACAGTATATCCTTTATATGCATGGTGATAGTAGATACGTGCTATGGGTTGTGAGATACGTGCTATGAGTTGTGTGATACGTGCTATGAGTTAGGTGACAGTCTATCTTTGATTAAGATTGTTTTTTTTAGGCGACTATCAATGCCGTCCATACGCGAACTGCCCGAGAACTCTATGTACACTGTTGGATTTGTAAATGAACTTGTTGGTGTTGTATTACACCTGTTCTTTATATATGTAAATAAATCTAGATTAACTTAAAGAAGGATTTCACGTATCCAGGGAGGCAAGTGTAGTCCCGAATACCAATAACAGGAAACACAACGGGAAGTAACCACTACCACGGGGATAGTAAATGGCTCTTGTAGCCAGATCTAGAAGTAAATGAAGAAGCCCAAACTTAAGGATAACCATAATACCACAACGCAAATAACAAATATAACAAGAGAAAGCGGCGCTAACTTATTCAGCGGATAAAGCTCCGTCTACAACAATAGACACCTTTTACAACCAGACAGCTTAAGAAAATGGCTTGGCAGAAGGTCAACAACAGAAATGGTAAATAACTGCAGTGATTGACATTTTTAGAGAGACATGATATCCACGCCAGCATGCACGGTACTTGATTATTATGATAATGATGATATACATCATACACATATTATCTCAAACACACTTAAGCTATTAAACCTCACAAACATAATATATCTTTTATGCTCATGCTATATAAAGTAAAGTGCCCCCGTCACGCCAAGTGGTATATAGGGAATATGGTGTTAGTGACTATATATTTTACAGACCTACGGCATATGATTTTTGGGGTAATGTTTTCGGTATTACGCCCCTGCCGCTTTACTTTCCTATTATCAAATCAGGTACCCATTAAAGGTTGGGTGAACCCGGAAGCCGTCGATAGATATCGTACCCTACCTCTTGTCCTGTGTAGTCCAGTTCACTAACCACTGGGCTATCGCAGCTAATATCTCTATCACGAGTAGCATGACGATGGAGGTGATGGCAGTGACCGGTGCATTCATCTGGTTAAAGTCACATGACTACACTCCATGCCTGTTTACTGACTTATTCGATGAGTATGATACAAAAGTGGAATCGAGCCCTGTACGCATGCAGTGGTTAGAGTCATTGCAGAAGTCAAAAATACGTAAAGTCAGTATTGTCTACGTCCCGGGACATGTGGGAGTACGGGAAATGAAAGAGCGGACAGGTTGGCTAGCTGCGCTGTTGTTGAGGACGATCAACCAATGGAACGGGCGGACATCATCAATGACATTTGGGAAGTGGGAAGAACACAGGGCTTTGACAATCACGAACCCACGTCACTCCTTCGGATGAAAGAGATGGGAGTTAAGATGAGCACAGCCAGAAACGAGAAACTTAGTGGGCGCGTAAGAATACTTCTCAACCAAATCAGAACTGGAGTCGTCAAACGCTGGACACTACGGGACTTGCTGAGGAAGGGATCTGAGCACCTATGGAATGTAAGGAGTGCAATGATGATAACCCGAAAATAACTGACCATCTCAATGTTCTTGCAGGTCCTCAGTTGTTTCATGTATCAGAACTTGGTCGTCTGCAAATAGTACTTCATTTATTTCGTATTATATAGACAAAATATGGTGCAGTTGAATGCAGTGATTTTAGAACAATAAGCCTAATGAGCATGGAAACAAACATGTTTCTAAAAGTTTTACAGGGAAGTATTCATAATAAAAATCAATACTGAATTAGATGTGCAACACTCTGGGTTCATAAAAAAATAGTGGGACAAAAGAAACCATATTCATCATGAGGTTATTCATTGGCAAAAATTCATTGAAGTAAACAAACCTAAATATTGCTGCTTTCTAGACTACACCCAAAGCTTGTGTTAGTATACACCATAATAAACTTATAGGCTACATAAACGATATAAATCTGGAAGATACAGACATACGACTAATATATAATTTGTACTGGGAGCAAACATAAGTAATAAAATATAACAAGGGGAACTCTTCAACCATTGATTTGAAAAGAGGAGTAAGACAAAGATGCATCATATCACCAAGCTTGTTCAATCAATACACTGAGCAAACCTTTAAAAACATCACAGTGATGCAAGCATAAACATTAATGGAAAGATAATCAATAACCTTAGCTACGCTACAGAAAATCATAAATATCTACAACAATTACTTAATGTAATAAACATGACAAGTAAAAAAATATGGACTTGATATGAATATCAAAAACACTAAAAACTGTGATCATAAACAAAGAAAATTATCAAGACCTACAAATAAATATCAAAGTTGAAGGAGTACATCTGGAGCCTGTTCAGAGCTACAACTCCCTTGGACATACTATAACCAGTGATGGAAAATGTATAATTGAAATAAACAAAAGTATAGGTATGGCAAAAAGTAATTTTAATGCCATGAAAAATATACTCATAGCAACACAAATAACACCAGGTCTAAAACTAAGAATAGCAAAATGTTACATCTTCTAAATATTCCTGTATGGTGCAAAAACATGGACATTAGTCAAGAAAACATAACAGGAAAGTGAAGACTTTAAAATGTTGATTTATAGAAGAATAGGTAGAATTGGATGGAAAGAAAACAAAAGATGTCGTTTTAAAACAATTAAAAATGGAAAGAGAACTACTAAATACAATTAGAACAAGATACATGCATTTTTTTTTTTTTTTTTGGGGGGGGGGCTTTTTAAAAGACACAATATCCTAATAAAAGTAATATTGGAAGGGGAAATACAAGGTAATGCAGAGTCAGACCATGGTAGCTAACCTACGATGCGGAGACGGCACTCAATAATGGTGATGATGATGAAATGTGTTTATAGTTAGGATTGCTAGACCCATACCCAACCACCTTTGTCGTCACTTACGAACATGCCTGTTAGGGAACAGCGCCACAATTCTTTACTCCCCTTTCGGGCCCCGACATCGCACAGGCGAGGTTCCTAGTATCAAGAAGTTAAAATCATCTTTCCCGTGTTTAGTTTTATCCTTTCTGTTTCTAACTATCTTGTTTCGCACTTTAGTACAATACCTATTTTGTACTCTGCCATTTCTGCTGCCACTTGTGCAGATTTTCCTTGTTCATTTACAGTACGTACATTCCTTTTGCCAATTCTGGAGGATTTCCTGGTAGACAAAAGGTGAGTTGACCGGACACCGAGCGACTTTCTCTGGATTCCGTCCTACATCTCTTAAACAGATACCCTTTATCTTTCATGGATGACGTATTTAGTTTTGTTTCTTTTTTTAGACGTGTCCATGTTTGTGACGTTTTTTTCGGCTTAGTTCTTTTAATGTACAGGATAGCCAGTCCCATACACAACTCTCTTTAACCGCCTCTAACGAACATGTCTGGAAAGGAAAATATCAACCACACAACATAATTCAATATCATGTAAGTCATATAATTGTTACAAAATAACTCATAAACAAAATAATTGAGAAACCATAATAATTGTGACAACATTAAACAAATAAAATAGTTTAGGCTTACATTTTACGAATACATTAAGCACAAAAATATCATTTACGCTCCTCATTAAATCATTTTGATCCCATCATTGTAACAACTACAGTCACGAAACAAAAACAATCAACTTACCTTGCGTCTGTGATAAACTTGAACACAACAAGCAAACAAACAGGAACCATGTTGTTGAAATCGAGATTGTCATTGGGTTGCACTTGAAACTGTCTCCTAATTTATGACTGCAAATTTGACTGAAATCACACAAGTAGACTGGGAATACAATCTAAATTTTAATTTTCTCTGGAGATAGCAGCTAACAAGAAAGATGTTGGGGAATAATAAACAAAATCAAATTGAACATTAACATTATCACAGTTTTTAGCTACATCTGTATTTTAAGATTGCATGCATTTTAATTACTTGTATACAGTTAAACAAATTCCAGTTATCAGTAAGTCGCATTTACAATTTAAAAATGAAACATTCAAGGATATTGATAAATAAAACTAGTTCACAGTTTAATAATGAGAACATTATAGCACATATGTAAATAACTGTGAAGTCTACATGGATTTATACAAGTGGAAACAGCAATAAACGAACTAGAAACACAATATCAATTTTATCTCCGTTATTCCTTCATTAAATGACAGCTGTTGACTAAAGTGTGTTATCTACAGCTTGTCATTTATATACAACGTTTATATGCAACGTGGATCAACGGCGGTAAGGGAACTAGGGGACGACCAATAGAGACAGACAAAGTACGATAAATTAGAGAAAGTGATTCCAAATAAGGCGGGCTTGATAAGTGATTGACTGCAGACAGACGGCAGTAAAGATCTTTTTGAGATCTCTTTTTTACACGTGTTAAAGGGAATGAACATAATAGATTGAGTGATTATTTCGGTGTTCAATTACATTTAATGAAAATAAAAAGAGGAAAAAGGGAATTCGTCGTTTGACGTTATTTTTGTCTCTCATCTACGTTAATCTTTTTATACTACCAATTGTCTCCCATTTAAAGTTTACATTCCTATCACCAGCTTTTCAGCAGCCATTTCTCTCCCAGAGAAACGCAGTCCATTGCTCCAGTTTCCTCACACCCATTAAAAACAAAGCAACCGAAACGGTTTATCGACTATATAAGTCCCTGCTAAAAACAGGGCGACGCGATGCCATTTTTGTTTTTTGTTTTTTTCGGTTGGCGTTTCGTTAACTGTTTCAGGACTATCTTTAATTTGTTCAGTTTCTGGGGTTGGTTGGACTGTTGAAGGTTCCCCCCCCCAACTTTAGCGAGATCTGCTGCTTTCTCACTTCCAGGGATGACAAGGTGTGCTTGTATCTACTGCAGGACTAGTTATGTCTTTTCTAACAACGAACATATGTTGTTCTTAATTAATTGAAATAGTTTGTCCTGCTTCAGGCATGGAACCATTTGCATGATTGATCATGCATCATTGACGATGACTATTTGTGGACGTAAAACATCTAGGATGTTGAGAATGTCTATGGCTGTGTGTAGTGCATTGCCTCTGCTATGACATTCTATTAATCTCTTGGGTATTCTTATAGAGAAACATTAATGACAGGGATCTCCAATCTGTCTCGGGTTACACGTTTTGAGAGAAACTTCCGTGAACATATAGGATTATTTTGTTTTGTTTTTACAGTTGGACCATGGTTCGGGTGTGAGGGCTTCACAAAGATCTTTGTTTGGTTCTAATACATGTACGTGTTGTTTGAATTTGTACTTGCAAGATGATTTGTCTTGGAATTGTTGGTGCAGTGATCGCAGCAACCACACACTCATTCAAGTATGGTATCTGCTCATTTAGACAAACTTTCTTCTTAAGCTCTCATTTATTCAAACGAATTTTGTATTTAAAGTCATCCACACAATTTCTCATTTATTGAACATAATCCTCACTTTTTCACACGAGCTCTCATTCAATATTAAAATTTTGTATATTTGTTAAAGTAAAAATGCATTACGTTAGAGCTTTAACATTTTAATGGAAAAAAATCTCTATCACTCTCTCTCTCTCTCTCCTTTTCTCTCTCTGTGATCAAGACTCAATCAAAGTAGGATTCCAGACTTTCTCAAGAAGTCAGCTGTCTAAGTGATTCCATTGCCCCATATACTTTCTCTTCCATATAGGTGAGTGTGGACTACATTGCTCATCTCAGGTCTGTGTACTGGGGACAATCCTGTAGAACATGTTTAGTAGTCACATTGTTCAGTGTAAAGTGGCATAGGCTGGCTGTACCTATTTTGAATTTGGTGAAATGTGATTTCTCATTCTATTGTGGCCAGTGTGTAGGCGAAGTATGATGACTTGATCCCTCCTTGATAGTTGGTGGTAAACATCCCTCTCTTTATGCTTTGGGTGTTCTCGTTTACATTTTTCATGGTACTGACCTTTGATGATGGATTTGGCTTCATCATAACTGAGCGGATGGTTCTCTTGTGGTAATCTCCCTCCCTCTTTTTCTAATTTGTCTGGGCGTTCGTTCCCGTGTATATCACAATGTGATAGTATCCACTGAATGACTACTCTCTGGAAGTTATTGCATAGTTGGTCTAGGGTTGTTCTCAAGTCATCTAGTTCATTGTTCTTGGGGCTTTTTAGAGCTGATAGTACTGACAGTGCATCAGTCAGAATCACCAATTTATTGTGCATGTTATATTTGTGTTGAGTAGCCAGTGTTGCAGCATCTCTGAGGGTCTCAGTTTCTGCTTTAAAGCTGTTTTAGAATTTCCCAGTAGCTATTGACTTGGTGATTTCGTCCTGGTTATTGAGCGTCAAGAATACACCTCCCCTTCCATTTGTGGTGGCATTTGTAGCAGAGCCATCTGTGTATATGTGGGACCAGGAGTCATGTGGGTAGGTATTGTGTATGTGTTTTTCTGCTAGGAGTTTTCTTTCTGTGTCTGATTGGGTGCCTTTTTCATGATTCCGGTTATATCTTCCTTAAGTTCTGATATTTTTTTCCCATGACTAGACATATCAGATGGGCCCAAGGGTTTCGGTATTGCTTGGGACAGTACTGGGTCTCTAGTAGTTAATTCATTGGAGATTGCAGCGAAGCTGCTCCTCTTTAGTCGTGCTATTCCGAAACCAGTTATTCTTTGGTGCGTGCGGTGGCTAAGTAGCCTTCTATATTTCTCCACTTGTTGAAATACTTTAGTGGCCCGACTGTCCTCTAAGGGTTCCAAAACTGTTACTGTTTCTAGAATTTGTAGATTTCATAGTACCAGTGATGATACGGGCAGCTTGATTCTATGTTCTGTTAACTTTGCTAACGTGTGATTTGGAAGCCATAGCCAAGGCTGTGACTCCATACTCTAGGACTGGTCTGGCTCTTCTTACGTATAGTCGTTTCAAGATATTTGTGTCTGCTCCCGAGTCCGTGCCTGCCACTTTCTTCATAATATAAGATAGTTTTCTTGCTTTTTTGCTTGCTCTGTCTATCTGATTTTTCCAAGTCATTATGCGATTCATGGTGGCGCCACGATATGTTGGGATTTGGTCAATAGGAAGTGTATGTTCTTTCATCATCAAGTTTTCAGAGAGTGTGTTTCTTGATAGGCTGACAATTGTATATGTAGTTTTTTTTCGTTAATTGGAAATATTCAGGTGTTCCTCCATTTTTTAAGTTCTTCTATGGCATTGGCATACTGGATTTAGCCACTGACATACTTTCTTCGCTAGCCCATAACGCCAGATCATCTGTGTATATTGCTGAGTGTATTCTGGTTGGAATGTCCATTACGACGTCATTTATGAAAATTAAAAAGAGTATTGGGACCATGGCTTCGCCTTGTGGGACACCTTGTTCGATTGTGACCTTCTTACATAGTTGACCTTGAACTTGTACTCTGACCGTTCTGTCTTGAAGGTATTGTGAGACCCAATTGAATAAACGACCCTGAATCCCAAGTCTAAAAAGCTTGTTCTTTAAACCCTCTCGCCATACCCATCAAAAGCCTTCTCCATGTCGACCCACACTGTCAGTGTGTGTTTCTTTTCTTGTAGAGCATCCTCTATTTCCTGTGCATTGTAGGTAATCAGGTCTTCAGTTGATCTGTGCTGACGGAAGCCACTTTGTTGTGGCATGATTTTTTGTTTTGTTTCCAAATGCCACATAATTCTTCTGTTAAACAGCTTTTCCATGAGTTTACTCAGGCAGCTCAGCAGGCTAATTGGTCTATAGCTACTTGGGTCTTGTGGGTCTTTTCCATACTTGAGAATGGGCACCATAATAGCTTCTTTCCAGATTGCCGGCACATGACCTCTCTTCCGACTAGCGTGTATTATCCTTAGAAGCTGGCCCTTGGCTTTCTGTAGCAGTTATATGAGCATTTAGTTGGAGATTTCATCTTTACCAGGGGAACATTTGAGCTTCAATCTTTTGAGGGCAACATCTAATTCAGTTGGGGTAAAGATGATCGTCTGATGCTCTTCTGGTGCTAAAGGCATGTGTTTTACATCTTGGTTTTCCTGTCTGCGAATTTATGTTTGTCTATTGGAAAGTTTATTGTACTAATTTTTTTGTAAGTCTCTATCAGTAGATTTGCTGTCCTGTTGCCTGTGAGAATGTTCTGATTGTGTGCTAATGATATTGAAGGTCGGCAGTTGTTTTCGTCGCTCAGAGCTTTCGCAAGTTTCCATAGTTTATGACCATTTTTGTCTAGATTAAGGCTTTCTGTTTTGTCTATCCAGCTCTGTCTTGCTGATATCATGACCTCTCGTCTGTATTTGCAAGAGGCTGCTTTGTAGGCAATGTTGCTCTCTGTGCTTTGTGATGTTTCAGCTAGTTCTCTGGTAGAGTACAGTTCCTCTTCTAGTCTTTGTATTTCCTTGAACCAGTATGGCTTGTAGTTTCTTCTTGCTCCTCTAGGAATGGATTCTTTAGCAGCTCTCAGGATTCCATTTGTTAACCACTCTATCATATTATTGACCTTCATTTCGTGGGTGTTGATAGGCGCAGTATATGCATCAATGAGCCTGGCAAACGTTTCCCAATCTGCTCTTTTATATTTCAAGCAGGAAAGAGGCATTTGCAACTCCTGTTTGTGAGTATGATCCACTGAAAGTTTGACTGGTTTGCGGTCACTATCTCCGAGTTGGTTCAGCACTTTCTGGTTATTTTGATGGATTTGTCTCCAGTTGCAAATGCTAGGTCGGGAGTGGAATTTGTTTTCCATCTTCCTGAGTAGAAGGTTGGGGGGTCCTCCCTAGAGTTTATGAGGAATAGGTTGTTGTCTTTTTCCCATTCTTCCACTTCTTTCACCTCGAACATTGGACTCCTTATATCCCCATCTTTCAGAGTGGCTGTTAAAGTCTCCCACTACCAGACTATGTGATGGTGTTTTTTCCATTGACACCAGCTTCTGTAATTTGTCATTTGGACAGTATATGTTAAATATCCTTATACTAGCGGAGTTAATGTATAGGTCTGTACCAATGATCTCTGCTTCTCCGTTTGTGATTACCTCTATCAGTTTAGCTGGGATGGAATTGTTGATAAGTATAAGAATTCCACCCTTGTGACCGTCCCTGTCCTGTCTAAATGTTTGATAGCCTCTAATCATAAATCTATGCTGAGAATTAAGGTGGGTTTCATGGATGCATACAACGTCTATCTCCTTCTCTGCTAGTCTGATTGCTAGGGCTTGGTTTTTTTCTGCGGCATATGCCCCCCCCCCCCCCCCCCGCCCGCATTTCGGTGTATTATATTCAGCTGTTTCTTAAAGGCCTTTCCGACCAGTAATAGTTTCTCTCTGGATCCATTTCTTAGCTCTCCAAAATGGTTCAGGATGACCACCAATAGCTTGAGGTGGACACCTTCGTGGCACGTGGTCCAGCATTCCTCCTGCCTGGGGGGATTCCACAGACAGAACACCATAATTAGTCTGTTAGATCCATTCTGATTGAATTCCTGTTAAAACATTGCTCTGTGTTTTGCACCAGTGGCCCAGTTATCTGCCAGCATTTTATTCAGGTTTGCTTTTCTTAGCCTTTGATGTCCCCAATCTTCTTGCAAGGCAGCAGATTGTCTTTTCTGTAGAGGGATTCTGCCCTTTGATGGTCGGCTCGCCCAGGTTTACGAGCACCATCTGCCCGAGCTTGATATAGTTATTAGTTGGTCATTAGACCATCACCATCACACATCAAACAACAGACTATAGGGTCATCAAGCAATGGGAATAGTGAAGTCCCACCTAAGTATTACGAACCTCCGGGAGTCTCACCGATGGTGACAAGTCATGTACGAAACCCTACTCCATCTTTCACTGATTAGAGTACGACCGTCCAAAAAAATTGTATGAAAAAGAGAAAGTTTTTAAACTGTAACCTTCGAAAATTATAGTAAATATGACGGCGTCTTTTGAGGACGTTAAAACTGTCATTGGAAAACACCATTCAGGGAGAAATGGAAAGTTTATGGACAACGATTTAAGACACTACTCCATCTACAATCCTCCATATTTGAAGATAATGATCGCTGTGAGCAATGTAGCAAAAATGTAGACAACATTCCACAGCTATACAACGTGTACAATTCAATGTGAGACAACTGTTGGCCTTCTATCATGGATATTTCAGCTCTCTTTGTTCAGAGACCCCTGTGGATATTCAAAGTAGTTCTTAGTTTGCGTGCTTGTGATCTACTGTTCAGGTGTGTCTAATGTTTCTCCACGTTGCCACGATAACTGTTGCACAGTCCCTTGAAATTATAAATGTTCTAATTATGTCATTTTAACAACCCGTTAAGATTAACTTAATAAATTAATAAATGAAGAGCATGTCCCATCTGTTGGTATTGCAGCGTTCCATACACTAACTTTATTATTCTGTTGTTATCAAAACAGACCTGCCGCTTACTTACACAGTCCAGGTTTACAACTTATTTTATTGCACATTTTCTTTTAGTTAACTTCTATAATAAAATATGCCCACTATTGAGCTAAGCGCATGCGTTTATCCAATTACCGATATCAACTAATGAGCAGAACTTTGCAGGAACGATGTAACATGTGTACAAACAAGACAGCGCGGAGACTCTAGCAATTTACCATGTTCACGACTTAGGAAAACTAATACAAACTAAACCTGTGCAGTAGTTAACTAAAGTTACCTGCTGAAGAAATAAACCTAGAGTCAGATGTAGCATTACTCAAAGATTCACTATGGATTATCAAGACTCAACACATTTTGTAGGAACAATATAACGAAGGTTTAAACAATACAACATGAAGTGTGTAGGAATGACTAAGTGTGTATAGTTGGAACAGGGAGATATAAAAAAAAATTATGAGGTAATGGAGGGCATCACATTTTTTGGGTCAAATTGGCAATACTCCAATACAGGAATCGGATATTTTGGTAAAATAATGTGAATATCATGCCAATCTGACCCTACCAACACCTAAATAACAGGTACAATTATACACACTGAGGCAATGTCGTCCAAATTGCATTAGTTAAAATGAAGGCGAATGGTGAATATTCTACATGTGTTGATATATGTGTATATATATATATATATATATATATATATATATATATATATATATATATGTGTGTGTGTGTGTATAACCATATGCTCAGATAATAGCTGATAAAATCGCATATTGTTTTTCTTTTCTTTCTTTCTTACTTTCTTTCTTTCTTTACTTCCTTCTTCTTTTTTTTTTGGTCATTTCCTCATGTTCGGATGTCGAGGGAGACACACAATTATGTTTTCTTGTTTGGTTCTCGTCTGCATTTGATGCGTCATACAGGAAACATGAACGTAACTGTTGTTACTTCTAGCCCGCTGTGTGCTTTGACATGACCACACTATTTTAATTTTCTCTGTAGAGTTGTGTTTATATGACAGTTCTTTTCAATATTTAATTATTGTAATATGTCTTTCATTTTATTTTTCATTATCAAACATATTTTGGGGATTTTTCTGGAGCGTTTTGTTTCAAATGAGTCGATTTTCCTGCTTGAAGTTTTTGAGATTGTCCAAGATTATAGTCACATTTTGTTGTGAGGACGATACATGTTCTCAGTAATTAAAATGTTGCTGCCTTGCTGCTACTGTACCACATGTTCTCAATAATTAAACGGTTGCTGCCTTGCTGCTACTGTACCACATGTTCTCAATAATTAAACGGTTGCTGCCTTGCTGCTACTGTACCACATGTTCACAGTAATTAAACTGTTACTGCCTGGCTGCTAGTGTACCACATGTTCTCAGTAATTAAACTGTTGCTGCCTTGCTGCTACTGTACCATATGTTCTCAGTAATTAAACTGTTGCTGCCTTGCTGCTACTGTACCACATGTTCTCAGTAATTAAACTGTTGCTGTCTTGCTGCTACTGTACCACATGTTCTCAGTAATTAAACCGTTGCTGCCTTGCTGCTACTGTACCACATGTTCTCAGAAATTAAACTGTTTCTGCCTTGCTGCTACTGTACCACATGTTCTCAGTAATTAAACTGTTTCTGCCTTGCTGCTACTGTGTCACATGTTCTCAGTAATTAAACTGTTGATGCCTTGCTGCTACTGTACCACATGTTCTCAGAAATTAAACTGTGTCTGCCTTGCTGCTACTGTACCACATGTTCTCAGAAATTAAACTGTTTCTGCCTTGCTGCTACTGTGTCACATGTTCTCAGAAATTTAACTGTGTCTGCCTTGCTGCTACTGTACAGCATGTTCTCAGAAATTAAACTGTTGATGGCTTGCTGCTACTGTGCCACATGTTCTCAGTAATTAAACTGTTTCTGCCTTGCTGCTACTGTGCCACATGTTCTCAGTAATTAAACTGTTGATGCCTTGCTGCTACTCCTCCACATTTTCTCAGTAATTAAACTGTTTCTGCATTGCTGCTACTGTGCCACATGTTCTAATTAATTAAACTGTTGATGACTTGCTGCTACTGTACCACATGTTCTCAGAAATTAAAATGTTGATGCCTTGATGCTACTGTGCCACATGTTCTCAGTAATTAAACTGTTGCTGCCTTGCTGCTACTGTGCCACATATTCTCAGTAATTAAAATGTTGCTGCCTTGCTGCTACTGTGCCACATGTTCTCAGGAATTGAAAAGTGGCTGCCTTGCTGCTACTGTGCCACATGTTCTCAGTAATTGAAATGTTGCTCCCTTGATACTATTGTGCCACATGTTCTCCGGAATTAAAATGTTGCTGCCTTGCTGCTACTGTGCCAGATGTTATCAGTAAATAAAATATTACTGCCTTGCTGCTAATGTGCCACATGTTTTCAGTAATTGAAATGTGGCTGCCTTGCTGCTACTGTGCCACATGTTCTCAGTAATTTAAATGTTGCTGCCTTTCTACTATTGTACTACATGTTCTCAGTAATTAAAATGTGGCTGTCTTGCAGCTACTGTGCCTCATGTCCTTCAGGACTTGTAATGTTTGTGTTCCTGTTGTTAATCTTCCTTTGATCGTCTTCGAGCGATTGTCACGTGACACAAACATTCCTTTGTGATTCATAATTTGCTTAGGAATGATTTCACTGATAGATGAATGATTGATCCGAACCTATGATTGTACACATTAGAGGTATACATAAGTCTATTTTTGATACACACATGAGTGCAATCATAGCAGTGCTCACACGTCATGCCATAGACATCATACACACAAGTTTGTTCCTTGCTCTTTGACTGGCTTGCTAACCACGAACCAAGACAGACATTTGGTGAATGTTGAAAAAGTCACGTAAAATAGAACCAATCAGCTTGAATAAAATCAGTGAACTCAGTGATATACTATATCAGGATGACCACTCTGTTTGTTGCTGAGGGCTGGGCAGATATGGGATACACCGCCAGCAGTGACGTCATTCCGTTCTAAAGCCAAAATTTAAATCTAAACATAGACAATCAACTTAGTCTATTCCTGAACTGGCGTTGGCTCCATTCTCTAGTCAAGTCGAACCTTCGTTTATGGCCTGCAAGTAAAATTAGATTTCTTTGAATAAGGATTTGGTTTTTTGGCACTTGGACTCTAACAACAAGGATCTGTTTATTGTAATTTCACGAGTTATAATCATATTTTATGATGCCTATATTTTGCTGAAAGTGTTTTTTTCAGTTGTTTTATGATATTTATAAATGTTTTAAAAAACAAAACAAGTGGTTGTGTGTAACATCTATACCGTGGCATGGTTTATCCGATTATACGGAACTATTTAATTGTTATTCTATCATACATTTTTGGGAACATGACTTTTGTTTTTTCTTTGTACTGACAGAATAAGGAAGCTAAATTTGGATCTTTATCTGATATAGTTTACTGATCCTGATGTTGCCAGAACTTATCCTTGGCGGCTCTCAGAACATAATCATCCGCTGGTCACATTGAACCTAAATTGTTAAATAATTAAATTATGTGTTATTATTTTAACAATGGCAACAAGTAAACCATTATATATACAAGTTAACTAAGGAACACATTTAAAAAACAACAGACACTTTACAAAAGGTAACAGATTATTTATTTTATTGAAGAGCCAGTCATGAGTTTCAGAAGTACACAAGGCCTGTAGTAACAAGCAGTTCAAGTTCCAAATGTTGAGCAATAATTTCTGTCATATTAGACCACATTGGATTTGGCGGTGATGATGCAGTCGACAGATTAAATCAAATTCCTAGTCTTATATATAAATAGTCAGAACATTTTATCAAATAGTTCAGATTGAACTTAAAGTGAGGTAGCCAGATCGCTTAAAATTTCAAATTGTTGAATTTCTATTTTGTTATAAAAAAATAGTCGTACTTGATCCCTGCAGTGTTCACAATCTTGACATTACCACTTGGTAGTTTCCCTCTCATGAGCTAGAGTCTCTGGGTACAGACAACAACACACAATTACACTTAAAACATTCTCTATCAAATGTTTAGACAATGATCAAAGTTACGGCATAACAAATAAATACTGGTTATATAAACAAAATAACATGGGTGTGCTGCCAAGGGCATGCTGGTATTCACTAAGGTGACCAGACATCCTGATTTTTCCGGGATAGTCCCTTTTTTAAATGTTTTTTTTAAACTCTGTCCCGGATTTGTTACTGTCTCGAATTTGTCCCGATTTTGGCCGATTTGTTAGCTTTTGTCCCGGATTTGTTAAAATACATTAGGGACACGCACATTTACAAATTTTGCCAATATGGTAAACGTCTCTTCGACTTAAAAATATACATTATTCCGTTGTTGTGTAGAAAATGTTTAACAAGTTGAAGTGGCTTTTCATTTGGCGAAACAATAACAGTAAAATGCGCTCCAAATTTTAAATCTTAAATACAGAAACTTAACAACTCAACATCATTGTGCCACGACATGTCATATTCTAGTATATTCATTGTGATAGTTTCGTTTACCGACGAACTAATTATCTTTTTATTTTGTTGTTTAGCGATATATATTACTGCATTCATTAGTTGTTACTTACATTGTGTTATTATTCACTTACTTGACATTTTAATGTTTATAAATTTTGATATGCATATGGTATAGTCACAGAAAAATATTATTTAAACTATAGTTAGTTTGTAATTGTTGTAACAAATGGCATCAAAACGTCAATGCAGCTTCAATCAAGATTTACAAAAGGAATACCCCTTTCTTAAAGAAATGTCTACATCATATTTCACTGAAAGATGCAGTATACGTGCCTCCTGGTTTTCTATTAACCATAATAGTGCAATTTTAAAAAAAGAAAAGAAAAAGGAAAAAACAAATCCACTATTATGGTTAATAGAAAACCAAAATAAAAAAAATAAAATTACACATTATCCAATGCTATGCAGCAAACAACGATAACGATGATTTAGTTAAAGATGATTTCGATAAACAGCTATAATGTCAGATGGATGCAAGACGACTCTAGGATGTTATAATATTGATGGGAGACATAAATGCCAAAGTAGGATCAGACAACAGAGGCTTCGTAGAGATTATGGGAAAACATGGACTTGGAGATATAAACGAGAATGGAGAGATATTTGTGAGTTTCTGCGCCCTTAATCAAGTGAGCCTAGGAGGAACGATATTCCAACACAAAAGAATACACAAAGCTAAATGGGTGTCACCAGATCATAGAACGGAAAATCAAATTGGTCACATATAAATTAATAATAAGTTTAAGTCATCCTTACAGGATGTAAAAGTATATAGAGGGGTAGACATAGCTTCGAATCATCATCTTCTGATAGCTAAACATACAATTAAACTAAAAAGGTTATGCAACGAATAAGGGTAGAAAGTATTTCAATGTAGGATTCCTTAAAGAACAAGGAATTAAAGATAAATTCGCAGTCACAATATCAAACGAATACCAAGTCCTCCAAAAGCTAGAAAATACAATAAATATAGAAGATCATTGGGAACAGGTAAAAGATATATGGAAAGAGACATGCGAAGAACAGTAGGGAAAAAAGAACGCCAGAATAAGGCAGAGACCCTGGACAAAATTAAAGAAAGATAGAACAAGAAAGCAGACATAAATAAAAGCAAAACAAGAAGTAATAAAACCAATACACAGGAAGCTTACACAAATGTGAACAAAGAAGTGAGAAGATGCATTAAAAGGGATGAGAGGAAATATATAGATCAACTAGCAAAAGAGGCAGATGAAGCAGCAAAAAAAGGGAATATGAAAGAACTGTACAAAAGCACAAAGAAATTAAGCAGAAAATACAAACAGATCAATGCCTTTATTAAAGATAAGAAAGAAAATCTGCTTAGTAATTTAAGGGAACAAATGGTGAGATTGAAGAGCATTTTGAAGAACTTTTGAGTAGACCCGGCTCAAACAATCATCCAGATATGCTACCAGCAGAAGTAGAGTTACACGTTAACTGCGGAAAACCAAGCAAAGAAGAAATAATGAAAGCCATCAATCTATTAAAAAAATGGTAGAGCCACAGGACCAGATGAAATTCCTTCGGAAGCCATCAAAGCAGATACTAACACCTCTACTAAGATGCTACATACTCTATTAGGTACAATTTGAAAGAGGGAAGAAATACCTAAAGACTGGAAAGAAGGTTATATGATCAAACTAACAAAGATTGGAAGTTTACAGGAGTGCACACATTATAGGGGAATTATGCTACTATCAGTGTCAGGAAAAATATTAGGCAGAATCATTATGGAAAGACTAAAAGAGGCTATAGACAAACACTTGAGAGATGAACAAGCAGGTTTTAGGAAAAACAGATCATGTGCTGATCAAATAACTACTCTACGTAAATAGTTGAACAAAGTTTAGAACTAAAATCCCCACTTTATATTGGATTCATAGATTACGAAAAGGCATTTGATAGTTTAGACAGAAGAATGCTTTGGAAGTTGCTGAGTCATTACGGAATCCCCATAAAGTTTATTAACCTGATAAAAACAATGTATGAAGGAACGAAATGTATGTGTTTCATGAAGGACAGATTGCAGAAGCATTTGAAATAAGAACGGGAGAAAGACAGGGATGCCTTCTGTCTCCATTTCTCTTTCTAGTGGCCATAGATTGGATTATGAAAATAACTCAAATCAACAGAAATGGAATCCAGTTGTCACTGACCAAACAACTTGATGATTTAGACTTTGCTGATGGCATAGTTCTATTATCGCACAGCCATCAACAGATGCAGGATAAAATGAACATACGTGATGATAGATCACAACATATAGGACTGAAGATTAATAGAGATAAGACTAACATTATGAGAATTAATACAGTTGGCAATAACCAAATAAAACTAGGAGAGTTACCTCCATCAGACGTACAATCTTACATATATCTGGGCATAATATAGATAACGAGGGAGGAACAGAAAATGATACCAAAATAAGGATACCAAAAGCAAGAGGAGCTTTCATTGACTGGGAAACATATGGAAATCCAAAGAAATTAGGTTAAATACAAAAATAAAAAGTTTCAACTCAAATATTAAGGCGGCCCTATTATATGGCTGTGAAACATGGAGAACAACAAAATTGACAATTACGAAGATACAAACTTTCAGAATGGATGTTTACGCAGGATAAAAGGATGCAAATAGCAGGACAAAATCACTAATTTGGAAATGTACCAGTCAAACACAAGTGGATAAAGAGATACACCGAAGACGATGTCGCTGGATAGGACACACACTGAGGAAGTCAACTGAGAGTATTACACAACAGGCTCTTTTTGGAATCCCCAGGAGAAAAGACAAAGAGGAAGACCAAGGAATTCTTGGAGAAAACAGATCGAAGCAGAGATGAAGATGATGGGGAGGCATGGAATGATGAGAAAAGAATGACAAAAAATAGAACGACCTGGAAAGTGTTTGTTCAAGACCTATGCTCCACTGGGAGCTAAAAGTGTTTGTTCAAGACCTATGCTCCACTGGGAGCTAAAAGTGTTTGTTCAAGACCTATGCTCCACTGGGAGCTAAAAGTGTTTGTTCAAGACCTATGCTCCACTGGGAGCTAAAAGTGTTTGTTCAAGACCTATGCTCCACTGGGAGCTAAAAGTGTTTGTTCAAGACCTATGCTCCACTGGGAGCTAAAAGTGTTTGTTCAAGACCTATGTTCCACTGGGAGCTAAAAGTGTTTGTTCAAGACCTATGCTCCACTGGGAGCTAAAAGTGTTTGTTCAAGACCTATGCTCCACTGGGTGCTAAAAGTGTTTGTTCAAGACCTATGCTCCACTGGGAGCTAAAAAGGTAGAAGAAGAAGAAGAGGCGGCCATGGAACAGTGTAAACCCCATGAAATAACTATTTTATCATGGGATTTCAATGCAAAGGTAGGAACAGCTAAAGTGCAAAATGTGACAGGGGGGCATGGCCTTGGAGAGACGAATGATAGTGAGGATAGATTGATAGATTGGGCAAAGACACTTGAAATGATTATAGGTAACACCTGGTTCAAACAACACCCTAGGCGACTATGGACATGGCAAAGCCAAGACAAAAAAGTACACAATCAAATTGATTTTATACTGGCACAGAGAAGATTCAGGAATGGGGCAACATATGTTAAAACACGGCCAGGAGCAAATTGCAATAGTGACCATGTATTAATAGTTGGAAAGATACAAATAAAACTGCGGAAGGCACAGAAATCACAAAGAACTATAAAATTAGAACTAGATATGCTAAGAGTAGATAAACAGATGAGTGATAAGTACAGTACGATAGTACACAATAGATATAATGCTATTGAGAAAATACAGGACATCCAGAAACAATGGAAAATGTTCAAACAATCGATTCATCAAACATCAAAAGAAGTAATACTAGTGACTAGCAGAATCAACAAAAAGAAATGGATGACAGAAGAAATATTACAACTAATGGATGAAAGAAGACAGCATAAGTAAGAAGAACTGATAAACAGAATATTGCACTCAGAAAATCAAACCAAATGCATAGAAGCAAAGGAAGGATGGTTAAAACAGAAATGTAAAGAAATGGAAAAACAACAAAAGAAAGACTCAAAATGTATGCACAATCAGTTAAATGAATTAACAGGAAGAAAAGAAGTAAAAGTTTCAGGATGTATTAAGTGAAAGGAAGGAAATATAATAATGGGACAGGAGAAGACAATAGAAAGATGGACAGAATATATCAGTCAGCTATATGATGATGAAAGACCAGAATTAAACAATTCAAATGAAGACACATGACTACCAATAATGCAGAGTGAAGTGGAGGACGCAATTCAACAGATGAAAAGAGGCAAAGCTCCAGGTTCCAACAATATAACAATCGATTGATAAATGCATAAGGAGAGCTTGGAGTACAAGTCATAACAAAAATACTAAATGACATATATAACACTGGACACATACCTGAAGATCTACTAAAATCTATCTTTGTAGCCATACCGAAGAAGTCAGGCGCCACTGATTGTGAAGACCATCGCACTATTAGTCTCATGAGCCATATTACTAACATTTTACTAAGATTCATCATGAGACGTGTAAGGAACAAAATAGAGCCAGAAATAATGGAGGAAAAATGTGGATTTGTGGAAGGAAAGGGCACTATAATGCAATATACATGTTAAGAACATTGATAGAAAGATCTATAGAGGTAAAGAAAGATCTATATTTGTGATTTATAGACTACACGAAGGCATTTTACAAAGTAAAACACGTGGAAATAATAAATATACTGGAGAAATTAAACATTGATGGCAAGGATCTGCGAAAAATAAAAAAAAACATGTACTGGCAACAAACAACAGCAATACTCTCTCTCTCTCTCTGCCATCAGTACTCAATCAGTGTAGGACTCCAGATCCTAGCATGAAGACATATGTCTGATTAAGCCTGTTAGATCCACTCCGATTGAATACCTGTTAAAACGTTGCACATTGTTCTGCGACAGTGGCCAAGTGCATCCGATTTCAGCCAGCATTTTGTTCAGGTTTGCTTTCCTTAGCCTTTTATTGTCCCCATTCTTCCTGGAAGGCAGCAGATGATCTTTTCTGTAGGGGGATTCTGCCCTTAGATGGTCGGCCCTCCCAGGTTTACGAGCACCATCTGCCCGAGTTACTAGAGGTGACTAACACAGACATTCGACTTGTAATATGAGGAAACTGTAACTAGGAACACCTTTCATGCACAGCCTCCAATTGTTCCCGCCGCCTATCCCCGTGTACCGGTAAGTCACGTCCTCTTGAAAATTATGATCGTCGTAGCACTTGATGATGTTAGACCATCGTTGATGACTCCAATTCCAAAAATATAGACACGCAGTCAGACGTCAAATTGTTCCCGTCGCACATCAAACATCAGACCGTAAGATTTGCGCACCGCCGGTTTAGGGAACCATTACGATGACGTAGCACACACCAATGTCGCCGAACAAATAATCTCGATCCCTTTAGATTTCTGTCTAATTACTCAAGTGTAAGCAGCCTACGACGAATAAAACAAGAAGCAAATTCCCCAAAGAGACAAAACTGCGGCTGACGAAGTAGTTTACATTAATGTGTAATATTGAAATAACTTGCGTCAAAGAATGTCAACAACGGTCATGATCAGCACCAATGTGTCGTAAAGCGCAGATCAAGTCTAGACAGTGGGAGGTCTCACTCGCAACACTTGATTCGTCAAAAACAGACTGCCGTCGGCCTACGACCTCGCTTTATCGACACATATGTATCAAGCATATCATCATTTTTACTTTAACGTACTCGTAGAAAAGTGCAATGAAGATCCGAAATTAATCAGACTCTTGGTGCATTTTCTGCAGCGATCGAGAGAACGTGGACTAGATCCGTCATCTTGGAGACGGAAGCTATACGAATTATCAACCAAACAGGACAATTTCAAAATATAAAACAATGAGTCAGACAAGGCTGTATTCTGTCGCCGGATTTGTTTTCACTTTACAGCGAACATATTATGAGATCAATAGTAGACAAAAAAATAATTGAAGTCAACGTTCACAACATATATAATTTACGATATGCGGATGACACAGTCTTAATAGCAGAGACAGAGAATGAGCTAAAGGAATTGATAGATGTAATAGTAAAAGAAAACAACAAGAAAGGTCTCAGTCTGAATAGTAAGAAAACAGAAGTAATGGTTATATCAAAGAAACAATCATCACCATCATGCAGCATACAAATAAACAAGACAAATATGAAACAAGTGCAACGTTTGAAATACTTGGGCACAGTGATAACATAAGATGGAAGATGCACCACAGAAATAAAAAGCAGAATAGCTCAGGCCAAAATAGCATTTCAGAAAATGAAAAAAAATATATTAATATAATCAATAGAAATGGGAAAGAGAGTTCATCGATTATATATATAACCAATTCTGACCTATGGAAGCGAATCATGGACAAAAAAACCAACAAATGAAAAGACGATTAGAGGCCACATAGATGGGATTTCTCAGATGAATGTTGAAAGTTCCCAGGACAGCTAAAAAGACCAATGAGAAAGTTCTCAAAGAGGCCAACACAAAAAGGGAGCTTTTAAAAAAACATCAGAAAGAAGCAATCAACATTTTTTGGGCACATCATTTGGGCACTTGCAAAATAAAAGGAAAGAGAGATCGCGGACGACAAAGAGAGAAAATACTGGATATCTTGGTGTAATGGCATAGAAAACAGTCAACAATAAAATGTATACGATGCACTGTGGATTGAAGATTGTGGAGGGTCATGATCGCCAACGCCAACCAGTACTGCACATGATGATTATTATTTGGCATTACACATTTTTATTGCTAAGAATATAAATAACAATTAAATCATTCTAACATAGATAATACATACCTCCAAATACTTGAAGCTCACAGAGGGTTAGAAATATGCCATCTGAGTCAGGTGTGGTGGCCTCTACATTTATCCTGACTATACCTGATGCCGGTGTATCCAACGTTACTGTGTACACTGGAAGGGGTTCAGATTCACAGTCTGTATACATCAACAGCTCTTTGTCGTCTTGAGAGAAACCTCTTAGGATAAAGCCCTTTAGTCGATACAGATGTCTTTCATCTACAGGATAATTTAAAAAAAAAATACTTATAGATAAAGGAATAAACGAAAGAAAGAACCTTCTAAAAATGTTAGTGTGTTTTATTTCATTTTAGACGTCAAAATAAGGAGCTATTTTATTCATAAAACTTTCAGCATGTCAGTATTTGGGTTTGTTCCATTGCCTTGTTTTCATTTCTTTTTTTCTGTCATCATTTTTCTCTCTTTTGTTTGTCTCTAAATCTTCTGTGTTGTTTCGAAATACGCCGGTTACACGCGGTGTGTGCTTCTTGGATTTAATGTTCTACTCATGCCTGTTGTGGTTGCTTAACTTCTGACAGGCTGGTGGACGGTGTAAATTCTCGTTGTTAAGTGGCTATGTACTTTCTTTTCATTCGAGATAGACCTATCGGTGATAGGTCATTAATTTTACTGTCGTGCCAGGCAGACGAAAATGTCCATTGAACTGAACAAAGTCTGTTACGGTGGATGGTGCGGAAGGGCCAACAATGACCAACGGCCCAGGAAGCGTAAACAGCAAGTGTGTGGTGCACAAGAGGCATGTTCAGGTCACGAAAGACGAATTTAGCTGACCACCGTGAAAGAGATTGAAGCCTCATCACGTACTTTTCCAGAGCAAGCCATGGAGAGAAATTCGAAAACATGGACAAGTAACATCAAAGGATGGACAAATCTTCCTATGACAACCTGCACCATCAAAGCTAGAGGCAGAGCGGAATGGTGCTCCATAGTAGACATCCTTCATTTTTTGAAATGGCCTAACTTGGCCTTATATTTATCACTGATATAATTGCATCGGTTGTGCAATTTCAGAGACCTTTGTTTTCCAGGCACATAAGAATATTGATATTTCATGTGTTATTGGTTATTGGTTATGGAATGCCTCGGTATCACTGCAAGCGAATTAAAATCCATAATTGTTCAACCGCCCGTGCCAGTGGAATCATCCGAATTATAACTCAACTTCCAAACAAAGAAAGGTAACTGTAGTCCCCATCATAGCAGTCTCAACACACGCCAAAAGACATAAGGCGAAACCGCACAGAAAGTGAACACAGCCAACTGTTCCCTGTCATACGATATCATCATTCATCGTACACAATTGGAGTATCTAAACATGATCAAAATGGATGAGACACACAGCTGACGGTGTGCACAGAGCACTTAACTCAGTAGCTCCTGCAACAAGCCGGACTTGGAACATGAGGAAACTGCAACAAGGAACACTTTGCAGACATAGCCTTCAATGGTTCCTGTCGCCTATCCATCACATTGCCCGGAAGATCACGTCCTCCTGAAAATGATGATCGTTATAGTAAATGTATGGCGCTTGATGATGTTAGGACATCGTGTTTTACTCCAACTCCGAACATACAAAACACAGTTCGTCCTCAGATTATCCCCGATGCACACCAAACGCAAGATCGCAAGATTAGCGCATGGTCGGTCTTGGGACACACGATGATCCATTATGATGACGTAGCACGCACAAAATGTCTGCGCCCATGTATTCATGATTGCTCTAGTGAATGCAGTCTGCAACGAACGAAACATGGTACAAACTTCCCAAAGACGCTGACTTGACTGACTTGACAGAGCCCACCACATTAATGCGTTGTAACTTGTAAATAACTTGCGTCAACCATCTCCATCAAATGGTCACTGAACATCACTTTGTGTGACGTAAAACGCAGATCAACATTAGACGTTGGAAGGTGCATTCACAACATTTGAATTGTCAAAACGGAGCATTGCTGTGCGTGCAACGCCAATTGAATGGCGCAGATATAACAAGTAGAACATCATTTCGACTGGAATGCAGAAAATTGGAACGGAAACCCGAAGTTGATAAGAATGCAACGGAATTTCTGCAGCGATAGAGAGAACGTGACTCAATTCCGCCATCTTGGAAACGGAAGTCATTTCATGTGTATAGTTTTGTAATCACGTATACCTCTCTTATTCTTCTGTATTCGTTCTTTGACTACCATCTTCATCGTTGATGATAAAGTATGGCATTAGAATAGAGTATAATACCAATTACGTGTAGGAGAAACATAAAGGTTATGTGCTGTTGTAAAAAAAGATGAATTAAATTAATATTATGTCAGTGAGGAATTGAGAAGAGGTAATGGTCTTAGATAAAATTAACGGATTTTGCCATTCTTGAACTTTATGGTGATCCAACCTGCGCCACTAGGCGTCGCTGTTGGCTGGTAGTGCTTTTCGTCACCCATCTCTATTTTTGGCGAGACATTTAATCTTATCTAATGAGTCTGACAACTTTGGTTCTCTTATAAGTGTACTTTGTAAATTCTTTCAATAGCTGCCTCTTCCTTTGTATTCTGATATTTATTATAGGAGAACCTGTTTTTTTTATTGTTTTGTTGTCTCTTCTCAGAACATGTTCGACATACGTCCATCTTCTCTTCCTAATTGTATCGTTGGTCATTGCATGACCATTTTTCCTATCTCTGTGTTTGTCTTGAATTTATTCCACTGTGCACAGCGTATTATTATTATCATTAACCTGAGTTAAGTCTCGTTTTAATTGTTAAATAGGTTTTAGCTTATTAATGGTTATGTGTTATCAATTTTTATCCCCCTATGTGTAGTACATCTCCCTTTCGTTGTATCATTTCAGGTCCTATCCCACTTTTTATTTCTCCTTGGTTTACCTGTCTTCGCACATTCTAGGTGTAATATAGTGTTTTCTAGTTTACTGAAAACGGTCGCATGTAGGCCGAAACGTCAGCATTTTGTTGTGCTTTTTTCTTTGTAAAGATTTCACCATTACAGCATCACTGCAATTATTTGCCTCTTCCCTACACATAGTTTTCTTCTTAGGCATTTGTCTTCAATAGCGTTTAGTTTTCTCTCAATCTCTTTCGTTACTTTCTAGCATTCGCATTTCGTTGGTAAGGGTTGATAACAAATTTGAGTTGAATATTTTAAGTTCGGTTTTCTTTCTTTGTATTTTTACTCCATATTTTGTGCAGCTTTTAAAATTCGTTGCTGCTGTTGCTATCCTGCTTTTAATCTTTTTCAGTAATTCCCCTTCTTGATCAATATTACTGGCAAAATATATACAATGGACTACTCTGTGCAATGTATGATGATTGAGATATAAATAGTGTCCACTGAAGTATTATTATTTTTTAATATTTGTTTGTTTTATAGCTTTTGATAACAAGTACTGTAATTTCCGCTGTGGATGATATGATATCAGTAATATTTTGCATCTTGATGATATTGCCAATTAGGAGCAAATAACCTGCAAAGTCTAGATCCTATAAGTAATTCTTGTTATACAATGTAATGTCATTATTGTCTTTGCAACATTTATTCATTATATAATCGATGGTAATTGCATATAGCCGTCGTGATTGTATACATCCCTTTTGTTCCTGCTGACAAAATTTTCGTTAATCCTGACCATCTAGTTTCGCTAACTCCAAATGAATCAGGGTGGTAATATTTTGACATTAAATCATCATCATCATCATCGTGTGCCTTCTCGGCAACGAAGGTTGACTACCATGGATTGCCATTCTACTCTGTTTCTTGCTTTGATGGTGCCGGCTGTCATAGATTGACTTGTCCATCTTTTGATGTTACTCGTCTATGTTAGTCTTGGTCTGCCCTCTGCCTCTTTTACCTTGACATTAAATAACAAAAACAAAAGCGATTATTTTGAAATGAGAAAAACAAATTGCCACGAAGTGGAAAGTTGGTGAGATGAAGTTGTGGAAAAGAACAGTGACGACAGAGAGAAGAGAAATAAAAAAGTGTGATATAAAAGATACTGTAAAATAAGGCTGTCAAGGAGAATGAAACACGTTTGGCAAAAGTGAAAAGATCATTGTCAATAACTAACAGTTTGTGTTTTTGTTTTCATTAATAGTTATTCATAAAAAAAACACAATTGGTTACTTTAATTTAGGTGTAATATAATACTGCCTGGTTCCTCAGTGGTTCAGTGGTTTGTGTGTTGCGCTTAGTGATCAGAAGTGTCATGTTCAATCCCCAGAAGTGGCAGTTTTTATTTGACCGATAAAACTGCGAGGTTCACCCAGCCTCTAAAAGAATGGGTTCCAGAGATTGTCTAGGGCTCGGCATGATACCGACCACATCAACCAAAAATCTGCCGTGGTCATAGAGGTCACTAAAACCGTATTCCATAGACGCCTAGCAAGGTGTGGAGGGAACTTTTATTATTATTATTTTAATAGTATTTCCTAATGCATCACAATATTATGATAAAACTACTTACCGTTATCAATTCTGTTGTAGAGAACAATTGTATGAACTGTGACTGGATTTGTGAAAGTGAGGTTCAGGTTGGGTTTCGTGTCGCCTATATCTGTACAAGAACAACTTCCTTTCTTAAAGTCGCCATTGGTGTTACCATCTACAGCGTTTGATGAAATAGTTGAAACATCTTCTCCAGTGTAAGTGCTGGACTGACTGGTCGTTCCTCTCAGAGCCACATTCCGACCTACAAATGTATGGGAAATAAAAATGCCATTTTTTTGTTTCTGTTTTTATCACTAAAGTACCTCATGTGAACGTTTTTATTTATCAAGTTTCACTTCTTTTTTTTCAACCTTCATCTGCTCTGGTCAATGCTTCACTCACTAACTAAAGATCATAGCCATGACCCTTAGAACAGAACAAAATTATCTCACAGACACTCTGAGTGATGAAATAGAAAACAATTAACTGAAAAAAAAAAACATTAAATGAGTGTCGTCTCCGCATCGAATTGTGGCTACTATGGAGCGCCATTCAACTCTGTTTCAATCTTTGATGGTGCAGATTGTCAGAGGCTGATTTGTCCATCTTTTAATATTGCACTTCCATGTTAGTCTTGGTGTGCATAAGAGTTTTTCAAATTGTTCTAATTCCATTGAAAACGCATGATTATTTAAAATTGGCTAAACTTTTGTTTGCTTTGTTAAAACTTTGTGATTTTTTTCCCCCAATAAATATGCTAAATCATCCATTCGCTGTAAAAACGCTACCTACGTGTTTGAATTCTTGTAATTGCTTTACTTTGTAATTGTCTATTGAGATGTTAATTATTCTTGGTCTTCTACTTATGTTCATGATTTCCGTTTTGTCTACAGTTATCTTCGTATCGAGCTGTAGCGGTTAATTAGTTTAATAATATAACTATTTCTATCTCTAAATAGAATATATTTTAGTATTATATCTTTTCTGAGGGCCTTCTGGATCACGTGGTTAGACAGCTGTCATTATGAAAAGAGATGTACGTTTATATATGGATACCCATATGCCAGTGGCGTATTCTGGTTTTGGGGTCTGGGCTATCGCTGACATAATAAATAAAAACATACATTATATTCAGTAGGCTAACATAAAGTAATATTTTCTAATGACATCACTACATTTTACATTACTTACTTATTTATGTTAATTATATCCGTCTTGTTTGGGACGAAACGGCCTTGATGACTTTGTCATTGAAAGTACTGTTGGCTTTGTATAACGTAGTTATAAATAGCTAAGGAAGTTCCGGTAATCAGACAGTTTCAATTTCAGTTGTTGAAGATTCTGATTGGTTAGAGCTAAAAATTACCGGTAACAACCGGTACATTATTTTGACGGAAATTTTGAATGTCAAGGTCTTTAAACTAGATTCGGATAGAGGAAAAATGTAACACTGGCCCCTAGAGGTTTCAATGTAGAATAGTTATAACATTCACAAACGTTATAGTGACCAGAGGAAAACCTTGCTTTAATAAATGTACCGCTGGCCCATAGAGGTTTCAATGTACAATAGTTATAACATTCACAAACGTTATAGTGACGAGAGGAAAACCTTGCTTTAATAAATGCAAATCACAGCAAATAAATCATATTGGCCTGCGAAGTGTGCAATAGAATATTCGAAAATGTGTAATATAATTATTTTGAAAAAAAAATATTATAATAAATTATCATTTCCTTCTGTATTTCGCTAATATGTTCAGGCTACCGGCGGTAGCTGCAGTATCATTGAGAATACGCCACTGCCATATGCAGATACAGGTATATTTGTGTTGTGACACGTAATTCGTTAATGGACTAGCTCTCAACAGACGCATAGGATTTATATATATATATATATATATATTTTAAACTTCTTTTCTTCCTCATACCTAGAGATTTTACATTCAAACTCTTCAAGTTGATTAAAAGAATTTATCACATTACATTTTATCACATAATTTATATTTATTAACGATTTTTTTAAACATTGTAATGTATCTACATAATTAATATTTTTAAAATGATCTGTATAAAAATATTTGCCAATTAATACTGCAATATTTCTAAGAATGTATGCAATTAATTTGTTTAAAATTAAATTGAAGAATGCAGTAATAGCAAATATTACCTCCACTGATGTATAATGAGCACATTTGTTGGACACCGTGGCCTGTTATAACAATTTCATTAATGGCGTTTTCTATGATACAGTGAACATCCATTCCAGTTTCATTGAGCTTGATGTCGTTAAAACATTGAGATGGCACCGAAACACCATAATATTTAAACTCGAAAATTAAGTTTTGCAGGAATTCTGTTAAAAGTAAACGACTGGTTTACAATAGGTTGACACTTTAATGAATATTACTTTTATAAACATAGACATTTGTCACACATAACAGTATCAATACTAAAACACATCATATGACATTATTGCCACTACTACAAGTGATGCAGTTACAACTATTACTTCAAATGTATATTTCCAATTTTTTTTTTCTACCCCCGTCACGCCAAGTGGCTCATAGGGAATATGGTGTTAGTGACCATATATTTTACAGACCTTAGGCACATGATTTTTGGGGTAATGTGGTCGGTATTAAGCCCGTGCTGCTTCCCCTTCCCTAAAAAAGTAAGGTACCCATTAACGGCAGGGTGAACCCGGAAGCCGTCGGTTGGGATCGAACCCTACCTCTAGTCCTTTGTAGTCCAGTTCACTAACCACTGAGCTATCGCGGCTCCCACGTTCTTAAGTAATAACAATAATACTTACAAGAAAGCAAAAATAGACGAATACGAAAATACGTAAGATGAATATACTGCATTACATGAATGGCGGAGAGCGGCTCCCAATATTTCAAATGTATATTATTAATACAACTGCTACTGCATTCCCTGTTTCAATATGTTGACACTCATCTATAGGAAGTATGTTCCTCCCTTACCGATTCGTATTTATAACCCATATCGTTACTTATTTTATCACATTTTTTTTTCTTTCGTCGTAGGCATTTCAGCACTAAAGTATGTTCTTTTTATCATGTCTTCCAACCCGCTATCTCACTACTTCTTTCTGACACACGACCATCCAATCCCACCACTTAGATTGTTGCCCTGGGGCCATCAATTCTCCTAAATTCCTATAACGAATGATGAGATATTTAGTTTCTCCTAAATTCATACTACAATAGGTGACCCTTAGTGCAGTCATCTTCCTCGCCTTGCTCACTCTTTTGTCACTCCTGGTTGACTGACGTGTGTTATACAGTTCCTCATATAGAGAATATGATACAGAGAAAGGAGAAATCAGAGATGGAAAAAATCCAGAAAAAAGACTGGACAGTTCATAAGCTGAAACTGTCATCACCCAAAACTGACGTCTTGTATCATGGTCACACTTTCTGTCTCTAAACTTTTCTGTTGTAACTTTGGAAACAGATTAATAAAAAACATGTATTAAATATACTGGCAATACTAAAAAAAGGAAGAAAAAAAGCGGTATGGTGACAGCTTTACGTGGTAATGGACGAAACAAAAGTCGACGTTTCGGCCAAGTAGGCCTTCATCTGGACGAACAACAAACACACAAATTATATATAACGATATATTAACAAATCTAACTACAAGACGATAATACGCTGGATACTAAAGAGAGGAACAATAAAAAATGGTCACTTCCCTGTGTTCCTGAGCTGGGTCAGTCCCCAAATGGACTGAATTGATACGGCAGGGCCGATTATAAATCTCTCTAGCCAGGAAGACGGAAAGGAAGGGTTCTAAAAATATGGGGAGGTGGGTACAGGATATGTGTAAACTATGCACGTCTAACTCTGTGTATGCAACCTGAACCGATGTGTAAACATAGGTATGTGCATGTAACAATGCATGCTTACAAGCATAAAATGGCACATATATTGTCGCAAGGCCCACACAAGAAAAACCCAAAGGAGCCAAAATGTGCCAATACACGTGCATACAAATATATCCAAATATCTAGGTAAAGTAGCGTATGGGGGTATGAAATATGTGGTGCGTGTCCTATGAGTATGAGAGTGATATGTTCATTCTTTGGAGGGACAGCGAACCCAACTGGGCAATAAGGCGATTCTCAAGGGTGAACCTGCTGCGATTGCTAGAGTGACATGAGACAATGCCAGTAACTTGCATGTCGAGTTTACCACTATGTCCAGGGGAGTTGAAATGGGCAGACACCGGGCTGCCAGTCTTTTGCTCAACATCACGAAGATGCTCACAAAATCGTTCACTCAAGCGTCGTCCACTTTAACCCACATACATCATCTGGCAGTGTTTGCATATTATGGTGTAGATGATATTACGCGACACGCAAGTGAACCCCTCCTTGATGTCGAATCGCTTATTAGGGAACAAGACCGAATCGGTGCAAAGCACGTGGAGGGGTTCCCACTATCACTTTTCATACCACTTTTTTTCTTCCTTTTTTTTAGTATCGCCATTATCATCAGCTTTACAGCAGCTTCGCATCTCTACGCATCTTGATGCCTTTACCTCTATTAAATATACTGTTGGTGGATCATGTCCTACATTGATGCATTAGTAGTTAAGGTAGTAGAGACCATCATAATAAAGTTATTAGGAGTGTTTTAAAAAAAAAACAGAAATGGCAAATCAATTTGTATTTAACTAAATGAGATTAATAAACAATTAATTAAACGCAAGAAGAGGAGAGAAAACAAAATAAATTTTGATGAAGTTACAACAAGACAGCAAACTAGGCCACCGCCAAAACGTGGCTACCAGGAGGACATCGCCTAATCTTGAGCTAGTCATTCACCTGTTGCAGGTCTAAACTATATGTAAAGGAGAAAAAAAAATATTTTCCTCAGAGAGAATTCTAAATATAACAGAATCTACAACCTGAAAAGAGAATTCCTAGAAAATATAAATAAGCACACAAAATATCTAGCGACACACACAAACCACGACATAGAAATATGTAGATATTGGGAGAAAAAAAAAACAACAAATATCTCTAGAATAAGAGGCAAAGAGAAAAAAAAATAATACAAGTTCTCTAAAAGGAGAAAGGTTAAAGTAATGAAAGAATCAGAAATTAATAATCAAATAATCACTCCTTTTAATTGTGATGGCAATTTTTTCTTAAAAAAGGCTTCCTCCACGTCTTTCAGGAAGAATGGTGTTATTGACCATGTGTTTCTATAAAAGTAAAGTATCCCCATCACGCCAAGTGGCGTATAGTGAATATTGTGTTTAGTGACCATACATTTTATAGACCTCCATCACATGATTTTTGTGGTAATATGGTCGGTATTACGCCCGTGCAGCGTTACTTTCCCAGAAAAAATCATGTACCCATTTCAGTCTGGGTGAACCCGGAAGTCGTCGGTTGGGATCCAACCCTACTTCTTGTCCTTTGTAGTCCAGTTCACTAACCACTGAGCTATCGCGGCTCTATATGTTTATATGGAAATCACTTAATACTGTCGCTACTGGTAGGAAAAAATATCGGATAGTTCATGAAATAACTGAACCATAGCTATTAACTAATTTGAGGATTATTGGCGTCAAACTGATCAAATACAAACCCCGTCTACAATGGTAACTTTGGAAGCAATTCCGACTGTAACTTTGTAAACAACTCAACTACATCTAAGGCATTGGAAACAGACCTATCAGTCTATCAGAACAAGATGAAATTAAATAGGAATAGAAAAAGCGAAGATGGTGTACACGTTGGTGTTGTATCGAAAAGTCCTATAGTTATCAATGCTTACTGGAAACCACAAAAGAAGACAAATATGTTCAATTACTAAAGGGTTTCAAAGCAAATTAATAATGGGAGTAATATTTTTTTTCAATTTTCTATAATTTACTTGTATGCACACTTACTGGTGTCTGTAACAAATACACGAAACCAAGTAATACGATAGAGAACACTCCAAATCACATTTACTTTCTCAGTCTTGCGGTCAAGACAGGTGTAATCATTGCCATCAGTTATGCTTGTCAGTGTTTTATTTCCTTCATCAACGATACTAGCGGTGGTGGCTAGATCAACTGTGGAATTGAAAGAAATTATATTTTAAAAGACGAGTGTGTTTGTGTGAGAATTGTGAGTGTGTGAAAGTGTATGCTCATGTGTAAGTGTGAATGAACCTAAAAGAAGTACCTGCACATTGACATAGTTCTTATTTATGATGTTACCTAATATACCTGTAATAACACCTCATGTTACCTGTAAATAAATATAATTAGGTTTTTGCATCCTTTTTTCAATGACAAATGTTATTTTAATGTGGTAAGGGAGCCTCCGTACCAACAACAATTTACCTCTGCCTTCCATCATCATCATCATCATCGAGTGATATCTGCGCAACGAAGGTTGGCTACCATGGAGCGCCATTCTGATCTGGCTCTTGCCTTGATAGTGCAGGTTGTCATAAGATGGTTTGTCCATCTTTTGATGTTACTCGTCCATGTTAGTCTTGGTCTGCCTCTGCCTCTTTTACCTTGTATTTTCCCCTCCAGGATTACATTTAATATGCTGTTGTGTCGTTTAACATGCTCCCCAAAAAATCGCATTTGTCTTGATTGAATTGTGTTTAGTAGTTTTCTTTTCATTTCTAGTTGTTTTAAGACTTCATCGTTTGTTTTCTTTTCCTTCCATCCAATTCTACCTATTCTTCTATATATCAACATTTCAAAGGTTTGAATTCTCTGTTCTGTTTTCTTGTCTAATGTCCGTGTTTCTGCACCATATAGGAATATTGAACAGATGTAACATTTTACTATTCTTAGTTTTAGCCCTGGTGTTATTTGTTTTGATGTCAGTTTATTCTTCATGACATTAAAATTACTTTTTGCCAGTCCTATTCTTTTGTTTATTTCAGTTGTACATTTTCATAACCATCACTGGCTATAGTATGTCCAAGGTAGTTGTAGTTCTGAACTGTCGCCAGGTCTATTCCTTCTATTTTGATATTCACTTGTGGGTTTTCAGTATCTTTTTTTTATGATCATAGTTTTAGTCTGTTTTATATTCATATATAGTCCATATTTTATGCTTGTCATGTTTATTTCATTAAGTAATTGCTGTAGATCTTTAGGATTTTCTGCTAGTAATACAGTATCGTCAGCATATCTTAGGCTATTGATTATATTTCCATTAATTTGCAGGCCTGGCATCTCCACGGTGTTTTAAAAAAATTGCTCAGTGTATACATTGAAAAAGTATATTTTTCGATTAATGTTCTCATGCTAAATATGATTTCTTTTGTCCCGCTATTTTTTCTAAATCCAAATCGCTGCTCATCTAATTCAGTATTGATTTTATTATGAATCCTTCCTTGTATAACTTTTAGTAAAATTGTGGTTACCTGGCTCATCAGGCTTATTGTTCTAAAATCACTGTATTCAACTGCACCATTCTTTTTAGGCAACGCAATGAAAGTTGATGTTTTTAGTTCATTTGGTATGTATCATGTATGGTATATGTCGTTGCATATGTCTGTAATCACTTCAAAGCCAAAATCTTTAAGTGCATGTATCACCTCTATCTGTATGCTGTCAGATCCTGCTGCTTTTACCTTTTTCATTGTTTTTATAGTTTTTTCCCCCCTAAGATTTTAAGATTTTATAGCCTGATTTACATTTTATAACTGGTTTCTTGTCCCTTTGATCCTGAAATAGTTATGTTATATATTCCTGCCATCTATCTATGATATCCTTATTGTATGTTAGCATTTTTCCTTTTTTGACTACAATGCATCCACCTTCTGTTGCTTTTTTTTTATTAGTCATTCTCTTTATTTCTGTGTGCATTCCTCTTAAGTCTTGTTTGCTTTCCATAGTTTCTATTTCTATACATTTTTGGCTTAGCCAGTCTTATTTTGCCTTTTTGCAAATTTTTCGTTTCTCATTATCTATTTTATTGTATTGGGCAGTCTTCTTCGCTTGTCTCCTTTCTTCCATTTTTTCTAAGATGGTGTTAGTTATCCATTTTTGTTTTTTGTTCTTTTCTCTTTTGGGTAAGGTGTCGCATGTTTCTTGTATGCTTTTTCTTTATGCATTGCCATTTGGTTGTTAATTTTTCATTAGCATTTTCTCTTCTGTATTGTTCAATTCCTTCTTCTAGCAGCTTCTGGTGTGTGTTCTTTACTTGTATTGTATAGGTATCTTTAATATCTTTTTTGATTGAAAGCTGTTATATCTAGTGGATTTATTGAAGAATTAGACTTTCGCGTGTTTCTCTTTAGTTTGATTTTCATTTTAATCAATACAGGATTGTGATCTGAATTAATATATGCTCCTGGATAGGTTTTGGCTTTCTTTACGCTGTTACGGAAACTTTCGTTTATCATTATGTAATTTATTTGATTCCTTTTCTTATCTCCATGGCTTTTCCATGTGTATAGTTTCCTTTTCTCTTGCTCAAAGTAGGTGTTACATATTATCAGCCTGTTTTCTTCACAGAATTGTATTAATCTTTCTCCTCTGTCATTTCTTTTTCCTAAACCATGATTTCCTATAATGGTCGCATATCTACCTTTTCCTACTTTAGCGTTCATGTCACCCATTACAATCAAGATGTCTGAAGATTTCACTTGCTTCATAACTTTATTTAGGTCTTCATAGTATGCCTCTATGTGTTCATCTGTGTAGTCTTTAGTATATGTCTGTATTATTGCTATGTCGAATGGTTTTGCATTCAACTTGAGTAGTATAACCCTATCACTGTATGTCCAGTGGTTACTTATATATTTTTGTAACTCTCTTTTTATCAGTATTCCTAATCCGCTTTGATGTTATGTTGTGTTTCCTGAGTATATAAATGTATATTTTTCGTCATCTATGTAACCACATTCTTTCCATCTTGTCTCTATTAAGCCTAAACTATCTATATTTATTCGTTCTGCTTCTTGAATCAGATTTTCAGTTTCTCCTCTTGATATAGAGTCCTAACATTCCAAGTACTTATTTTAAGATCTTTCCTCTGACATAAGTTCGAATTCCTCCCCATGGCTTCATCTGGACTAGTACGTTATGAGACTCCAATCACGGTGGTCTGCCATATTCGCCTTTCGTGTTCTGAATATTTTTCTTGTGTACCACACACTTTGCTGTTTTCGCTTTCTGGGCCCTTGATTATTTCTGATCCATCCGCCCCATCCACCGTCACAGACTTTTCACATATAGGTTGAACATACGCGGTTTGCCGGCTACATTTGCGTCGAACCATGTGCTTGCCTATCGAACCGCGAACACACGACACAAAGAAGAATAAATCATATTCCACTTAAATATCCGTAATCACAGTTCATCCACACATCAGAAGTAAAACATACACTAAACGGGGAATAGTAACACATAATTTCACAACTAGACTGTCGCGTAAATCATTTAAATATATCAGCAATTGCCGAATTATAAAAACGACAACACTCAGCCGCAATCACACCGGAAACTCTTCCATAGTGTTCACAAATATCTCCAGTGTTGTTCAGCGCCCACTCAGTAAAGATAAGAAGTGAAGAAATCAAAGGTGGGGGTGGGCAGATCATTATCTTACACTGGTGATGTTTTGGTAAATTGTCAGGGCAGACAATAAATGTTGCGGGAAAAAAATCAAACATAACTACTGAAGGGAGGTCAAAAAGTAATGCACACCAATTTTTTTTCTCGGCTAATAATAAAGATAGGAATTAGAAATTTTTCACACTTGGAATATGACATATTCCAATTATGTGCACCAAATTGCACAGCATTCGGATAGATATTACGCAATCTATGAACCGTTAAAATGGAGCTTGTCAACAATGTCCGTTACAAACAGCGAATTGTCATAGAATTTCTGGTTGCGGAAAAAGAAACTGTGCCAAACATTCATAAATGACTGTGTGCAGTGTACAAATGTTCTGCAGTCGATAGGAGCACAGTTAGTCGCTGGGTTCAGAGAATTAAAGCTGCAGAAAGTGTACGAGTGGAGCTGCATGATTTACCGCGTTCTGGACGTGTTGCCTCGGCTACCAGCACAGACTTGTTAAACCGGGCTGATGCCATTATTCGTAAGGATAGGCGTATCACTAGTCAGCAATTGGCATTGCAGCTTACAGTCAGCAAGGGAAGTGCAATGGCAATTTTTAAAACTCTCGGATATTCAAAGATTTGCGCTCGATGGGTTCCTCGGTGCCTAACAAATGATCACATAGTTCAAAGGAAAACATTCTGTTCTGAATTGTTGGAGCGTTTCGGTGTTGAAGGAGAAATGTTTTTGTCAAAAATTGTTACCGGTGACGAAACGTGGGCACATTATTATGAGCCTGAAACAAAAATGCAGTCAATGGAATGGCATCATCCGCAGTCACCAAAAAGAAAAAAATTCAAAACATCTCCATCAGCCGGAAAGGTGATGATCACTGTCTTCTGGGACATTGATGGTGTGATTCTTGTTGATGTATTGAGAAGAGGTGAGACAAGCTCGATCAACTCGACAGCTTACATCAATACACTGACAAAACTCAAAAATCGGTTCCACAGAGTTCGGCCTAATAAGCCATCTGCAGATTTGTTGTTTCAACATGACAATGCACGCCCTCACACAAGTCTGGTAACACGGGAAGCAATCAACAAATTTGGTTGGACTGTACTGCCCCATCCTTCTTACAGCCCTGATCTGGCTCCCTCAGATTTCCATCTGTTTGGACCACTCAAAAAATTCCTGCGTGGGACACACTTTGACAGTGATGAGGATGTGATCTGTGCAGTTAAAAAATGGCTACGCGAGCAGGACAAAACTTGGTACAAACGAGGCATTCATGACCTAGTTTCGCGTTGGCGTAAGGCAATACGCTTAGACGAGGATTATGTTGAAAAATAGTAGGTGTAAAGGGGATGTTCAGCTACAATCTGTGAAAATTTCACACATTTTGCCCGAATAGTTCCCGACAAAAAAATTGATGTGCATTACTTTTTGACCTCCCTACGTAGATCGTATAAGCGTGTGTTGTGGGGAAGCAGGAGCACTAACCAACCCTATGAAGTCAACAGCGATGTGGTTTTCTTTGAATAATGACATAGTCAACAAATCAATGCCTAACGTCAGTCTGTTATCGGAAGATATGGAGAGAACTCATGCAATAAGATACGTATGTGTGTGGTTTGATGGGAACCTTATGTTTATCAATCATGTAGACCGGGTGGTATCTGTAGTCATGGTCAAGGCAGCAGCAACAATTGAGCAACATCATCTTGTTCTATTAACAAATGTGGCTGGTTCTGTCTAAGATTGAGCATGCAGTGGCGATACTGCCTTTTAGCAATAAGCAAACAGAACGATCTGAAAGGAAACAAAACGAGACAATGCTCATCATTCAAGTAAGCACGCAAGATACTGAATGTAGAGCGATGCGGCACCTCTTCTATTTTCCTACCATGTCAGACATAGTAAGACGAGGCCCAGCACGTGCCTAACTTTGAATAAGTTCAGACCTAAATATCCTCTGCACTGTTAGTCTATTAGTTTAAAAGACGACTGGTTAAAAAGAGGAAAATGTTAATAGTATATATATATATATATATATATATATATATATATATATATATATATATACATATATATATATATATATATATATATATATATATATATATATATATATATATATATATGTAAATAGAGCAGTATACAGATATCGGTCAACAGATGTGCTCGAAGACAAAAAACCTAGGGAAGAATGGGAACAAGTGACGTCATAGTTAATTGCCTCCACTTTTGGTTGACGTCACCGTGGACAGTTAATGTGAAAACCAAAATGCCTTAGTCGCTGAGGATTGTATGCAGTCCTTAATTGTTAGACCTTCTCTGAGAGTGACGCAGTTGTTTACACAGATGAGTCTATTACTCAGCACGTGCGGAGCTCGTGAACTTTCACGATTCATTTTGTAGGCAGAACTGTGATGGAAGACAGTGGTGCTTTCGCAGTAATTAAAAGTAGTTTGACCAAGGCACATTATGGCTGTCAATCAAGTGTTAGGGTAGTCAGAGAGATAGAATTATGAACATTTTTATTTCCTCAGTGACCCAATGAGGGTGCTCAGAAACACCGCAACTCGTTGGACACCACAGCAATGGGTCGAGTCTCTGTGGAGGTCTAGTCAAACAAAGGTCTGCTTTATTTTTGTATCAGGGCACTTGGCAGTAAAAGATCATTAGTGTTATGACAAGCTTGCGAGTTTAGCTGATGTTGAGTTCTGTAGACCCATGGACCGCGACGATATTCTGCCCTTGATAACGGCAGACGCAATCATCATCATCAGGTTTAAAGACGACTAAAAAAGTCCCTAAATCTATGAGCAGACTGCGCTAATATCATGCCCCAATGTTAGATTACAGAGGGGCAAGCTAAGCAGGAATACAAAGAAGACTTGTTACCAATACAAAACCGGTGGCGTTAGTCGCTACATTTTTGAGAGAACAGATACATTTTAGAATTGGCATATGTGTAATGAGGATGATCTATCAACTAAACTAAACTAAACTAAACTAAACTAAATTAAACTAAACTAAACTAAACTAAACTAAACTAAACTAAACTAAACTAAACTAAACTAAACTAAACTAAACTAAACTAAACTAAACTAAACTAAACTAAACTAAACTAAACTACTAAACTAAATTTATACTGTACACTGGACAATATGACTACAAAGCATGTTCTACAGGATTGCACCCAGTACACAGCCCTGAGAAGAGCAATGTAGTCCACGCCCACCTCCCTGGAAGAGAAACTATATGGGGTAATCGAATCACTTAAACAGACAGCTGACTTCATGAAAGAGTCTGGAATCCTACTCTAATTTAGTATCGATCGCAGAGAGAGAGAGAGAGAGAGAGAGAGAGAGGAGAGAGAGAAACTAAACTAAACTAAACTAAACTAAACTGAACTAAACTGAACTGAATCTAACCTAAACTAAACTAAACTAAACTAGATTCTAATTGTGTATAAACAGATGTCTCCACTAAAAAAAAAAAAAGTAAAGTACCCCCGTCACGCCAAGTGGAGTATAGGGAAATATGGTGTTAGTGACCCTATATTTTACAGACCTTCAGCACATGATTTTTGGGGTAATGTGGTCAGTATTACGCCCGTGCTGCTTTCCCAGAAAAAAACCCGGTACCCATTTAAGGCTAGGTGAACCCGGAAGCCGTCGGTTGGGATCGAACCCTACCCCTTGTCCGTGGTAGTCCAGTTCACTAACCACTGAGCTATCGCGGCTCCCATGATGTCTCCACTAGTTTCATAATATTATATTTCAAATAAAAAAAAATCACACATAATAAACATTGGAAATGAACTGCCCAGATATCAGTAAAGATGGAGATAAAAAATGTAATTTAGGATGGATTGGCCCCACATTGATAAGAAATCCTTATGCAGATTAAGGATGTTCCTTTTACAGGTCAACAAGCCTATAGGGTAGTTATTGTGTTCATTTCTATCAATGGTGCACATATTCTATAACAAAATTACTACAACAACGGCGGTTTGAAAACTCAGCATTGTTTCAAACTCATCAACAACCCAAGTCTCCAAGCAATAAACACAGAAACAACGAATAAACTGGTTGGCCTATATAGAAAGAGTGAAATGTAATTTCTTACCTTGCAAATAATATTTTAAAAGAGGAGAAAGGACAAGAGCAAGGGGTAGGGTAAGATGAACTGAGAACTTCAAAGAAACGCTACAACAACATCACCTGATAATATAATGAGTAAAACCGTCAAAAGGGGGAGAGCGCGAGATATTTTAACTACCTCGACATCTGGACGAGCTCAAGTTGTAGTGATTAAAGAAAGAGTTACGAACTTTTTGCTGTGAGGACACCGAGGCCTCCATGGTCAGCGAAACAAAGTTTAAAAACTTCTTCTCTAGAAATTGATTTGATTGATGTTGAAGGAACTTAAGAACTCCACAGCTCTCCAAATATTTCTACTGTAAGTTGAATACACTCAAATTCTCAAACTAAACGTGATCATTCACATACCAAATATATATAAATAAGACAGATATTCCTTAAGTCAGTTTATAATTTACAACATCACATTTTCTAAACATCTAGTCTTTGTTAACAAACTTTCTCATTTTCTATTCGAAATAAGGATTTGTATTAGTTGCGGACCTGACTGTAGTAAACATGTTGTCTCTACAATAAAACAGATCCTGTTTCTGTGATAAAATAGGCTAAGACACGTATCATTGTAAACAAGTACAGTTAGTATTACTGCACATTTTTAAAATAGATATAGTATAATAAACAGTTTTAGTTGGTAAAACATGTTTTTAGCTTACCATATTGACAAGCTGGTCCAAACCATCCTCTCTCACACTTAAATGTAACACAGTTACCTACTTTATTACATAGGTTGTACCTGCAGTGACACATGAACTGACAGCGTGGTCCAAACCATCCCTTCTCACACTCTAAACATCACAAATAATAGACATGTTTACATTCAAATCTCAGACTTAAGGTTTCCCTGTTTTTCAAATGTTGTCATTATTCTATAATTTGTAATGAGGATTACATGGTTCATGTTGGTGTGAAATCATCATCGGGCTGATTGTCCTTTACATACCGTTGCACTCATCGCAGCCTGTGGAAAATAATCTATATCTGTAATCCGAGCTCTAATTTATGTTACCAGTTTGAAGGTCTCATTGATGCCTTTATACAACCTTCTTTTTGGTTTCCATCTCTCTTGTTTCTAGTTGTCATATTTTTTTTTCTCAATCTGCAATGGGGACTTAGCTTTACTTTATTAACGCGATATTGACAGGGGTTATTTTAGGTGTGTGTCTGTATGTTTGTTTGTGTGTGTGCATGTTAAAATAAACAGAAGTGAGACCAAGTGTGTGTGCGTGGAACTAGTGTCTATAACACTATAGTAGTAAATAAAGGAGCGTGTGTGAAGGTGAATGGCAGATTTGTGGGAGGATTGTCATTTAAGGCTGTGTTGGTGATAGATGTGAGGGAGAAGTTGTGTGGAAGTCTTTACTGGTGGCAAATGTCTGCGTGGGGTTATGCTGGAGACCGTGTTACTAGTGTATACGTGGAGGGATTATTCAAAATGTGTTATTGGTGTATGCGTGGGAGCGATTGTTAAGTTCAGTGTTAACGATGTGTTTGTTTAAGTATTTGTTAATTCTGTGTCAGTGGTGTATATGTGTTTGTTAATTATGTGTTTGTGGTGTATATGTGGATGGTTTTTAGTACAGTAGAAAAGTAGGTGCAAATATATTGTGTGTGTGCGTGCGAAATTAATGTGAGTATTTTTTGTTTTTGTGAAATCAAGTAATTATATGTAGTTGTATATTTCAGAGTACACCACAAACAGATTATAGAATGCCTAAAAGAGATACATATATATGACATGAACATACGACTAATATGTAATCTATACTGGGAGCAAACAGCAATAATAAATTATAACACAGAGTACTCAATATCCATTTACATAAAGAGGGGTAAGACAGGGAGGCATCCTATAATAAAATATAACAAAGAGAACTCTACACCAATTGATATAAGAAGCGGAGTAAGAGAGGGATGCATCCTATCACCAAGCTTGTTCAATCTATACACTGAGCAAATCTTTAAAAACATCACAAAGATGCACGGACTACAAATTAATAGAAAGATAATCAATAACCTGATATATGCTGATGGTACTGTACTACTAGCAGAAAATCCTAAATATCTACAACAAGTACTTAATGAAATAAACATGACAAGCACAAATATGGGCTAAATATGAATATCAAACAGACTAACAATATGATCATAAACAAAGAAAGTACTCAAAACCCACAAGTGGATATCAAACTGAAGGAATAGACCTGGAGACAGAATCAGAACTACAATTACCTTGGGCATACTATAACCAGTGATGGAAAATGTACAACTGAAATAAACAAAAGAATATAATGGCAAAAAGAAATTTAATGTCAAGAAGAACATCATCATCAAGTGCCGGCTTTCTGCCGGGCCACTCTCTTAAGATGTCTGATATTATCTCTCTTTGCTTCCCTCTATCTCTTCGTCCCTTAATTGTTCAAATTGTTACAATTATTCCAGTTGTTATCTTCTCATTACATGGCCAAAAAATGATGATTGTTTCTTCTTAATATCGGAAATTCTAAACTAAAAATTAAACTAAAAAGGTATACTACAACGAATAAGGGAAGAAAAGTATTTCAATGTATGGATTCTTAAAGAACAAGGAATTAAAGATAAATTCGCAGTCACAATATCAAACAAATACCAAGTCCTCCAACAACTAGAAAATACAATAAATATAGAAGAACATTGGAAAACGGTAAAATATATATGGAAAGAGACATGCGAAGAAACACTAGGGAAAAGAGAACGCCAGAATAAGGCATGGATGACAGCAGAGACCCTGGACAAAATTAAAGAAAGAAAGAACAAGAAAGCAGACATAAATAAAAGCAAAACGAAAAGTAATAAAGCCAAGACACAGGAAGCTTACACAGAGATGAACAAATAAGTGAGAAGATGCATTAAAAGGGATAAGAGGAAATATATAGATGAACTAGCTAAAGAGGCAGAGAAAGCAGCAAATAAAGGGAATATGAAAGAACTGTACAACAGCACAAAGAAATTAAGTGGAAAATACAAACAGATCAACGCCTTTATCAAAGATAAGAAAGGAAATCTGCTTAGTAATATAAGGGAACAAATGGAGAGCTGGAAAGAGCACTTTGAAGAACTTTTGAATAGACCCAGCTCAAATAATCCTCCAGATATACTACCAGCAGAAGAAGAGTTACACGTTAATTGTGGAAAACCAAGCAATGAAGAAATAATGAAAGCCATCAAACTATTAAAATGTGGCACAGCCACAGGAACAGATGAAATTCAATCGGAAGCCACCAAAGCAGATATTAACACCTCTACCAAGATGCTACATAATCTATTAGATATAATTAGGGAGAGGGAAGAAATACCTAAACACTCGAAAGAAGGTTATATGATCAAAATACCAAAGAAAGGAAGTTTACAGGAAAGCACAAATTATAAGGGAATTATGCTACTATCAGTGTCAGGAAAAATATTAAGCAGAATCATTCTGGAGAGACTAAAAGAGGCCATAGAGAAACATTTGAGAGATGAACAAGCAGGTTTTAGGAAGAATAGATCATGTGCTGATCAAATAACTACTCTACGTATAATAGTTGAACAAAGTTTAGAACTAAAATCCCCACTTTATATTGGATTCATAGATTACAAACAAACATTTGATAGTTTAGACAGAAGAATGCTTTAGAAGTTGCTGAGTCATTACGGAATCCCCATAAAGTTTATTAACCTGATAAAAACAATGTATGAAGGAACGAAATGTAGTGTGGTGCATGATGGACACTTTACAGAAGCATTTGAAATAAGAACGGGAGTAAGGCAGGAATGCCTTCTGTCTCCATTTCTCTTTCTACTGGCCATAGATTGGATTATCAAAATAACTCAAAACAACAGAAATGGAATCCAGTGATCACTGACCAAACAACTTGATAATTTAGACTTTGCTGATGGCATAACTCTACTATCACACAGCCATCAACAGATGCAGGATAAAATGAGCATACTTGATAAGAGATCACAACATCTAGGACTGGAGATTAATAGAGATACGACCAACATTATGATAATTAATGCAGTTGACAATAACCAAATAAAACTAGGAGAAATGCCTCTATTAGATGTACAATCTTACATATATCTGGGCAGTAATATAGATAAAGAGGGAGGAACAGAAAATGATACCAAAACAAGGATACCAAAAGCAAGAGGAGCTTTCATTGCACTGGGAAACATATGGAAATCCAAAGAAATTAGGTTGAATACAAAAATAAAAATGTTCAACTCAAATGGTAAGGCGGTCCTATTATATGGCTGTGAAACATGGAGAACAGCACAATTGACAATCACGAAGATACACACTTTCATTAATGGATACTTACGCAGAATAAGAGGATGGAAATGGCAGGACAAAATCACTAACACAGAATTATGGAAATGTACCAGTCAAACACCAGTGGATAAAGAGATACAGCATAGACAATGACGCTGGATATGACATACACTACGGAAGCCAACTGAGAGTTTTACACAACATGCCTTTTTTGGAATCCCCAGGGGAAAAGACAAAGTGGAGGACCAAGGAATTCTTGAAGAAGACAGATAGAAGCAGAGATGAAGATGATGGGAAAGACATTGCATGATCTTAAAAGAATGGCAAAAAACAGAACGACTTGGAAAGTGTTTGATGAAGACCTATGCTCCACTGGGAGCTAAAAAGGTAGAAGAAGATGAATATTGGAAATTAGTTCTCTTTTTGCTTTGGCCTCTTTCAGAACATTTTCATTACTCTTCTTAGCTGTCCATGGTATTCCCAACATTCTTCTGTAAAACCACATTTCTACAGACTTCAGTGATTTTCTTGTCTGTTGTCCTATTGTCCATGATTCACATCCATATGTTACGATTGGCTCTACATAACATTTAAGAACTATTTTTCTTGTTGCTAATGTCAAAAATGGATTGCATAGTATCTTCCTCATTTTCTGGAAAGGTGTTTTTGCCTAAGCCATTTTGCATCTCACCTCTTTTGTACATCTTCCGTCTGAGGTTAACAAAGTTCCCAAATATTTAAATTAATTTACGTTTTAATATTGTTCCACTTGTCTTTATTCTGCACTGAGGTGATGTCTTTTTCTTTATGAATTATGTTAGGTCAAGTAATTTTACCTGCAACTGTATGCGGTAAACAGTACAACCTGTGGCTGCCCTGCTGCCTTGCAGGTACTCTCGGAAGTGTAAAAGGCTAAGGGATGGTGCCTTGACGTAAAACAACCCCATTGCCTTGTGGGTGAGACTTTTTAGACAAAGGCTAGCGGAGCCAACCTTAAACAAACCGACGGAAGGCAACAGAAAACCACCGTCGTAACTTCTTTGTACAATCATGCATGAAGAACATACTAAAATCAAAACATATAACAGCAGGGCTAAAACTAAAAATAGCAAAATGTTATGTCTTCTCAACATTCATATATTGTGCAGAAACATGGCCATTTGACAAGAAAACAGAACAAAAAATTGAAGCCTTTGAAATATGGATATATAGGTGAATAGGTAGAATTGGATGGAAGGAAAAGAAAACAAATGATACAGTCTTAAAACAACTAAAAATAACAATAGAACCACTAAACACAATTCAATCAAGACAAATGCGATAGTTGGGGCATGTTAAAAGACACAATAGCTATTAAATGTAATCCTGGAGGGGAAAATACACGGTAAAAGAGGCAGAGGCAAACCAAGACTAACATGGACGAGTAACATCAAAAGATGGATAATCAATCTTATGACAACCTGCACTATCAAAGCATAGGGGCAGAGCAGAATAGCGCTCCATGGTAGCCAACCTTAGTTGCGGAGATGGCACTCGATGATGTGGTGATGATGTATACTTTATAAAGTGTTTTTTTTTCAATTATCTGGCTCGATGAACAGGTTACTCCATGTATCTAGATGCTTATATGGTTAGTGAAACAAAATGAGTCTTCTGCTACGATTACATTACCGACCTTAACGTGTAAGCCGAAAAATCTCTGCTACCACATTAGGCTTTCTTTTCATCGCTAAAAAACTGTAATGTGACAGTCGAAGAGTACGTAGAGCGGCAACACGATCAGTTAGAAAATAACATGTCAACACTCACAGACTACTAGGTGTGGTATAATAATGATGACGTCGTTCTTTTCATGGAGGCATTAAACACGGGTTTATTTCTAAATCAATCTAAGTTTAAACATCTTTGAAAAAGTGTCCCTACCTGGAGTCAGATTAATTCACCTTGTAGCAGTGGATGAGAGAGGGAGAGAAGAAGAGAAGAGAATAATGGAGAGAGTAGGAGAAAAATAGCACGAGAAGCGATGACGAGAAAGACGAGTAAAATATTGTTAGAGGTAGGACATGAATATCAGGATTGATGAGGGTATAAACAAAGGAATGAGTAGATGACATAGGGATATTTCGATTGGTAGAGAGGTAGGGGACTATCCGCTCCAGTCTTACCAGTAGGTCTAATAAAGTTTTGGCTTACCACCGCCTTATACCACTTGCTCCTGCTTTATAAATGCTCTTACACTTCCTACTTTCGAACTACACTTACAGCTGACTTCATCTAGATGTTCTCTAACTCACATTTGATCTATATAGATGTTTGGAATCTCCACCTATACTCATATTTAAGAAAGAGCGTGTTGCTCTGTTCCGACTAAACTAGCCGGGTGCCCAGTGGCGCGGCCGCCTCCTAGCTAGCTCTATCTACGTCTTGTATTCCTCCATCTAGCTAAACTTGGATCAACTTTGTTGAAGACCTATGCTCCAAATGGAGCTAAAGAGGTAGAAAAGAGGAAGAATATACCACAACCACATATGTCCCTACGTCTACTCTACTCTACACTACACATTTTACGACTGCCTCCCCTAGCCTAAGCCTATCTCAAAGGCTCAATCTGCCTTATCCTATTAAAAAAAAAAAACAACTACTGGACACACATGATTTTGATATGATTCACAATTCACTTTTTACAACTATCTATCATACAACATGTAAACTGTGCAATATAAACTTTCCCCCACCATTATGGATCCTTGTGGAAAACAAAAAACTGTAATATTTCTACTTATCAGTTCTATTCACTTAATAAGATTATCAATTTATCTCTTAAGAAAACTTACATTCATTAACGAATGACCATTAATATATAATTTTGTTCTATAAATCCCCGTTTAAAATCCGTCCAATTCGTTCAATCGGCAATGTTTATGAATGCTTATCCCAATTCCACTGTACATACTTACGTGACTACCACTGCCTACTACACATCCTGCGTGACGTTTTTCGATTATAACATCACAGTCTAACTGATTCACAATATCCACAACTTAGTGGACTCCATGTATACAATCCTCTGTAGGCTAAATTGACAGTCTAGTTATTGTCTACTTATTCTTAAATTGAGTTTTTTACCTTCACCACAAGAAATCTCCCAACACTTTCATTTCGCGTAATCGCATTTCATACGTTGGCTCGTGATTTACACTGGAAACGTAACGCTCTTCTACGTGATTGATGTGATGCGTCTTGTCCCGGCGATGTCGATTTGTAAAGTGGTTCTTAATGATAGAGCCTTGACACGACTCGAATATGGAATACTATGAACAGAACCATTGGCGTCCTGTTCATCCGGCGCACCCTTCTTGTTACCAACATTTACTGTAGTCACCCCGATTCAACTGGACACCGTCTGGTCTTTCTTCGCTTCTTCGATGGTAATTAAGTTCAGAACGACTCGACACTTAGCTCCGCACCTAATCGTATGGACTGCACGAGTTCATCGTCCTCAGACTGGTTTGTACTTCGCGTTGTGTTGATCAGCCCAAACTCGATGATAATGATGATGATGATGATGATATACATGTGATGGGAGGCATGACTATCCGCTCCAATCTTTCTAGTAGGTCTAATTAAGCTTGGCTTACCACCACCTTATGTCACTTGCTCCTGTTGTCTGAATGCTCTTAGACCGCTACACTTCCTACTATCGAACTACACTTACAGCTGTCTGTATCTAGACTTTCTCTAACTCAAATCTGACCTAAATATGTATTTGGAATCTCCACCTACACTCATTTTAAGAAAGATGGCGCGACCGCCTCCTATCTACTTCTCTCTAAGTCCATCTATCTCTGGATCCCTCTATCGAGCTACACTCCCTAAACTGGAACTTGTCTTTCCATCTACACTGGACTTCTAACCTCCACCTAAAATGGACTTCTAACCACTACCTAAACTGGACTTGACTTCCCATTTATCCAGCCTTTTAAATACCTCGTATTCCAACCAATCACAAATCACATACATCATCACTCAGCCAATCAAATCAATCTCACCATCATCTTAGGAAAACTCACTTTATAGTTTCTCATCATTCACTTATCGCAGGAGACTTTTCCCATCTCCACTAACCTCTGCTACCGCCCCGTGCCCCTCTCAACTCATGGTGGCTCTAAAATCTCACATTACCAACAATGGCTCACCCACCTTCTTTACCCTGTACCCAACTACATCAATTTCCTTACATCCCGGGCAACAAATCATCAACATGGTAGATTAAGAATACCAGATATTAAGAATACCAGATGTTAAGAATACCAGATATTAAGAATACCAAATATTAAGAATATCAGATATTAAGAATACCAGATATTAAGATATACCAGATATTAAGAATAACAGATATTAAGATATACCAGATATTAAGAATACCAGATATTAAGAATACCAGATAATAAGAATACCAGATATGTAAAATACCAGATATTAAGAATACCAGATATTAAGAATACCAGATATTAAGAATACCAGATATTAAGAATACCAGATATTAAGATATACCAGATATTAAGAATACCAGATATTAAGAATACCAGATATTAAGAATACCAGATATTAAGATATACCAGAGGCAGAACTACAGGGGTGTAGTGAAGTGGATACAAGAGAATAGAAGATGATATACTTGCAATAAAGTGGGACACATAGCCAGACAGAGACGGGAAGGGAGCCACCCACAGGGAGATTCGAGGAGATGTCTATCACAGGGAAACCCCAGATGTGTTTAGAGGAATAAGAGATTGTGAAGTCCAGAAGAACGACGGCTTAGTTCAGACATACACACATAAGAGAGCTTGCGGAGAAGAAAATGGGAGATAGAAGGAGAAAAATGAAGAAGTATAATGCCGGTAGGATAACCCAAAAGTGTAAATTACCAACGAGTTATATAAGGAAGTGTAGCAGCTAGGAGCTAGCCCGGAATGGGTAGACCACACACAAAGATGTGAAGAAAATGATGTGATGAGAGGGGATATCGATTAAATAATCCAAAATAGATAAGCTACATAGAGGTAATACTGAATACTAAAGCAATGTAAGATATTGCGGATGGTCAGGTTTTTAAGAGTTTGGTTTGTGTATAAAAGATAAGTGAGTAACGCCATATTTGTTTTAAAAGAGTAAGAGTGGGACGTGTAGTGGCGAGATAGCCAATCCGGAGAGGATAGACTACACAAAAGAGGAATTGCACGGGGCAGTATAGAATATATTTTGGAATGGAATGGGGAAATGCAATATAAACGGTCAAGAGAAGTGTAGAGCATAAAGTGGAGAGAGGGGGCTAAACGGGTTTCGCTCTGTAGAAGAGGTGAGGAGAATATATTGTAGAAAGGATGAGTAATAAATCTTTACCGTTAAAAGGGAAGGACTGAGTGAAAGAAATATAGAAATAAATGTTACACAGTAGAAATGGAGATTTAGGAAAAGGATTTATTTGTTATTTGTTATGGAAGGCCCCGGTATCACTGCAAATGAATCAAAATCCATAATTGCTCAACCGTCCGTGCCAGTGGAATCATCCGAATCACTAACTCATCTCCAAAACAAAGAAAGGTAGCTGTAGTCCCCATCATAGCAGTCTCAGCACACGCCAAAAGACATAAGGCGAAACTGCACAGAAAGTGAACACAGCCAACTGTTCCCTGTCATACGATATCAGCATTCATCGTAAACCATATACTCGTATATATGGAATATCGAAACATATGATCAACACGGATGATACACACAGCTCACGGTGTGCACAGAGCACTTAACTCAGTAGCTCCTGCAGCAAGCCGGACTTGGAATATGCGGAAACTGCAACATGGAACACTTTTCAGACACAGCAATTAAAAGTTCCTGACGCCTAACCGTCATATTGACCGGTATTCCAACGATAACGTATATATTGCAATCAACAGAGAACACACTATCACGCACACTGTGGAGGATTTCAGATCACATGCATGTACTCCGCTTCACCGGGGAAGTTCCCAACATTGGAACTTTTTATCTATACAATGATCTGCATTGGAAAGATAGAATTAATCATCTTTCCGGCTCAAAAAACGTAACAGTGAACGTTGACGCAAACATGACCGCGCCATCTTGAAACCGGAAGTTCAATAGGAAAAGGATTATGCGGGACTAGACGAGTCAGTGACGGAAAAAAAATTGATTATCAGAAATAGACAGGGGATTAGGGCCTTGTCTGCGGGTTCGATAGGGCCTATTATCAGACCTTTGGACAATCCTAACGGCAATAGCAGATTGTCACATGCATAAAAGGGGGGGGGGAATGATAAAACTGCAGGTGGGGGGTCGTGTGTTAGAAGTGGACAGTAATTAATAAGGAAAAGGGGCTGTGAGACAAGCGATGACTATCAGACAATGGGTGGCATGACAATATATAAAGGTTGTATGAATGCATGGTAATATGGTTTGTGGAGTACATTAAGCGGTTAATGCAACGGTTTAGTCGTTAAGTGTAGTTCAATAAATACAAATGTTTTGGTGGCAAATATGTAGCAGTGGGTGAGAGAGGGAGAGTAAGGGATAATGGAGAGAGTTGGGGAAACAGCACGAGGAGCAATCAATGGAGAAAGATGAGTAGACTAGTTTTAGAGGTAGGACATGAATCTCGGGATTTATATTGGTATAAACAAAGGAGTGAGTAGATGACGTAGACATATTTCGATTGGTAGAGAGGTAGAGGAAACGGGTTTGATTGGTTAGGATACGGAATATTTAAGTCTATGCATGGAGAAAGGGCAGGCTCTTCAGAGAAACTTCCCTGTAGGTTCGGAACAGGATCGGTGACGCCATTAGATGGTAGTCTGTTGGGGCTAAGAGAGTCTAACAGTCAGCGTGGTTATTAAAATATTATTTAGTTAGATAGAGTCTATATATATATTGTACAATATGGCTATTGTTTAACAGAGACAGGGTATTAGTAGTGATAGAGCAACAGAGAATATTACCTCGGGAGGGGACATTAGAGACGACGGTAAGATCAACGTCAAGCGGAGAGCTCATTGAGCACAAGTCGTCGTAGCTAGTAGTGATAGAGCTAGAGAGAATATTACCTCGGGAGGGGACATTAGAGACGACGGTAAGATCAACGTCAGCGGAGAGCTCATTGAGCACAAGTCGTCGTAGCTAGTAGTGATAGAGCAACAGAGAATATTACCTCGGGAGGGGACATTAGAGACGACGGTAAGATCAACGTCAAGCGGAGAGCTCATTGAGCACAAGTCGTCGTAGCTAGTAGTGATAGAGCTACAGAGAATATTACCCCGGGAGGGGACATTAGAGACGACGGTAAGATCAACGTCAAGCGGAGAGCTCATTGAGCACAAGTCGTCGTAGCTAGTAGTGATAGAGCTAGAGAGAATATTACCTCGGGAGGGGACATTAGAGACGACGGTAAGATCAACGTCAGGCGGAGAGCTCATTGAGCACAAGTTGTCATAGCTAGTAGTGAGGGAGCTACAGAGAATATTACCCCGGGAGGGGACATTAGAGACGACGGTAAGATCAAACGTCAGGCGGAGAGCTCATTGAGCACAAGTCGTCGTAGCTAGTAGTGAGGGAGCTACAGAGAATATTACCCCGGGAGGGGACATTAGAGACGACGGTAAGATCAAACGTCAGGCGGAGAGCTCATTGAGCACAAGTCGTCGTAGCTAGTAGTGAGGGAGCTACAGAGAATATTACCCCGGGAGGGGACATTAGAGACGACGGTAAGATCAAACGTCAGGCGGAGAGCTCATTGAGCACAAGTCGTCGTAGCTAGTAGTGAGGGAACCATGTTAGTAAGATCCTAGTAGAGAAATACGTGATTACTAAAGATGAGTAGGACAGAAGAATAGATGCGAGCTTATCCAGTAGAGATGTAAATTCTGTGATCTGATTTGTGAATGGCCTGGCGGGATGTGTTGACCGCCGCTGGCCGCTGTGAATAATTGTACAGAGTTGCCATCGTTAGTGCTGTCCATATATGCCATTTCCACATCAGCAGTGGGTAGCCATTTATTTGTATAACAGTCATTATCTACGCCAGGGCGCTGACCTGAGTTAGGAGTTGTCATGGCACAAATAAGTCCGTCTACATACCGTCTGTGTGTGTGCACTAACATACTTGTGTCACTATTACTTTTATATCGGCATCTGCTTTCTTCTCATTAATTCCTTCGGCGGTCTATGTTCAACATTCTCTTCATTGTCTGTCTCTCTAATAAAACTGTTGCCATTTTCTTTTCTAATGATATTGTTGATTCTTAAGCTATACAATTTATAGTCCAGTCGATTGTTGGGTGTCTTGCATATTGTTTGCTTATTATCAGTGTTTAAAAATTCATGTCTTTCTCTCCCATGTCTTTCTTCTTACTGGACAGTACACTTCAACTTTTAATTTGTTAGTCGTTATTTCGTGATCATCCCTATTCACAATATTGTTAACAATAGTACTATCTGTGTATATTATAATGACTATCTTTGTCTTATCTGGCCTATCTATTAATTTAAAAAAAAATATTTCGCCAAATGTATTTAAATATTTCCTAACATGTATTTCTTTAATGTAATTCTCTAATTTGTTTACTTTTACTGAACAACTGTTTGTGTTGTTTACCTTCCATGTCCTTTTGTGATATAATATAACAAACTGATGGAAATTAATTAGGCTGCCTAGTCCTACCTGTACCCTTGATCTTTTCACTGTTGATGATATATTGTGACTGTACTGTATACTTGACGATGCATGTACTTTGTTCTCTGGGTGGTTATAATCTAACTGCAGTGAAACTTTAATTATAGCTTTAAAATAAATAAACAATTAACATCAATAAATTTAACTTTTAACTATTTAAAATGCATCAATTTTAATCTATTTTTTATAATTAGTACTGTACCTATGGCATTAAAAATTCGCCATGATTAACATTATATTAGTTTTCGTTTCCAAAATATCTTTGTTTAGCTGTTCAACACTTAACCCAAACATTTACATGTTACTGTGCTATTCAAAATTTCAACAACAAATCTAAACTTTCAAAAATCTAAACAATACAGGCCAATTAAAAATGATGTGACAATGAAATGATGGTATACGTTCTAATTAATAATTATTTAACAATCCACTGCACTTAATAATTTAACTAATTAGCCGTAATTACTTCTAACACACGATGATAGGACCTCGTCAATTTCTTCACAGATAGTGTGCACACTTCATACTAATGTACGCGATTATAAAAGAATCACTAATTTGATAACTACACTACACAATCTTGAAGCTCCTGGAAATTACAATCGTCCTCTAATGTTGAGTGTTCTAGCATGGCACACGATGCAACTGAATTATATGTTACACATTTAAAACAAAATAAAAACACATTCAGCTGACCAGACTTGAGCACATGTGTTGTTATTGCTATTTCTGCTGAGAGATTTCGACAACACATACCACTGGTGAAGTGGTGAAAGGTTAGCGCTGGACAACAACAAGTCTATGGGACGGTATTTGAACTTTTGATCAAACATTGATGGTCAGCTTAACAGATAACAGTCTTGACACGCACGTACTGATGGTGTGCGGGTAAAATGTCTTGTTTTGTTGGTCTGGCTGGGAAAGACATAGGTAAAAGCACTGGTTAATCCTTGTCTGGGCTGTGACGTGACCTTTGTGCTTGGTGGTCATCTCGATTGTGAGGTGGTCTGGATATGGTAGATTTCTACTTTTTTGTGCTTTGCCAATTCTTCTCTCTATCGTCTCTCTGTTGTGGTTCAGAATCTTGACACACTGGCACCACATACAATTTGTAGCCGTGTTCTGATGATCACTCGGTATATGACACGCTACAGATTCATGACTGATGAAACTTTGATGCGGTAAAAATAAGTCATCATTTATTATATATATATATATATATATATATATACACACTATCATGCTATAACATCTCATATCATCTCTGTAAATAATTGTCCAATATGTCAACAGTTTCGGCCGCTGAAATACTTCGAATACCGTCGGTGATATATATATACCTCATCAACTCGTAAAGTGGCTATTCTAATAAGGGTCTTCTCACTGATTCACTGATCTAACTCCATACACTGACACTAGGTTTTCTAGCAGTCTCTCTGTCTAGCTCTCTTTCGTCTGTGTCATCTGTTTCTAATACTCTCCTATGGCTAATTGAGTTCTTACTGTGGGCTGTCTATCCTTGCTCTGTATGTCTTCTGTGGCTAAATTCTAAGTTCCTGTGGTTATATCGGTGCCTATCTATAGTTCTCAATCTCTCGATCTGCTTCTCATCCTCTTCTGGTCTACTATAATTCTAGTTTCCTGCCGTTGTTCTGCTCTAGTCTAGTTCTAGTTTCGTTGGCCACTAGTTCTACTGCTTGGATTCTAATTTTGGTCTAGTCTAATTCTAGCTTCCTCCTATAGTTCTGCTCTAGTCTAGTTCTCCTCTCCTGCTTCCTATTTCTTATTAGACATCTACCTCCCTGCTAACTATTCTTTATCCAGATAAATTACATCTAATACTACCCTATTCTCCTCCGAACTCTAAGGTGACTATTTTTGGACTACCTGCTACCGTGTGACTCGCCTTTAGTTTGTGAATTCAGCATTCCTTACAGACAGCTAAGGTCATTCTCAGTTTACAACCTTTTTGTCAGTCACAGCGGTTTTATATCCTATTTGCTTCTTTAGTTGTCATTATGTTAATTTTGTCTGGTTGTTACTTTGTCCTATGTTTTAATTTAATCATGATCTAAGTATGTATGTGTCATTATTCATCGTAACACTTCAATACGACAGTGCACGTGACCACGTCGGTAGCCTTTGAACTAAGTACTCTTTTATATGGAGACTTCAATTGTAAGTTTTCGCTACTTTGAGTTTTTATTGTGGAAACATTTTTAGAAAGCTTGGTTGTGATTTTCTTTCAAAATCGCATCGATATATTTGATCTGTTGTCGTAGGGCCCCTATAACACGTGGGGGTTGCGAGGGGAGGGGAGGGGGAATCGAGTTTATAGCGGTTTTATTATTATTGTAGCTGTGGTAAACTTTTTTTATGGTTGTTTATGGTTTTTATTGACGACGCGGTCATTATTATATTATTGAATTAAGTTATTTTCAGTCTGCTTGTATGTATAAAGAAGGGTAACATAAAGAAAGAAATACGTATGTGGAGTTCGTGTTTGAATTGGGTGTATGTAGGAAAGTGTATTTGTTGATTCTGTGTTATAGATTGATGTGCAGAATATAAGGATGAATTGAGTTTGAGGTCTGCATTAATAGTACATATGTGGTGTTTGAGCTAGTGAAATGTGTTTAACTATATATATTTGAACATGAATAGTAAATGCGTGATACTACTCAGTCTTAGCTAACTTCTATGTTAAATTGGATACTTCATTTAGTCGGAAAGTTATTTTATTTTTGTTTGACAGATTTGGTTCTCATGTTCACAAATAACGTAGCCAATGACAAGATGTAAAGAAAACATGTTCACTGACTTCTCTGTTGACATCCTTCTCCAGAGAAACCACCAGCGCAGCCAGAAATGCAGTCACCGGTACTAACAAAACAATGCTCATTTTTGTTTGCACAGTGGCATTCCAATTCACACTGTCGACCAAACCAGCCGGGTGGACATACCGTGTCTGTGGATATAAGGTAATGGTGGGGTTATAAACAGAAACTACAAAACGTACTTTACAATTGTCTTCTAATAACGTCAGCAATAAGTTAAATTTAATATTAATAAATGTCAAAGTCAGTCTTAATATGAAAACGTTTATTATTATTATATATATATATATATATATATATATATATATATATATATATATATATATATATATATATATTATTACACAATAATATTTAGAGTTGTCCAGTTATAACAGAGGAGGAGAAAATGTGTAAGAATGAGGTGAGTGACTGATCAGGAGCACGTGGGTACTTCAGGGGAAGTAAGTGCGAAAATTAGCTTAGGCAGAATAACGGATCTCCCGTGACTGTTGTTATGGTTCAGTTCAAAATGGGCAGAGGATGTACGGGATTTGCGATTGGCAGGGTATGAAGGATATAGTCGATGTACAGAGTTAGACGTAGGGGAGACTCAGAAGATTTTCACACAGATCCCCAAAGGGGGCTGGGACGGCCTGTGAGGCGATTGCAGTACAAACCTCAATTAGATTAGGCGGTAGGCCAATGGCTCGTGGAGGCCAAGAGGGACTAAGAGTTAGTCCAACGAGTATCTAAAAGTTATACCAGTGTAGATGTAAGTCGAGACGGTTATTGTGTTTAATATAGGAACATAGCTTAAGTTCCAGACTAAGAGGATTTTTAGTGTGGAAAAGGGATTGCAAGAGTTGATGGATGCACGATTGTAATGAACAGTGCCTACAGTACATTTCGTGTGTGTGAGCAGCCGAGCGCAGTGTAAGTCACTGGCTTGTATCTATTGTGTTACTTGACAAATTACCTTTTAATAAACTCAAGTCATTGTGATCAGTAAATTATCTTCAATGATTGTGGTTGTGGACGGTGTGGTGAAGAACGAACGTTAGTGTCGCGGAGAAGACTTTGTTCTCAGATTCTGCAGGGCCGTTGCACCAGAAAATCAGCGAAAAATACACCACATAAAGAGATCGCGAAGGGAAGCTGAGTCAGTTTCCTGGGCATTCATGGGCTGCCGTCTCGGTCAAGTAGGAGGCAGTTAGTCAATAAGCAAGTCAAGAGTCTAGGCAAGCAAGCTGTAACAAGGGTCGACAGTCTGTACATCAGGCGGCCAGATTCAATGATGCATTGGAACGGGCAAAGCAGTACACAAGTATAGAAGAATATTATAATTGAAGCGCATCCCATTTGGCAGAACATTGTCAGCACGTCTTATAAAAAACGTTTTATTGTTACACAGTGACCAAATATTAAAACACTACAATACTTCAAAATATCAGTTGCTTGTAGACTATACGTGTTTGATGAATAAGTACTTTCATAAAAGTGATGACTATGGACTTTTGGTCAAAGATACAGACAACACGTACACGATGAATCAAGAACATGGACTGAAACAGTCTAAGAGTTTAAACGCAAAATAAATACAAAATTGTACCAAGCAGCTAAACTAGTAGAGAGACGAGATAAATTACGATGATACGGCAAAAAGCTTTTATCAGGTTAAAAACAATAAATGGTAAAGGTTATGGAAGGCTCCGGTATCACTGCAAGCGAATTAAAATCCATAATTGCTCAACCGTCCGTGCCAGTTAAATCATCCCAATTACTATATCATCTCCCAAACAAAGAAAGGCAGCTGTGGCCTCTATCATAGCATTTTCAGCACACGCCAAAAGACATAAGACGAAACCGCACAGAAAGTGAACACAGCCATCTGTTTTCCATTATACGAAATCATCATTCATCGTTAACAGTGGGTATAAATAATCGAAAAAGAACGAACAAAACAGATGTACCGCTCATCTCACAGTGTGCACAGAGCACTTAACTCAGTAGCTCCTGTAACAAGCCGGACTTGGAATATGAGGAAAGTGCAACAAGGAACACTTTTCAGACATAGTCTTAAATAGTTCCTGCTGCATGTTCACCATATTGACCTTAAGTTCACGTCCTCCTGAAAATGATGATCGTCATATTTTTTTTTTATGTATAGCGCTTAATGATGTTAGGGCATAATATTTACTCAAAATCCTAACATATGATGAAACACAGTCGTCGGATTATCCCCGACGCACATCAAACAACAGACTGTAAAGATCTCCCTGCAATGTGAATTTGTTAAATTATAAATCCCGCCTAAATAACATTAACCTCCTGGAATCACCCCGGTACTGCAATGTCATGAACGAAACTCCATTCAGCCTTTCACTATTAGCGTACGGCCGTTTTAGAGATATTCAATCAGCCATTGTAATGACGTAGCACACAAAACAATGGCTTCGGCCATAAAATCCCAATTACTCTAATAAATGTCGCTAACAACGCATGAAAAGAATCACACTATCTAAAGTGAAAACGCCGGTTGACTTGGCAGAGCAGTCCATATTAAAGAGTTGTCAAAAGTAAATAATTGGCGTCAAACAATTCTAACGAAGGCATTTGAAAACAGCACTCAATTTGTTGACGTAAACCGCAATCAACTCTAGACAGGGGAGGTCGCATTCACAAAATTTGACTTGACAAAGAGGAACATGCAGGTGTGTTCGACTCAGCATCATCAGCGAAACTGTGTTAAGTGGGTCATCCGATTGACTTTAACGCAGAAAATTGCATTGCATAGCCGAAATTAATCAGTCACCAAATGCAATTTCTGCAGCGGTCGAGATAACATGGCCGTCGTCTATCATGTTGGAACCGGAAGTCCAACAACTATAGACAAGTAATAAATGTAAACAGTATAACACTGATCTGTAAATGGCGGAATATGAACAAAGGCCATATTTACGCGCCTGTATATTTGTTATTATCTCCAATTTTCAATTAAAAGCGAGCTCTCAGGAAACAGCAAAGGGAAATTAATGACGATCCTACTCAAAATGAAAGTGATGTCTCAGAGACAGACTTATTGTTCTAAATAGTTAATAGAAATAAATGAGGTAAGGAAAACACGCTGCCCACAAATGTCGTGTTGTAGTATGCTATAGTTAGTCAAAATGTGCACATGATGAAGTTTCATTTGAAGATACACATATAAACCACAACACAACAATAACTATGTTCATTTAATATCTTTGAAAGTCAAAGAACATGGGGGATAAATTGAAGATTGTTGAAGAAGAATAATCTAATTCATTAATGTTATTGAATTAATTAAACATACACTATCACTTGAAATAAGAAGAAGTGTTCTATTAAATGTTAACTCATTAATCTTTCCGTGTTCTTCCAATAGTTTGTGAATAGCTAATCAGAAATGAGAGAATATGGGTCAAGGTTAGTTAAGGACAAGGTTATAAAGGGTATGGTGGGCGTGTGAAGATGAGTTTGTGAAGCCTGGAGAGTTGTGCACAAAAATTGTTTTCTAGTTTCAGAATTTAAGAAAAATGTATTGAACCAGATCTAAAGGGTTTGCTGACGTAATGGTCTCATTATATAATTTGATGTTACTAATGATTCACTGGAGCACAGCAGGAGCATGTGAGGGATAGTACCTGATGATAAGACAGTCCTGTGACAGTGTGTAAAATAGCGTGATTAATTCACAACACAGAAACTGTAACTGTTCTCAGCAACACTTGTTTTCTACACTTTATATAATGGCTCAAGTTGTTGTTTAGATCTCGTACACAAGTGTGGTCATATAGTTCTTTAGTTAACACCTCATAACTTATGTGGATACTTATATTGGATGCAAAATTGAAGTCAGTTTTGGCACACAGCGTTGACTGTGACCGTCTAAACATCCATCAAACTATATCGTTAGTGGAAATTCTGTATATGTGTCTAAGCTAAATATTAAATATTAAAAATATTAAATTACACTACATGTATTAAACTTAATTAAATATTACACAGGTATTAAATGACACTCTCTGCAGAACGTCTTTTACTTGGCATAAAATCACACACACAATGACTTCAGTGCTTGTATCAATATCTTCTTCTATGAAATCAGTGTACTCCTATGCGAAATAACCACTGTTCTTTAGAAATCCAAAATATCTATTTACAGCTAAACATCTTCCTTTGAGACACATTTTTCTTAACAAACCTCTCACTAAAACGTCTCTGGATCAGTCCTCACTTTTCTAAAGGACTAACTCAATCTGCGTCTACTTTAAATCTTACTAAGACCGAATCCTCAAAAACTATAGAAAAAAGTAACAATTAAGACAACATCAAAACAAGTTCAAACGAAGAGCACAATTAATATAATCATCGATACATAATACATACCTCCATATACTTCAAGCTCACAGATAGATAGTATAATATATTTGTTATTTGGGTCCGGTGTGGTAGCTTCTATATAAATCATGCTAACGCCCGATAACACTTCAGCTAGTTCCAGTGTACATGAGTTAAAGTCACTTGAATGAGTGTCTTTATGTATAAACAGTTCTTTATTGTCTCTACTATAAGCTTTTAGTATAAATCCTTTAAGGCGAACGAGAAATTGTTCTGTAGAAAATAATGAAATAATTGCACATTATGCCAAAGAATGACAGAAAGAGAGAAAGAAAGAAGAAAAGAAAGATAAAAATAAATATGAAAAGAAAGAAAGAAGGAAAGAAAAAAAAGAAAGAAAGAAAGAAAGAAAGAAAGAAAGAAAGAAAGAAAGAAAGAAAGAAAGAAAGAGAAAGAAAGAAAATAAGCACGTACGCTAAGGCCAAAACCAAAATACTAGCCTGTCTGTTCACATAACTCTCTCGGGAGTTTTTATTCCCACACGATGAGTTCTTTACATTCTCCCTCTCATGATTTTCCTACACAGTTTTCTTCATTCAGTCTCTGAAATTGTTGTCACTATCGAAACAACGTTTGGAGGTCCACCGAGTATAACATAAAAGTCAAACAAAGAACAACTGAGAGTTTTGTGTCTCGGTGGTCGATTCTATTTGGGTTTGAATGAGAGAGATCAACAGAAGAAAAGAAAACCATCATCATCTAACACTACCAACCTGGGGAAACATGTGTAGAATATTTTGAATAAATTAAATCAACTTCAACCAATAGTAGACACGCACATCTCACCGGACGAAGAAAGACGAAGAGGGACGAAGATGTAGAGAGAAGCAAAGAGAACAGATACAAGACAGCTTAAGAGAAGGTAAACAGCTTGGCAGAAGGTAAACACAATAAAATATAAATGACTATCGAGATCGAAAGTTGTGATAAACAGAGGTTGGATATGTGTAAGTCATTTAATCAAACGAGATATATGAGGATTAATAAGAACTGCATGCCATGGAATGGAGAAGACGTAAACAGAGAGACAGACTAAGGATAATGCGATGATGGACAACTGAGACAGAGAAATATAATGGTGATAAATACGTGGGGAACACAGCGTAGATGTTGACCGTAAAAAGTGAATGAACCGTGTTGTTTTTTCTGCGTTTGTGATCAAGGAAATATATATTTCATGCCATCAATCCATTATTTTCCATTGTCCACTTGTTTATCTTTCCGTTTCCTGTAGGATAATTGTGGTTTGGATGTTAGCTCGTGTTACATTTCTAAGAAGAGAGCAGACGTAACGTAGTTGAACCACTGAAACTTACAGTGAAAAGTGTGAACCAGCAAATTAGAAGACAACTTGTTATAGTTCCTCACTTTATGATAAAAGTACTTACTGTTGCCATCAATTCTGTTGTAGAGAACTATTCGATCTACTGTCACCGGTTTTGTGAATGTGAGGTTCAGGCTGGGTATAACTCTGTCACTTTCTTCTGTGTGAGTACATCTACCATTGAAAAAATAACCATTGGTGTTACCATCTACAGCGTTTGAAGAAAGTCCAGCATAATCGTTGAAATTGCTCGACTGACTGGCAGCTTCTTTCAGTGCCACATTCCGACCTAAAAACGTGAAGAGATTAACATTCGATATTGTGTCTACCTTTATTAGTAAGACAACCGTTTCTGGAATCAATTCAATTTTGTCTTTTATAAGTTTTCACAAAATACAATACTCCTTTACCAACCGCTAAGAAATATACATTTCTATAAACATAAACAGCAAATACACATGTTTTTACGTAAAAATAGCATTCATAAATTGTTTTGATCCTCTTCTTCCTCTTTCCTTCCTCAACTGTCTTTCAGGGTCGAGGGGAGATATACTTTGCGGTCTGTTCGCCTCTGCTGCTGTTATGTTTCCTAATGCTTCTAAAATATCCATCCATCTTTTTCGTGTTCGAACTTTGGGACTGGTGTTCAAACAACGTTGAAGGCTCGCTGTGTTGTGTTTTGTTCTTTCTGCATTGTCACGTGGCCAAACCATTTTATCTGTTGTTTCCTTATATATTTTATGGCGGAGGCTATTCCTAGCTTTTTTTCTCAGTTCTTCATTGCTGATCTATCTCTCAGACTGTTTCATGTCATTCGTCTAACACATTTCATATATGTAGAGGTTATTTTTCTTATTGTTCTTGCACCTAGGGTCCTGGATTGTTGTAATAATAAATTAAATTGAATACTTAAAAACTATTGAATAAAATTGAAATTGCATATATTTTATCTTAGAGAGAAATTGTGATATCAAATAGAGACGGAGAAGGGAACGATAAGGTCGACATTTGGAAGCTGTGTCCCCTTCCTCGAACACACGAAATAATTGTTCTTCTGGCGTTCTCTCTCTTCTGTCTCTTAGTACTTCCGGTTGAGGATTCTGGTTAACCTTCGTCTTTTCTACGGAGAAGAAACTTCCCAAAGCAGTCTGGTTTTGGTTATTGTTCTGGGTGTTCTAAAAGTAGACAACGTCATTGTCACTGAACAAGTCAATCCACCTATTTACCATTGATGTGTTGGCGTTTAACTTTTCAACAATGGCCTCAGCTCTAATCGAATCGAATTACATTTCTTTAATATCAACACTGGAAATGTCCATCTGGGCTCCATTTTCTCCCTTGAACACATCAAAACTAGAACAAAATATAAAATACTGAAAATACAAAAGCGAATAGATAACGTGGGAGTGCAATGGCACTTTACAGACGATATTTTATTTATTAATTGCATTCTCGCAATTCGATCATAGAAGCATCGTTCAAAATCAGCAGCAAAACTATCTCGAATGGAAGGTCTCTCTAATTCTGGAACTGTTGATGTTAGTGCCGTTCAAAATCAGAGATTAAACTATGGCAATCATGCATGCACTATCAATGGTAGAAATAGACGGAGAGACAATTATCGTGCTGCTTTCTTTTGACTAAAAAAGAAAAAGTAAAGGTTCCCTCCAAGCCTTTCTATGTATATGGGGAATATGGTATTAGTGACCATATTTTTCTATGACAGCGGCACATCTTTGGGTGACGTGGTCGGTATCACGCCAGGCCGCCTTTACTTCCCAAAAAATAGCTGGTACCAATTTTTAGAGGCAAAGTGATCCCGAAGCCTTGTCAGTCCGAAACAAAAATCCTCCACTGTTGGGTATAAACCCGGACTCTTCTGATCAGGCAGCACATTTAACTAAAGCCCATAGTAAAAGTGATGTAGCTAAGGACGATATGATACCTGAGTCTTTCACTAGTGATTACATGGCTCGAAATATAATGAAGTTCAATGTAGCAAACATGAAATCTGTGGCCGAGAATAAGCTCAGGAAACCAGGCGTGTGAACATTATCTTGGAGATGGGTATATTTACAAACACATAAGGTAGGAATCACAACTTTCAATGTCTGACGATTCACGGTTGGGTCTTGGAAGTCTTGTCTTGTTCTTAAGTCCATAGTTGATCCTCATCTCCTAATAGTTTTATTTAGAGTAGCCTTTGCATTTCCTTGTTTTTATTTACCACCCAGTGTCGACATGAAGGTTTGGAGAGGTTGTCTTCTATCGTCCGTTCTACACACATGATCGATTTACTTGCAGCTTCTTCTACGTAGACATTTCGATATGCATTCATGTTTTGCTTTCTTCCCTTATAGTTGTGTTTGATTTAATAAATATACGGAGAACAGGTGTATTTGCTATAATAGATATATGGAGAAAAGGTGTATTCTTTGTATTGTTTTAAGAGGTAACATAACTTCTTCTTCTTCCTTTCAACTCCCTGTGGAGCATAGGTCTTCAACAAACACTTTCTTTGTCCTTCTGTTTCTTGCCGTTCTTTTAAGATCATTCCATGCCTTCCCCATCATCTTCATCTCTGCTTCTATCTGTCTTCTCCAAGAATTTCCTGGTCTTTCTCTTTGTCGTTTCCCCTGGGGATTCCAAAAAAGGGCCTGTTGTGTGATACGCTCAGTTGGCTTGCGCAGTGTGTGTGTGTCCTATCGCCTTCTAGCGCCATCGTCTTCACTGTATCTCTTTATCCACTGGTATTTGACTGGTACATCTCCATAATTCTTTGTTAGTGAATTTCTCCTGACATTTCCACACTTTCATTCTGCGCATACATCCATTAATGGAAGTATATATCTTTATGATTGTCAATATTGTTGTTCCCTATACACACATATCACAGCCATATAATAGGACCGACTTAACATTATGGTTGAAAATGTATATTTTTGTATTTAACCTAATTTCCATGTTTCCAAGTGCAACGAAAGCTCTTCTTGCTTTTGATATCCTTATTTCGGTATAATTGTAATCATTACATGATTGTATAATAAAGGTAAAGTACCCTCGTCATGCCAAGTGGCGTTTAGGGAATATGGTGTTAGTGAACATATATTTTACAAAACTATGGCATATGATTTTTGGGGTACTGTGGTCGGTACTACCCCCGTGCCGCTTTACTTTCCCAGAAAAAATTCCTGCAAACAATTAAAGGCTGGGTGAACCTGGAAGCCGTCGTTTGTGAACGAACCTTACCTCTTGTCCTTTGTAGTCCAGTTCACTAACCACTGAACTATTCGGCTCCCATATTACAGGGTTGTGATCTGAATTAATATCTGTTGCTGGATAGGTTTTGGCTTTCTTGACACTGTTTCGGAACTTTTCTTTTATCTTAATGTAATCTATTTGATTCCTCTTTCTTCTTATCTCCAGTGCTTTTCCATGTGTATTGTGTGTCCTTTTCTCTTACTCAAAGTAGATGTTACATAATTGGGGAAAGAAAGAATTATGTTTACGGATGACACGGAACGATCCGACATTACAGTCGTAAGGCTGGATTTACGCTGGAATATTGGTAATACTTTCAAACACAGACATGCTAGAATCACAAAAAGGTAGGTTTAAAATGTGTAAATGTAAGAAGATATGTTTTATATATAAAAATGTGCCGAACACTTGTTTCGCTTGACAAGTCCAACTGCGTGAGCAAGAAAGCTTGAACTGTGGGTTTAATTTTTACAATAAATCATCTCGAACAAAAATTCAAAACTTGGACAACTTTTTTTCTGTTTCTAGTTCCTGCCTGTGCTTTTAAATGTATTGTCTTTGTCCAAACAGATGGGCAGCCTTATGTGCCGGATGTCCCGTTATTTTTATTTCATCTCCTGTCTATTAACATAAAGCTGAAACCTTCTTATTTTATCAACATAATGTTTTATATGTATATACTCTGTTAACAAAGGAGCCGCGATAGCTCTGTGGTTAGTGAACTAGACTACAAAGGTCAACGGATAGGGTTCGATCCCAACCGACGGCTTCCGGGTTCACCAAGTCTTAAATGGGTACCGGACTTTTTTCTGGGAAAGTAAAGTGGCACGGGCGTAATACCGACCACATTACACTAAAAATCATGTGCTGAAGGTCTGTAAAATATAGGGTCACTAACACCATATTCCCAATACGCCATTTGGCGTGACGGGGCTCTTTACTTTACTTACTTACGTTAGCGCGCTGCTTCGGAACACTCTTTCGCAAAATTTACATAAAAAAATTATTTCAAACTCTTCGCAATCTATTCACTTATAATATAACTCACATAAAAACAATTCTTGATCATTTATTTGCATTGTAAAACACGCCCCGATGATCTACCAAAGACTTATGTAAATGTACTATTTAGTCCTGCCTAACTTATCCTTCCAGTGAGCTGTAATTTTCATATTTACATTGGAATTGACGTCTCAGGTTGTATTCTTTAAGAACAGACAATTGTCATTACATATTGAACATACCGGGTTATCACGATCAAGAAATATTCCAAAGTTAATCTTTCTGAAGAGTATAAAATTCTGCATCCACTTTCCTGCTTTTACTTGATTGTTCCATTGTGTAACTAATTGGTGACAACCAGTTATCATCTTTGAATAAATTGTTATTTAGTTATTTAAGCAACTGAAGTGAGATGCAGAATTGCCCAGGAAAAAGCAACTTCCCAAAAAAATTAGGAAGCTACTATGCAATCCATTTTTGACAATAGAAAGAAGAAAAGAGTTCTTAAATGTTATGTAGAGCCAGTCTTAACATATGGATGTGATTCATGGACAATATGACAACACACAAGTTAATCACTGGAGTCTGTATAAATGTGGATTTACAGAAGAATGTTAAAAATACCATTGACAGCTAAGACGAGTAATGAAAATGTTCTTAAAGAGATCAGAGCAAAAAGAGAGCTAATTTCCAATATTAGAAAAAAACTATCATCATTTTTTTGGTGCATGTAATGAGAAGGTAACAACTGGAATATGTTGTAACAACAGGAAACATTGAGAGAGGAAGAGATAGAGGACCAAAAAAATGAAAATATTCAAGAAAACAGCTTAAGAGAATGGCTTGGCAGAAGGTCAACGACGGAAATGATAAATAATTTTAAATATCAAAAGTTGTGTAAAGACATGATCACCTACGCCAACATGCATGGTATTTGATGATGATGATTTAGTTAACAATTACATAACACCCGTCCACCACCACAATTGGAAACCCCTACCAAAAGCAATGCTAACATCAAAGACAAACAATCCCAATGATCTGACACAGGGTTGTCATAGAACAAAAATCTCGGCGTATCCAATACCACGCCATCCATTCCCAAAACCAACATCTCCTTTTAAGCCATCGCGACACGAACAACAAACTCAAGTCATGTTGAGCGACCAGCGACATTAATAGGACTACCCCCCGACGTAGTGTTAAGTCGTCAAAGACAATGAACTTGACTTGGCTTATGACTCGTCGCAACTGATAGATTAATGATTACAATTATTTGCCTTTGACGAATTCGGTAATCAAAATTGTTTTTTCTTTAAATTGGTTCTGAATTCATGTGTATTTAAGTTTTTCATTTTATTTATGTATTTATTATTTTTGAGCTCAAGAAATTGAGTGTATATTAATTTTCAAATCAAGCACAGGGACGCCCAGAATAGCTTGGCTGGCCGTTTTTTGCCCGCGGGTCGTAGATTGCTCACCTCCGCTTTAGATTAAACAATGTGCAGCTGTTGAATAGAGAGACTTACCTCCACTGATGTAAATTGAGCACAAAGTCTTGACACCCTGTCCTGTTATAACAATGCCTTTAATCCAAAATGTCAAGTTACAGTGGACGTCCATTGTCCTACTAAAAGATGTACTGATGATGTTAACACATTTAATTGGCTGGGAACCACTGTCATTCATATACTGGAACGTTAACATATTCAGGTGATCTGTCGATTGTGAAAAGAATGTTTAACAAATGCTGGACATTTCAATTTAAATAGCTACCAAGACTGCATATAGTGTTCTGTGTACCTATATTGTTAACACTAAAATGGCTGTATCATTATAAATACTAATGAGCTACAGAGGCAACTACTAATTCAACTCCTACTATTATTATTACAGTTATTACAAATGCTACTGCAATCATTATTCCTTGTATAAAGTATCTTGTAACCGAGGATATAAGGATGTAGGGAAATAATGGAATTAGGGACTGTCTAAGGAGAATTGAGAGAATCATCGTGCGTGTGGGGAAAGTGACATTCACGGGATTATTGGTGAACTGTTTGTTTGGGTGAGTAGAAATGGGGAAGTCTCGTGATTATGGGGAATGTTTGAGAAGCACAGATGAGTCAATAGACATATGGGAAGTGTTGGCTGAGATAGAGGCTATGACGTGAAGATATTTCATTGGCTGGGAAATGGTTTATGTAGTTTTTTGATTGGATGAGGCACGAGATATTTAAGGTTGTGCAGCGAGTTTCCCAAGGGGAGAAACTAAATGGAAACAAAGAAAATAGAAAGACAAGGTAGAGTTTAGTTAGTCTCTTGTAGCAGTACCCAAGCAAAAGCTCTTTATTAGTAGGACTAGGTAGGATGGAGTTTCAGTCAAAATAGATACGAGGTATAAACTAAGTAACTGGGAAGACACAGTTGAGCTAAGTTAGTAGGACCGAGCAATCTTTTAGTGAGAAGTGGTCTAGTGTATGATGAGAGTGCATTGAGATTGCGTTCAAGAGCTGTATTTTCTTTGCATTTACTTTGATACCAGAACGGTGATGTCAGGCCGCTGGGGTTTTTATAAGGATGCATTTATATTTGTTGGACTGTGACAATAAAGTCTTAATATTATTTCATACGAGAGACTTGCGTGTGCAAATAAATTAACGTAGACAAGTGTGCTGTATTCCAACCCAACGAACTAATCTAAGACAGCGCGAATTACTTAAATTTGACATTATGCACCAATGACTGGGCACATGCATTGAAGAACAGAGAGAGAGAGAGAGAGAGAGAGAGAGAGAGAGAGCGAGAGAGAGAGAGAGAGAGAGAGAGAGAGATTGGCCACGGTGAAGTTCAATCAACAAAACAAATAGCTTGTCACATTAGTTCTTAACATTGTAGTCACGCTTTTTTTCAAAACATTTGCTGTAAAGATCCATATAATACTCTGTCTATACTCCTAATGTAAGACCAAGACACCGAAGAGTGTATGAGCTGAAACAGACAAAGACCCATAGCTGACTTCGTGCATGATTATCAGGGACTTACAACTTTTAAACATCGCGCTGTTCAGAGGCCGCTTTGTAGCGGTAACTGGATAACAATAACAATCAGTAATCAAGAATATTTAACATCAACAAACAAGAGGGGTGTTCACATTATGATAGTTACAAGGTGACTTTTGATGGGTCATGTGATCATGAGAGATCCAAAAACAATTACAGACTAGTGAATCGGAGAAATCAATTAGAGATCGAATAGGGAAGGCAATTCTGTACCCACAATGATCATACTACAGTTGGATGTGTTGATCAAAAGACGAATATCGCATGTTGATCCCGTGCACGATTATCAGGTTTCTGCTCGGTGGTTCTCGTTATTTCGTGGAACACTCAAATATGTGTCCGGAGTGCAGTGACGATGTTCCGAAAATAATGAAACTTACAATAACATACGTAACACATATCGCAGCTTGATAGCAAACATAGCACAAACACGTTCATTTACTAAACACTTCACAGCTAAATACAAATGATAATGATTAGTATGTTGGTAATTAAAGAGGAAGAGAGCGATTATTTTAATAAAATATTACTTTCTTGCAGACAATCGCAGTCTATGCCAATTGGTACATGCTTGTATAAGTTCTACCATTGTGGTATACTCATTATAGCAGTACATAAAGTGTCAACATTAGATTGTTTAGATGTTCACTTACTGGGATCATTGACATGTACACGGAACCAGGTAATACGGTGAGGAGCCTCCCAGGCTACAGTTACATTATTGATCACGGAATCAATACAGGTGTTATCATCGCCATCAGTTATAACTGACACCATCTTGTCTTTTTTAATAACATAGTTACTAGAGGCTAGGTCGGCTGTACAAATGAAACCACAACAATTTAAACAGTGAGTGTATGTGTGTGATACTATGTGAATGTGTGCAGCTGTGTGTATGTTTACATGTGGCTAAGTGAGAGAAGAATTTTGACATGTGAATGACATTGAGGAATACGTGTATGCATGTTTTTACATTTATTACTACAGTTTTTTAATGGGTAGATACCAGTGAAGTGATTACTCAGTAATAAATGTGGTGCCTGTAGATGGGGACATGTCTTTTTCTTCCTTTCTTCTTTCTCCCCTCCCTCTTTTACCTGTTCGCGTGTTGGGGCAGATATAGAGTTCTGGTTGCCCCCTTTTGGTGGCTTCACTCATTGTCAATCATTGCTGTAGTGACGTTTCTGTGTCTGTCTATCTTACTATAGGTTTGCCTCTTATTTGTTTCCTCATTTAATATATACATTGTATGGTAGGGAACGAGAGGACATTCTTTTTACATAGGCAAACCAGTTTATCTATAACCTCAGTATATATATCTGGATTGATTCAGTGCCTACTCTGTCTATGATAATATCATGTTTGGTTCTGTTTTTTTTCTGGTTACTGCAAGCGCCTTTCTTAGGCATCTCATGTCTGTAGTGACAAGCTTTCTTTTGTACTTACTTGTAAGAGGCCATGTTTGGCATTGGTAGCACAATGCGGCAATGAATGTACTCTGTATGCGATGTTTCTTGGTGGTAATAAGCATTGCTTTGTGTATAGAGGATAGCTGGTCCATTGTTTCTTTTGCCAGGAGTAGGTGAGTTCCACTAGCAGCTGTTAGCCCGTACAGCTGCAAGATATATAAATACTTGTATACTGACGCCTACCCATCTGGCTCTTGTCATTCTGGAGTCTTAAAGCAGAGTAGTGGCAATTGTTGGCATGTAGTAGTAGATAGTTGGTTCCATTCTAATGAGATGGTTAAACACACGTCTTTTCTCTTATTGATACAGGGAGTGATACAAATAATTTCTCTGACAATATATATTTTTTTATTATTATTTTTGAAATTAATTGCCTTTTCATTTAAATCATCTCTGATTGACTTCTCGATCTGTGAAAATGATTTGGAACATCTCGTGATAGATCGCACATTATATAGAGCCTGTATAAAAAAAAATGGCAAAACATCATTTGTGGCTGGACTATGGAAAAATATATTGAAACATAGAAATATTGATATTTATGAATTCTTTTCTTTTTTACCATTTTTATTTTCAGTATTTGATCATTCTGCCTTATCACGTGTCCAAAACATGTAATCTGCTGTTCTTATATTTATGATATGGCTAGGATAATTCCTAGTCATTTTCTGAGTTCTTCATTTCTGATGTTATCTCTCAGGTTGTTTCTTTTCATTTGTCTAACACATTTCATCTCAGTAGTGGTTATTTTCTTATTGTTCTTGCATCCAGGGTCCTTACAAGGACTTTACACATCTATTTTATGTAATATTTTTATTTTAGTAACAGTTATCCCTTTCTATATGTCTGTGGATCATAAGTTCTATTCTCCTGGTACAAACATTTATTAAAAAAATGTATCTTTTCTATAATAGCGTTATTTCTAATATCGAAAGCGAACACCTTATACAAGCATTATTCTAATTATCGTTACCGGACAATTTTTAGAGAATTGTTTGTATTTGGAAGAGGCAATTCTTGTTGTTAACGCATTCTGGCAACTTACAATATTGACAAGCTGGTCCAAACCATCCTCTCGAACAGGTAGCAAATCTTAAACAGCCACCATTGTTATCACAACGGCTGTCCGTGCAGCGACATTTAAACTTACAATCTTTGCCAAACCATCTTCTCCCACAATCTAAAGATCACAAAAAATAGAGACAGCCTGTGTCAGGTCTCTGACTGTAGGGTTTCATGTTTTATATTGATCTTCTTATTACTTTGTAATGAAAATATGTCCATCATTACAGCTGAACCACACTATCTGTTGATATATATATATATCTGAGCTAGTGATATGTATATTAGTAACAATGTATATTTCTTTCTAAATAAAAAGCAATGATCGCATGACAAACCCTTGCTAATTCTTAGTTAATTTGAATGTTTCAGTTGTTCCGAATTCTTCCTTCTACTACTGTTTGACACATCTGACCAGCATTATCAAGTGTCCTGCCTGATGATAGGATGAATCATGTCTCTTCATAACCTTGTGGCTCACTTGTTGTTTAATAAACCAGCTGTTGCATCATTACTTCTTGATTCTTTTAAAACATGCGGTACCACGAGCCGTAAATTGCAGCTTTTCTAACTAGTTCGCTCAGCCACCGATGTGTACTATATTGACGTCTTCGCAATTATTGTTACAAGACAAATACACCGATTCAGCTACAATACCTATCACATCCAGCATATATTTTTCATAGTCAATTTTGGTTCGCCCGCTTTTCTTACTTCCTATTACATCTTCTAATCACCATTTGTCTTTCCCATCCATTACACACATTGGCCTCTACATTTACACACTTTTGTCTCCTTTCCCACGTATCCGATACGGTTCCATGCCAGATCTCTGAAAGGGCCCGATATCACTCCGTGATAGGTGCATATTTACGTCATTGTATAAATTGAAAGAGCCATAGAGGTGAAAACAGATCTATACCTTGTTTCATAGATTATACCAAAGCATTTGACAAAGTAAAGCACCAATAAATACTCTCGATTTTAAAAAGCATAAACATAAATTAGCTAAAGGGGGAGGGAGATTACCACAAGAGAACAATCTGCTCAGTTATGATGAAGCCAAAGCCATCCTCAAAGGTCCGTTCCATGAAAAATGGAAACGAGAACACCCAAAGCATAACGAGATTGACGGATACCACCAACTGTCAAGGATGGATCAAGTCATCATACTTCGCCTACACACTGGCCACAATAGAATGAGAAATCACATGTTCACCAAATTCAAAATAGGTACAACCAGCCTATGTCACTGTACACTGGATACTATGCCTACAAAACATGTTCTACATGATTGCCCCCAGTACACAGACCTGAGAAGAGTAATGTGGTCCACAGCCACCTCCCTGAAAGAAAAACTGTATGGGGCAATCGATTCGCTTAAACAGACAGCTGACTTCATGAAAGAGTCTGGAATCCTACTCTGATTGAGTCTTGAACGCAGCGAGAGAGAGAGAGAGAGAGAGAGAGAGAGAGAGAGAGAGAGAGAGAGAGAGAGAAAAGCATAACCATATACAGCAAATATCTAAGAACAATAAAGTACATGTACTGACAACAAACATCGACCATGCAAATTGTAAATCAATTGGGAATGTTACAACAAATACAATTGCTTGTTATGCAAGTTTATGTGCTGTCATCAAGTTTGTTTAATATGTATAGTGAGGTTAATTTAAGATCCATACTGGGCATACATGGAATAAAAATCGGAGGAAACTATATAAATAATCTAAGGTATGCTGTAGATACAATCTTAATCGCTAGTGTGAAAATTATTTACATGAAATTGTATATATTATATTGAAGGAAAGCAACAGTAAAAGAATCAGCCATAATAGCAAAGAGACAGAAGTAATGGTTACAACAAAGAAACAGACGTCACCGCAAGGTACAGTAAAGACAAGTCGAACACTATTAAAACATGTAAATGAATTTAAATATCCGGGAACATTGTTAACCCCAGAGCGTAGATGTACAACAGAGTGAGATGCATAAATCTCAGATTCAGGCAAAAAGCAGAAAAATAATTATTAAATGTTATGTAAAGTCAGTCTTAACATGTTAATGTGAATCATGGACAATAGGACAAAAAATAAGAAAATTACTGGAGGCTGTAGAAATGTTATTTTACAGAAGAATGTTAAGAATGCCATAGACAGCGAAGAAAAATAATGAAAACATTATGAAAGAGGATAAATAAAAAAAAGAGTTGATATATACAATATTAGGAAGAAGCAATCATCATTTCTGACGATGTAATGAGAAGAGAACAGCTGAAATATATTGTAACAACTGGGAAATTAAGGGACGAAGACGTAGAGGGAAGCAAAGAGAAAAGATACCAATGTAAAAGGGAAACATTATCATCATCAAGTGCCGGGCCTGCTGACGTAGGTGATCATGTCTCACCACAACTTTTTATCTCGACTGATATTTATCATTTCTGTTGTTGACTTTCTGCCAAGCCATTCGCTTAAGCTGTGTGGTATTTTTTCTCTTTGCTTCCCTCTATCTCTTCGTCCCTCAATTTTTCCAGTTGTTACAAAATGTTCCCGTTGTTCTCTTCTCATTACATGGTCAAAAAATGATGATTGTTTCTTCCCAATATTGGAAATTAGCTCTCTTTTTGCTTTGACCTCTTTCAGAACATTCTCATTACTCTTCTTAGCTGTCCATGGTATTCTCAACATTCTTCTGTAAAATCACATTTCTATAGCTCCAGTGATTTTCTTTGTCTGTTGTCCTATTGTCCATGATTCACATCCATATGTTAAGACTGGCTCTACAAAATATTTAAAACTCTTTTTCTTGTTTCTATTGTCAAAAATGGATTGCATTGTATCTTCTTCATTTTTTTGGAAAGCTGCTTTTTCCTGAGCCATTCTGCAAAAGGGAAACACCAGAATATTAATAATGTCAAGGTCGGGTGTAGGCATCATAACGTATTTTTAAAAGTGATGATTAACCAGTAAAAATATCTACAGACAAACCACAAAGGTCGATGTCTCGTGTGGATGGAGGAACAATCTTTTTCTTCTGCTGCGATCATGGCTCATTCAGAGTAGGATTCCGGACCACATTGTCCTTCCCAGGTCTGTGTACTGGGGGCAATCCTGTAGAACTTGTTTTGTTGTCATCTACATTCTATTGAATTAATATAATTATATAGAAGAACATTCTAAAGAATTAATATAATTATATAGAAGAACATTCTATATAATTAATATAATTATATAGAAGAACATTCTATAGAATTAATATAATTATATGGAAGAACATTCTATAGAATTAATTTAAGTTGGGCAGACGATCATAGGAAAAAAAGAATAGCAGGTCATTAACAATGTCAAAGCCAGGAGCGGATACAACAAAGTATTTGTTTAAATGGGGATAAGGGGCAGGTATAGTTAAAAATATCGTCAGACAGACCAAATAGTTAATGTCGTGAGTGGGTAGAAGAACATTCTAGAGAATTAGGTTAAGTTGGGCAGACGAGCATAAGCGTGAAACACCAAATGAACGGAGGCAGATATTTCGAGCGAGTAGAGATAAACAAAAAAGAAGTAAGTAAAATGCCATATAAAAAGGCATCCGGATTTGGTAGAACACATCGAGAAACGGGCAGAGGTAACACCGGAAAGGAGTTAAGAGCTGACCCTTAGTGGGGCGGAATGTCTAGAACCGAAGAAGAGAACACTTAGAGAGAAGAACATAAGACCAGATACTTTGTTGTGCAGAATTCTTAGATCTTTCTGTGAATCTCTCTAGCTATCTATCTATTGACCTTTCGAGCCGTAGCAGGCCCATAGGGCGTAGACACCTTCTCCTATCCGAATTTTTGTTCTAGCAGTTTTCATCTCTTTTAAAGATATTTTATCAAATCTCGCCATTTGTCTCTGTTCTGTGCAAGCAGCTCTATCTCATTGCGGTAGCCGAATCCTGCTGCTCTTGCCTCTCTCATCAATGTTCTTCTCAGTGTCTCTCTGGGTCTTCCTCTTTTTCTCTTACCTGTTGTTTCCCACATGAGGGTTTGCTTTGCTATACGGTTATTATCTCTTCTCATCACATGTCCAACATATGACCATCGTCTTTTCTTTAATCATCATCATCATGTACCCTGCCGGTTGGCGTAGGCGATCATGTCCCTCCACAATCTTCTATCTACAGCTACAGTGCATCGTATCAGTTCTCTTGTTGACTGTTTTCCATGCCATGACACCAAGCTATTCAGTATTATCTCTCTTTGTCGTCCGTGATCTCTCTTTCATTTTTGTTTGCCACTTGTAACCAAGTATTCCAACTTTCCTCTTCTCATGATGTGCCCGAAAAATATTGATTGCTTCTTTCTGATGTTTTTTAAAAGCTCCCTTTTTGTGTTGGCCTCTTTGAGAACTTCCTCATTGGTCTTTTTATCTGTCCAGGGAACTTTCAACATTCTTCTGAGAAATCCTATCTCTGTGGCCTCTAACCGTCTTTTCATTTCCATGATTCGCTTCCATAGGTCAGAATTGGTTCTATATAGCACCGATGAACTCTCTTTCTCATTTTTATTGACATAGATTTGTTGCATAAGATATTTTTCATTTTCTGAAATTACTTAATTTCTACTATTTTGGCCTGAGGTGTTCTGCTTTTTATTTCTGTGGTGCATCTCCCATCTGATGTAATTATTGTGCCCAAGTATTTGAAACGTTGCACTTGTTTTAGATTTGTCTCGTTTATTTTTATGCTGCATGATGGTGATGATTGTTTCTTCGATATAACCGTTACTTCTGTTTTCTTACTATTCAGAATGAGACCGTTCTTGTTGCTTTCTTCTACTATTATGTCTATAATTTCTTGTAGTTCGTTCTCTGTCTCTGCTATTAAGACTGTGTCATCCGCATATCGAAAATTATTTATGTTGTGACCGTTGACTTCACTTCCTTTTTTGTCTACTATTGATCTCATAATATATTCGCTGTAGTCATTAGTCATTAGTCGAAAGATCATCCTCCTTGCACAAGGGGCATACCCATAAGTGCTCCGATTTCCTTTCGAGTAAATTCACAAGTGTGTGACGGCTGATCGTGTCGGTTCGCAGTTGGTTAACCATACACCTCTGGCGTCCTGAAAAATGTTCGCTCTTAGCTGTGCCAAGCCTTACGCGACTATGCGTTAGTCTCGCCATTGCGTTTGAATCCTTGTCGTCTCGAAAGTCTGCTACTCTTCCCGCCTCGCGGATTGCTTGTAAAATGTCTGCGTTGTCCATGGCGTTGCCATCTGAAATTTTAGCCTTTTCAGCAAGCTTGTCAGCTCGTTCGTTCCCTTGCACTCCAGAGTGGCCAGGTACGTAGATGAAGACGATTTCTTTTAAAGTTGACAGCTGCAGGGACTTCAACCACTCTCTTCGCCTCCACCCAGCCTCAACCTTCTTAAGCATACTCATGGAGTCACTGAGAAAACATACTCCTGCGAAAGACTGTGTTTCGAGCCATGTCATTGCCTTAGTGACTGCTAAAACCTCCACTGTCATGCTGCTCGTTGTTTGCGAAAAAGCACCACTGTCCTCATGCACCATTTGCCCTTTCACCTGCGCTGTATATGCCCATGAACATCGTTTATTTCGTACAACCGAACCATCTGTGTAGATAATAATATTGCCGGACGTTACGTTTTCTTTGATTAAGGCCTGAATCTTATCCTCTACGACCTTGGGGTTCATCGTTCTACATTCTTTATTCAGTGTTATGCAGACTTTGATAGTAATTGTAGAAATGTCATTTGGCCATTGCCGCCATTCTTCTCCACGCTGCAAGTCATTTAGCATGCACACCTTTTGAATGGATTTCTCTGCCCTGCCCATCCACGACTGGCCTCGCTCGAGTCTATCACCTTTTGGTGCTAGCGCTACAGAATTTAAAGGATGTCTTTCATCAGCAAGAATGTTCAGAAAAGCGCGTGCTCTACACAACTCGATTCTACTTGCTATGGTTGGAATGTCAAGTAGGTATCTTAACGCTCTGCATGACGTGTCTCTAGTGCAGCCAAGAATAATGCGCATAGCCTCGTTCTGAATTTTTTCGAGCCTCTCTAACTGAAGTTTGCTGAGAGTTTGAATCGCCAAAGCGTATTCTAGAACAGAAACAACCAGTCCCTGGTATAATGTATGCAGGTGCCGCTGTTCACTGCCTGCAGCGGCCATTACTTTCATAGCAGCAAGACCCTTTTTTGCTTTCTCTATCACGTTATCAATGTGCTTTACGAAAGCAAGGCTTCGATCTAAATGAATACCTAAATATTTCATTGTCATAGATCTTGGCAAAGTGTCTGAAAACATTTCTACAGATGGAGTATCAATATTAACGATGTTGTTATATAGTGAGAACCAAGTTACTTCAGCTTTTGATGGGTTCACGTTGGCACCTGCCTCGTCACACCACTTTTGTATGCGCCTGAGTTCTGATTGTAGGTCCGCAGTTATTTTGTTTCGATCTTTTCCCTGTCGATAAACCAAAATGTCATCGGCATAAGAAAGAATGCGACCTGGCCCTTCCAACCGATCTCTTGTGATTTTCACAGTGTATGCATTGAAAAGTACGGGAGATAAAGGTGAGCCTTGCGGTAACCCGGGATACATCGTAATTATATCAGAAGTCCAACTACCAGATCGAAAAACCACTTTGCGCTGAAAGAGTGCCGCTGTTAGCCAATTTAGGATGCGGGGACTGACGCCTAAATTTATGAGCTGGTTGAATAAGAAGTTAAAGGGTACTTTGTTGTAAGCGTCCTCCAGATCTATTGCAGCAGCACATGTCTCTAAACCGCGTTGAAACCCTTCATAAACATCCTGAGCAAACACGGCAGCATTTGACCAAGTCTCTCTACACGGACGATACCCTCCAAGCGTTGATGGAAACAAGTTTGCGTTTTCAAAAAAACAAGAAAGTTTCTTTGCAATTACCTTTTCTAAAAGCTTGCCTATGGTATTCTGCATGGATATGATGCGGTAGCCCTGAATTTTTCTGTGGTCTTTGCTTGGTTTTGGCAGCGGTATCAAGTAGCTGTGTAGCCATTCTTCATTGATTATTGCAGTCCTGATACTGTCATTGTACATGCTTACCAGTTCACCTAAGTCAACATCGGATAAGTTGTTGATATCCGCGTATCTTAACCCATCTGGGCCTGGGGCGCTGTTCTTAGATCGTTTTAAAGCGAGTCTTACTTCCTCTACCGAGACATAATCACTGTTATCTGTTAAGTCAGCACCAACTAGCATAGAAATATGTTCTCTCACAACTCTTCTTTCCTCTACATTTTTGTGGTCGCACTGCTGTAGGTAGTGAGCCAACAGTGCCTTGCCCTTGCTTTCATCAGTTTTATGCCAGATAGAATCAGCATCTTGGAAATCTGGAATTGCTTTACTCTGCACTTTACCGTTCATACTTTTATGCAGCCTCCAGAACAGTTTTAACGATTTATCACGACCTATCCTGTCACAGAACTCAGCCCATTTATCACTTTTTGCTTTCATGGTTACTTCTTGAAAGGAAGTAATCTTTTCCTGTACTATCCCTTTTAAGAACAAAATATGATCAGGAGACGCAAACAAACTTCCTTTGGCTATTTGCCACTCTCTGACAGACTGTCTCTTCTCCAGCCAAACTTTTTGCACTTCGTTGCTCCACCATGGAGGTTGTTGATATGTAGCTATTTTGTTGTGATGTTTTCTCTTAGCGCGCCGAACTTTACTGATGACATCATCTTCTGCACAGCTGTAACGAAAAGTTTTTACTTTTCTCCTGCATTGCTTCGATCTGCCCATTGCTATTAAGATGCTACAAGGGAGGTGATCACTGCCATGATGACCAAGGACCCCCCACTTACACGATGTCGAGAAATAGGAGGAAACCAGTGCTAAATCGATGGCGCTGTCCTCATCACCTGGTCTAGTCGCTGTTCTGGTGTTGCTGCCATTATTAATGCATAGGAGATCGAGTGTAGTGATGGCTTCTTCGAGCTCCTTACCCTGTTTATTTACTGAGGTATGCACCCCTGTTTACACCCCAGGATGCACCTTTTGCGTTAAAGTCGCCACAGAAAATGGTATTTTTTTCTAGACTTGCAATATCTTTCAGAAACTGCCATTCCTCAAGTCCCACTACAGCATTGCAGGCGTAAACATTGACAAACAAGAAAGGCTGCGTGGACTGTACCTTTACTGCTAACAGTTGAATTTTGGAACTGTTCCACTGAGAAACATTTACTTCTGTTGCTGACAAACCCTGCCGCACGAAAATTGCTAGCCCCATGTGGTCATTGTTGAAGAAAGCTTGGAAACCTGCATATCTAGGTTTTTTATCACCAAGTCTTGTTTCTTGAATAGCAAAGATATCACAGCTAAACATTAGCTTTTCAAAAATGCCTCCACACTTGCGGACACTGGCACAATTCCAGTACAAGATTCGGGTGTTGGTGAGGCCTAATCTTTCTGACTTGCAACGATTCTTTCGAAGCCCTGCTCTTTTTCCCTGCCTTTTTCGACGCCCACGCTTAGCTCTAAATTTAGGCCGCTTTGTTTGTAACCAACCGCACTGTGACAGATTATATGAGGACAGCGAGCCGACGAAACTGGAGCGACAAAGTGACGATGAGCGACTACACACCCAGCGCCCTGTGGCCATCTTAGAGTAGAGTGAAAAATTGACCGACGTAAACACTGATCACAGACACACACTAGACGAAAATACTCCAAAGAATTTCAAGCTCAGATGCACGAAACTCCGTAGCACCGGCGAAGATCTTGGTTAATAGACCATATTCGCTGTAAAGTGAAAACAAGTCCGGTGACAGAACACAGCCTTGTCTGACTCCTTGTTTTATATATTGGAATTGTCCTGTTTGGTTGTTAATTCGTATAGCTGCTGTTTGTTGCCAGTACATGTTTTTTTATGATTCGCAGATCCTTGCCATCAATGTTTAATTTCTCCAGCCTATTGATTATTTCCACATGCTTTACTTTGTCAAATGCTTTCGTGTAGTCTATAAAGCACATATATAGATCTTTCTTTACCACTATAGATCCTTCTATCAATGTCCTTAAGATGTATATTGCGTTATTGGTGCCCTTTCCTTCCACAAATCCACATTGTTCCTCACATATTTCTGGTTTTATTTTGTTCCTTACACGTCTCATGATTATTCTTAGTAATATTTTAGTCATATGGCTCATGAGACTAATAGTGCGATGGTCTTCATAATCAGTGGCGCCTGACTTCTTCGGTATAGCTACAAAGATAGATTTTAGTAGATCTTCGGGTATGTGTCCAGTGTTATATATGTCATTGAGTAATTTTGTTATGACTTGTACTCCCAACTCTCCTAATGCATTTATCTCTTCGATGGTTATATTGTCAGGACCTGGAGCTTTGCCTCTTTTCATGTGTTGAATTGCGTCCTCCACTTCACTCTGCATTATTGGTGGTCCTGTGTCTTCATTTGAATTGTTTAATTCTGGTCTTTCATCATCATAGAGTTGACTGATATATTCTGTCCATCTTTCCATTATCTTCTCCTGTCCCATTATTATATTTCCTTCATTTGATTTCACACATCCTGAAACTTTGACTTCTTTTCTTCCTGTTAATTCATTTAACTGATTGTGCTTACATTTTGGGTCTTTCTTTTGTTGTTTTTCCATTTCTTCACATTTCTGTTTTAACCATCCTTCCTTTGCTTCTCTGCACTTGTTTTTGGATCTCTTTGTGCAATATTTTGTATGCTCGTTCTTCTTTCTCATGTTTTCTTCTTTCGTCCATTAGTTGTACTATTTCTTCTGTCATCCATTTCTTTTTGTTGATTCTTTTAGTCACTGGTATTATTTCTTTTGATGTTTGCTGAATCGATTGTTTGAGCACTTCCCACTGCTCCTGGATGTCCTGTATTTTCTCAATAGCATTATATCTATTTTGTACTATCATGCTGTACTTATCACTCATCTGTTTATCTACTCTTAGCATATCTAGTTATAATTGTATATTTCTTGGTGATTTCTGTGCCTCCCGCAGTTTTATTCGTAACTTTCCAACTGCTGGTACATGGTCACTATTACAATCTGCTTCTGGCCTTGTTTTAACAGACGTTAGCACATTCCTAAATCTTCTCTGTACCAGTATAAAATCAATTTGATTGTGTACTTTTTTTGTCTGGGCTTTGCCATGTCCATAGTCGCCTAGGGTGTTGTTTGAACCAGGTGTTACCTATAATCATTTCATGTGTCTTTGCCCAATATATCAATCTATCCCCTCTGTCATTCGTCTCGCCATGGCCATGCCCCCCAGTCACATTTTGCACTTTAGCTGTTCCTACCTTTGCATTGAAATCCTTTAATACAGCAGTTATTTCTTGGGATTTACACTGTTCCATGGCTGCCTCTAGCTCCTCGTAAAAAGTGTCAATGTCTTCTTCTTCGCTATTACTGGTTGGTGCATAAACTTGAATTATGTTGATATCCATTGGTCTGCCACTCAATTTTACTAGCAGAATTCTGTCTGATACTGGCCAAAATCCTTTCACTGTTTTGCTTCTTTCTCTATCTAACATGATGCCTACTCCTCTTTTGTGTGTGGTTTCCCCAGAGTAAATTACATTTCCACTGTCGCGTTGTAATAATCCAGCCCCTGTCCATCTCATTTCACCTAGTCCCAAGATGTTCAATTTCATTCTCTTCATTTCTTGACTGATGTTTTCTAGTTTTCCAACCTGGAATGCTGATCTAATTTTCTAGGTTCATATTGCTAGTGTCTCTTTATTTTTGATCTTGCATACAGTTGCTTGATGACGATCGGGTGTCACCTGTAACACATGACGCTCCCTACCGGACGAGGTGGCTGTGAAGCCCCCATTAACGTCGTTAGCTGTAAATAGAAGGTTGTGATATGCCATGATTATTCCAGTTTATTTAAGAATCTAGTTTGCCATTCCTTTCCTTCTTGGCAGTGACTGTAGTAGTCGGAGATCGCAGCCATTGTCTCTATACATGAGATCCTCTGCCTGCCATCGCGGTGTGGGGAACATAACTGCCACTACTTGTCGGCTGCTCCCACAACATCATCCACCACCTGCTGCAATGACTTCAATTAACCCTGATAGGTGGGCTAAACGGGAGCTCCACCTTGCCCAAGGGTGTCCCGAAGACTAGCGGAGGAAAGGAGACGTCTTACTCATCCTTTGGTAGGGCAGAACCCTACCCCGCTAACCATGTTTCTTTATTAGTGAAGATAATGGTTGATTTCCGATTTCTCTAATTTCCTCGTTTGTTTTGAATTCGTTCAACGCTATACCTAGTATTTTCCTTAGACATTTATTTTCGAATGCGTTCAACATTGTTTCTATATCTCTTGTTGTTTTCCAGTTTTCACACGCATTCGTAAGGGTTTATCATCATCATCATCGTGTTCCTTCTCCGCAACGAAGGTTGGCTACCATGGATCGCCATTCTACTATGTTTCTTGCTTTGATGGTGCAGGCTGTCATAGATTGACTTGACCATCGTTTGATGTTACTCGTCCATGTCAGTCTTGGTCTGCCTCTGCCTCTTTTACCTTGGATTTTTTCTTTCCAATATTACTTTTTGTAGGCTGTTGTGTCTTTTAACATGCCTCAAAAATTTCATTTGTCTTGTCTTAATTGTAGTTAGTAGTTCTCTTTTTATTTTCAGTTGTTTTAAAACTTTATCGTTTGTTATCTTATATTTCCATCCAATTCTACCTATTCTTCTATAAATCCACATTTCAAAGGCGTCAATTGTATGTTCTGTTTTCTGGTCTAATGTCCATGTTTCTGCACCATACATAAATATTGAGAAGATGTAACATTTTGCCATTCTTAGTTTCAGCCCTGTTGATATTTGTTTTGTTGTTAGTATATTTTTCATTTCATTAAAATTACTTTTTGCCATACATATTCTTTTGTTTATTTCAGCTTTGCATTTTCCATCATTGGTTATAGTTTTTCCAAGGTAGTTGTAGCTCAGGACTGTCTCCAGATGTATTCCCTCAACTGTGATATTTAATTGTAGGTTTTGATAATTTTCTTTGTTTATGATCATAGTTTTCGTCTTTTTGATATTCATTTCTAGTCCATATTTTTTGCTTGTTATGTTTATCACATTACGCAATTGTTGTAGGTCTTTAGGATTTTCTGCTAGTAGAACAGTATCATCAGCACATCTCAGGTTATTGATTTTGATTCAGGTTATTGAGGGTTGATTATACATTTGATTTGAATAGTCTAAGTTTTGTGTTTGTGCTGATGAGTTTTGATTTCCACAACTTTTCAAGGCTTCTGAAAGGCATTGCTGCTTTAGCTATTCTGATTCTAATTTCTTTGCTTGTATCCCCTTCTCGATCAATGTGACTTCCAAGATAGATAAAGTGATCGATCTCTTCTACTGAATGGAGATATAAAATGCGTGCTAGAGTGTTTCGAGATTTGATATATCGTAGAGGATGTGTGACAGTATATACTTTATATGAATGGTGATAGTAGATACGTGCTATGAGTTCGATGACAGTCTATCTTTGATTAAAATTGTTTTTTTTTAGGTGACCATTAATGCCGTCCATGCGCGAACTATCTGAGAACTCTATGTCCACTGTGGGATTTGTAAATGAACTATTTTGGTGTTGTATTACACCTGTTCTTTATATGTGTAAATAAATATAGATTAACTTAAAGACGGTATCCAGGGAGGCAAGTGTAGTCCCGAATACCAATAACAGGAAACACAACGGAAGTAACCACTACCACGGGGATAGTAAATGGCTCTTTTGGCCAGATCTAGAAGTAAATGAAGAAGCCCAAAATTAAGGATAACCATAATTCCACAACGCAAATAACAAATGTAACAAGAGAAAGCGGCGCTAAGATACTCAGCGGATAAAACTCCTTCTACAGCAGAAGAAACCTTTTGCAACCAGACAGCTTAAGAAAATGGCTTGGCAGAAGGTCAACAATAGAAATGGTAAATACCTATCGCGATCGAAATTTTTAGAGAGACATGATATCCACAGCCGCATGCACGGTACTTGATTATTATGATAATGATGATATATCTCATACACATATGATCTCTATCACACTTAAGCTATTAAACCTCACAAACATAATATATCGTTTACGCTCATGCTATATAAAGTAAAGTGCCCCCGTCACGCCAAGTGGCTTTTAGGGAATATGGTGTTAGTTACTATATATTTTACAAACCTTCGGCACTTGATTTTTGGGGTAATATGTTCGGTATTACGCCCCTATCGCTTTACTGTCCCATACACAAATCCGGTACCCATTAAAGGTTGAGTGAACCCGGACCCCGTCGGTAGATATCGAACCCTACCTCTTATCCTTTGTAGTCAAGTTCACTAACCACTGAGCTATCGCAGCTCCTTCGTTCTATATACCTCACACATAATATCTCTATCACGAGTAGCATGACGTTGGAGGCGATGGCAGTGATCGGTGCATTCATCTGGTTATAGAGTCACATGACTACACCCCATGCCTGTTTACTGACCATGAGTATGATACAAATGTGGATGCGAGCCATGTCCGCATGCAGTGGTTAGAGTCATTACAGAAGTCAAAAATACGTAAAGTCACTATTGTCTACGTCCCGGGACATGCGGGAGTACGGGAAATGAAAGATCGGACAGGTTGGCTAGCTGCGCTGTTGTTGAGGACGGTCAACCAATGGAACGGGCGGACATCATCAATGCCATCCGGGAAGTGGGAAGAGGACAGGGCTTCGACAATCACGAACCCACGTCATTCCTTCGGATGAAAGAGATGGGAGTTAAGATGAGCACAGTCACAACCGAGAAACTTAGTGGGCGCGTAAGAATACTTTTCAACCAACACTGAACTGGAGTCGTCAATCGCTTGACACTACGGGACTTGCTGAGGAGGGGATCTGAGCACCAATAGACATGTAGGGAGTGCAATGATGATAACCCGAAAAAAACTCAATAACTCGATGTTCTTGCAGGTCCTCAGTTGTTTCATGTATCAGAACTTGGTCGTCTGCAAATAGTATTTCAATTATTTCGTATTATATAGAAAAACTATGGCGCAGTTGAATGCAATAATAGAACAATAAGCTAATGAGACTGGAAACAAACATTTTACTAAAAGTTATACAGGGAAGGATTCAGAATAAAATCAATACTGAATTAAATGAGCAGCAATTTGGATTCAAGAAAACAAGTGAGACAAAAGAAGCCATATTCATCATTAGGATATTTGATTGCAAAAAATCATAGAAGTAAACAAAATAAAATATTGCTGCTTCATAGACTACACCAAAGCTTTTGATAGAATACACCATAATCAACTTATAGAATGCCTAAAAATATAAAACTGGACGATACAGACATAAGACTAACATGTAATTTATCCTGGGAGCAAACAGAAATAATAAAATATTACAAGGAGAACTCTACACCCATTGATATGAAAAGAGGAGTAAGACAAGGATGCACAATATCACCGAGCTTGTCCAATCTATACACTGCGCAAACCTTTAAAGACATCACAGTGATGCCAGGCCTAAACATTAATGGAAAGATAGTCAATAACATTAGATACTCTATATGATACTGTTCTACTAGAAGAAAATCCTAAATATCTACAACAATTACTTAATGTAATAAACATGACAAGTAAAAAATATGGACTTGATATGAATATCAAAAAGACTAAAACTTTGATCATAAACAAAGAAACATATCAAGACCTACAAATAAATATCAAAGTTGAGGGAGCACATCTAGAGGCAGTTCAGCGCTACAGCTACCTTGGACATACTGTAACCAGTGATGGAAATGTATAACTGAAATAAACAAAAGAAAAGGTATGGCAAAAAGTGATGTTAATGCCATGAAAAATATACTCAAATAAACACAAATAACACCAGACCTAACACTAAGAATGTTACAAAATGTTACATCTTCTCAATATTCCTGTATGGTGCAAAAACATGGAAATTTGACAAGAAAACATAACAGGAAATTGAAGCCTTTGAAATGTGGATTTATAGAAGAATAGGTAGAATTGGATGGAAAGAAAACAAAAGATGAAAAACAATTAAAAATGGAAAGAGAACTACTAAACACAATTAGAATAAGACAAATGCATTGTGTTGTGCTTTTTAAAAGACACAATAGCCGAATAAAAGTAATATTGGAAGGGAAAATGCAAGGTAAAAGAGGCAGAGGCAGACCAAGGTTAACATGGACGAGTAACATGAAAAGGTGGACAAATGAACCTATGACAATTTGCACCATCAAAGCAAGAGACAGAGTGGAATGGCGCTCTATGGTAGCCAACCTTCGATGCGCAGACGGCACTCAATGATGGTGATGATGATGACTTTTCTTACAGTTAGGATAGCTAGTCTCATGCCCAGCCCTCCTTAGTCGTCTCGTAAGAACATGACTGTTATGGAACAGCGCCACAATTCTTTACTCCCGTTTCAGGCCCCGACATTTAATAGGCGATGTTCCTAATGTCAAGAAGGTAAAATAATCATTCCAGTTTTTACTTTTATCCTTTCTGTTTCTAACTATATTGTTTCGCACATTACTAGAATACCTATTATGTAGTTTGCCATTTCTGATGCCACTTGTGCAGCTTTTCCTTCTTTATTTACAGTACGTACATTCCTGGTGCCAATTGTGGAGGAAAATCCCTGGTCGACAAAAGGTGAGTAGACCGGAAACCTAGCGACTTTCTCTGGATTGCGTCCTACATCTCTTAAATAGATAGCCGTTATCTTTCATTGATGACGTATTTAGTTTTGTTTCTTTTCTTAGACTTGTCCATGTCTGTGACGTTTTTATCGGCTTAGTTTTTTATGTACAGGATAGCCAGTCCCATACACAACCTTCATTAACCGCCCCTAACGAATATGTCTGGAAAGGAAAATATCAACCACACAACATAATTCAATATCATGTAAGTCATATAATTGTTAGGCTTACATTTTACGAATACATTAAGCACAAAAAATATCATTTAGGTTCCACGTGAAATCATTATGGTCCCATCATTGTAACAACTACAATCACGAAACAGAAACAATCAACTTACCTTGCGTCTGTGATAAATTTGTCAAGCAAATCAAGCAAACAAACAGGAACCATGTTGTTGCAATCGAGGTTGTCATTGGCTTGCACGTGAAACTGTCTCCTAATTTATGACTGCAAATTTGACTAAATTCACACAAGTAGACTGGGAATAAAATCTAAATTCCAATTTTCTCTGGAGATAGCAGTTGACAAGAAAGATGTGGGAATAATAAGCAAAATCAAATTGAACATTAATTTTATCAAGGTTTTTAGCTACAACTATATTTTAAGATTGCATGCATGTTGATTACTAGTATAAAGTTAATGAAATTCCAGTTTTCAGTAAGTCACATTTACAATTTAAAAAAAGAAAAATTCAAGGATATTGAGAAATAAAACTAGTTCACAGCTTAATAATGAGAAAAGTATAGCACATATGTAAACAACTGTGAAGTCTACATGGATTTATACAAGTGGAAACAAAGCAATAAACGAACTAGAAACTTGCCAGCACAATATCAATTTTATCTCCTTTATTCCTACATTAAATGGCATCTGTTACCTAAAGTTTATTATCTACAGCTTGTCATTTATATACGTTTATATGCAACGTGGATCAACGGCGGTAAGGGGACTAGGGGACGACCAACAGAGACACGCAAAGTACGATAAATTAGAGAAAGTTGTTTCAATTAGGGCGGGCTTGATAAGTGATTGACTGCAGAGAGACAGCAGTAACGATCTCTTTGAGAGCTCTTACGTGTTAAAGGGAATGAACATAATAGATTGATTAATTATTTCGGTGTTAGATTGAATTTAATGAAAATAAAAAACGAAAAAAGGGATGTCGTTGTTTGACGTTCGTTTTTCCCTCATCTACGTTAATCTTTTTATACTACCAATTGTTTCCCATTTAAGGTTAACATTCCTATCACCAGCTTTTCAGCGGTCATTTCTCTCTCAGAGAAACACAGTCCATTGCTCTAGTTTCCTCAAAAACATAGATTAAAAACAAAGCAACCAAAACGGTATTAGCGACTATATTTGTCCATGCAAAAACAGGGCGACGTGATGCCATTTTGGTTTTGTTTTGTCGGTTGGCGTTTCGTAACTTGTTTCAGGACTATCTTTAATGTGTTGAGTTTCTGGGGTTGGTTGGACTGTTGAAGGCGCCAACCTACTTTAGCAAGATCTGCTGCTTTCTCCCTTCTAGGGATGACAAGTTGTGCTAGTATCTACTGCAGGACTATAGCTTGTTTCATAACTCGTGCCCAACTTTTAAAATCGATAGCTTTTTAACCGCTTGTTGTAAGTTGTTCAAAATTTGCATGTAAAGTTATAATGATTAGAACCCAACAGGGAATTAATTTCATTAAAAAAAAACATTTAGTTATTATTGTTGCTTATTTGATTTATATAAATTTATAACGTCCCATTGACATAGTCAAAATTTAATGTTTACAGTATTTTAAGTTAAAAATAGCGAGTAAAAATCCATACACGGTAAAATTGACTTGTTTGCACGCTTTTACCGTGGTTTTTTTGACACAATTAGACACTTGTAAAAAACACGAGAAATTGTGTGTTCCTTTTCCGTTCATTCATAGGTGGACACGTGGAACGATAACATTTATCATGAGTCTTAAAATGAAATTCTGCAGTTTACAAAACATCGCAATAAAAATGTATGACTATTTTTGCAAAGAGGCTAAACGAGGAAGATTATTTCATTCTTTAGAAAACCCTGAGAATAGGACAAGACACATTTTGGATGTATCTAAACGGTAATTTAATCGCTGGATTCAAGCACGTGACCGTCAATGTTCAAAATATACATTATCACAAGGAAGAGCAAAAATGTTGGATAATTTCGACAGTGAACTTATTAGAAGTGAAATTCGCAGAATGTTGGGTATGAATGAAACTGTTACAATAAGAAAATGAAAAGTATCGCTGAAAAAGAAGAACATTATTGAAATATCAAAGTCTACATTATGGAGGAATGTGAGAGCTGCAGTTCAGAAAGTATTCCAATGGACGAAACATCATCTGTGAGAAGCCACATATAGTAGTCATGAGAAGCAAGTACTTACGTGAAGTAAAAGAGGTGCGCAAGCAAGGTTATGATATTGTGTACTTGGATGAAACATGGATCAATGCTCACCACACTAAACAAAGGGAATGGCAGTCATCAGATGGAAAGATTAAGAGATTTATACCTATAGCTCGTTTCAAAACATATGCCCAACTTCAAAACGCTATTACTCTCTAACCGTTTGTTAAATACTTTTGAAATTTTCCAAATGTTATTAGAATGCAAAAGACCCTTTAAATGTATATTTAACAAATATCTTGCAGCTGCAGTTTTCTTAAAGAGGCGATATTTCTTTGATGTTTGTCAAAATTGTAAATTGTGAAGCCCTAAAGAATAGAAATTACCGTAGTTGCTGGTCTACGATTAATTTTCACTAGGTAAAGGCGTGGCCGTAATGGGGAAATAACTGGATAAAACAAAACACCAGGAGAATTATTGTCTGCTCAGTTCGAGGACGGACGATAATAATATCAAGGTATACCTGTATGTCCAATTTTCATAGTTGTGTGGTCCTAAAAAGGACCGTTTGTTGAAATAATTTAAGGTAATATAGGGGCCAGCATTGTGGGGGCTATATACTTTTATTCTGAATCAGACGAGTCTAAAAGATTAATAACTGTTTGGGGTTGAACATTCCACAAACCATCATTTTTCCAATATTCCTCTTCCTGTTTTAAGACGTGGTCTTCACATTTAGCTCAATAATCTTTGTCTATATTTAATAAAGCGAGATTAGCAAGAGTCTTTACATCGCATATTTTGAATGTTGTATTTTCATCTGCCACTTGTCCTTTTAATTTTGCCCAGATTAGTTCTATTGGATTTAAATGAGCATGGTAAGGTGGCAGCCTCAAACTTATATGACCGTGCTCTTGGATAATCTTATCTATTTGAAAAATCTGTGTCCTCTGTTTTTGCTTTACTAGAGATAGTAATTCAGGTTTTAAGTACATGTTATTAAATTGTATGTGCTCCTTTGTGAGCCATATCTTAATAGCATCTTTTGTACTGGATGACGTCGGGACTTTATCTTCAAGTGCAACAATGTTGTGGTACGCTGCATTGTCCATTATTAGGCAAGATGGTCGATCTAGTGCTGGGAGAAGAGAATTTTCAATCCAATGTCTAAATATGTGACCATTCATCTCAGAGTGATAATCCCGATTGTCTATGGATTTTGAAAGAAAAATGAGCTCTGCATTCTGTATTAGTCCATGTTGTCGACTACCTGCATGAGCAATTATCAAGCGCTGTCCTTTGCTGCTAGGTATTAATCTCTTAATCTTTCCATCTGATGACTGTCATTCCCTTTGGTTAGTGTGGTGAGCATTGATCCATGTTTCATCCAAGTACACAATATTATAACCTTGCTTGCGCACCTCTTTTACTTAACGTAAGTACTTGCTTCTCATGACTACTATATGTGGCTTCTCACAGATGATGTTTCGTCCATTGGAATACTTTCTGAATGTAAAGCCTGCAGCTCTCACATTCCTCCATAATGTAGACTTTGATATTTCAATACTGTTGTTCTTTTTCAGCGATACTTTTAATTTTCTTATTGTAACAGTTTCATTCATGCCCAACATTTTGCGAATTTCACTTCTAATAAGTTCACTGTCGAAATTATCCAACATTTTTGCTCTTCCTTGTGATTTTGTATATTTGGAACATTGACGGTCACGTGCTTGAATCCAGCGAGTAAATGACCGTTTAGATAAATCCAAAATGTGTCTTGTCCTATTCTCAGGATTTTCTAAAGAATGAAATAATCTTCCTCGTTTAGCCTCTTTGCAAAAATAGTCATACATTTTTATTGCGATGTTTTGTAAACTGCAGAATTTCATTTTAAGACTCATGATAAATGTTATTGTTCCACGTTACGCCGCTGAATTAACGGAAATGGAACACACAATGCCTCGTGTTTACTACAAGTGTCTATTTGTGTCAGACAACTCACGTGGAAAGCGTGAAAAATCGTAAATTTGAGCGTGTATAGATTTGTAACCGCTCTTTTTAACTTAAATACTGTAAACATTAAGTTTTGTCTACATCAATGGGTCGTTATAAATTTATATAAATCAAAAAACAATAATAATAACCAAATGTTTGTTTTTAATGAAATTAATTCCCTGTTGGGTTCTAATCATTATAACTATACATGCAAATTTTGAAAAAAATACAAAAAGCGGTTTAAAAGATATTGATTTTTAAAGTTGGGCACGACTTATGAAACAAGCTATAGCAGAAAAGGACAGCGCTTGATAATTGCTCATGCAGGTAGTCGACAACATGGACTAATACAGAATGCAGAGCTAATTTTTCTTTCAAAATCCATAGACAATCGGGATTATCACTCTGAGATGAATGGTCACATATTTAGACATTGGATTGAAAATTATGTTCTCCCATCACTAGATCGACCATCTTGCCAAATAATGGACAATGCAGCGTACCACAACATTGTTGCACTTGAAGATAAAGTTCCGACGTCATCCAGTACAAAAGATGCTATTAAGATATGGCTCACAAAGGAGCACATACATTTAATAACATGTACTTAAAACCTGAATTACTATCTCTAGTAAAGCAAAAACAAAGGACAACGATTTTTTCAAATAGATAAGATTATCCAAGAGCACGGTCATATAAGTTTGAGGCTGCCACCTTACCATGCTCATTTAAATCCAATATAACTAATCTGGGCAAAATTAAAAGGACAAGTGGCAGATGAAAATACAACATTCAAAATATGCGATGTAATGACTCTTGCTAATCTCGCTTTATTAAATATAGACAAAGATTATTGGGCTAAATGTGAAGACCACGTCTTAAAACAGGAAGAGGAATATTGGAAAAATGATGGTTTGTGGAATGTTCAACCCCAAACAGTTATTAATCTTTTAGACTCGTCTGATTTAGAATGAAAGTATATAGCCCCCACAATGTTGGCCCCTATATTACCTTAAATTAGTTCAACAAACGGCCCTTATCAGGACCACACAACTATGAAAATTGGACATACAGGTATACCTTGATATTATCGTCCGTCCTCGAGCTGAGAAGACAATAATTCTCCTGGTGTTTTGTCTTATTAGGTTATTTCCTCATTACGGCCACGCCTTTACCTAGTGAAAATTAATCGTAGACCAGCAACTACGGTAATTTCTATTATTTAGTGGTTCACAATTTACAATTTTGACAAACATCAAAGAAATTCGCCGCTTTAAGAAAACTGCAGCTGCAAGATATTTGTTAAATATACATTTAAATGGTCTTTTGCATTCTAATAACATTTGGAAAATTTCAACAGTTTTTAACAAACGGTTACTGAGTAATAGCGTTTTGAAGTTGGGCACCTGATTTGAAACGAGCTATAGTTATGTTTTTTCTAACAGTGAACATATGTTCTTAATTAATTGAATGAATTAGTCCTGCTTCATGTATGAAATCATTTGCATGACTGATCATGCATCATTGAGGGTGACTATTTTTTGGACGTAATACCTCTAGGATGTTGAAAATGTTTATGTTTGTGTGTAGTGCATTGCCTCTGCTATGATATTCTATAAATCTCTTGGGTTTTTTTTATTGAGAAACATAAATGACAGGGATCTCTAATCTGTCTCGGGTTTCTCGTTTTGAGAAATACTTTCGTTTTTATAGTTGGACCATGGTTCGGGTGTGAGGGCTTCACAAAGATCTTTGTTTGGTTCTAATACATGTACGTGTTGTTTGAATTTGTACTAGCAAGATGATTTGTCTTGGAATTGTTGGTGCAGTGATCGCAGCAACCACACACTCATTCAAGTATGATATCTGCTCATTTAGACAAACTTTCTACTTAAGCTCTCATTTATTCAAACGAACTTTGTATTCAAAGTCATCCAAACAATTTCTCATTTATTGAAAATAATCCTCACTTTTTTACACGAGCTCTCATTCAATATTAAAATGTTTCATATTATTTTAAGAAAAATTGCATTATGTTAGCGCTTTAACATTTTAATGTGCACACAATGTATCTCTCTCTCTCTCTCTCTCTCTCTCTCTCTCTGCGATCAAGACTCAATCATAGTAGGATTCCAGACTCTCTCATGAAGTCAGCTGTCTATTTAAGTGATTTCATTGTCCCATATAGTTTCTATTCTAGGGAGGTGGGAGTGGACCACATTGCTCTCTCTACTGGGGGCAATCCTGTAGAACATTTTTTGTAGTCATATTGTCCAGTGTACAGTGGCATGGGTTGGCTGTAGCTATTTGAACATGGGATTTCTCATTCTATTGTGGCCAGTGCGTAGGCGAAGTATGATGACTTGATCCCTCCTTGATAGTTGGTGGTACCCATCCCTCTCGTTATGCTTTGGGTGTTCTCGTTTCAGTTTTTCATGGAACTGACCCTTGAGGATTGATTTAACTTCATCATAACTGAGCGGATGGTTCTCTTGTGGTAATCTCCCTCACTCTTTAGCTAATTTGTCTCCGTGTTCGTTCCCGTGTATATCACAGTGAGATGGTATCCACTGAATGACTACTCTCTGGAAGTTATTGCATAGTTGGTCGTCGGTTGTTCTCAAGTCATCTAGTTCATTGTTCTGTGGGCGTTTTAGAGCTGTTATTACTGACAGTGCGTCAGTCAGAATAACCAATTTATTGTGTATATTATGTTTGTGTTGAGTAGCGAGTGTTGCAGCCTCAGTTTCTGCTTTTAAGCTGTTTGAGAATTTCAAAGTAGCTATTGACTTGGTTATCTCGTCCTGGTTATCCAACGTCATGAATACACATCCCCCTGCATTTCTGGTGGCATTTGTAGCAGAGCCATCTGTATATATGTGGGAGCAAGTGTCCTGTGGGCAGGTATCGTTTATGTGTTTTTCTGCTATGTGTTTTCCTTCCGTGTCTGATTGGGTGCATCTTTTTCATGATTCCTGTTATATCTTCCTTAAGTTCTGGTATTTTGTGTTTCCCATGAGGAGACATATCAGATGGGCCCAAGGGTTTCGGTATTGCTTGGGACAATACTGTATCTCTAGTAGTTAATTCATTGGAAATTGCAGCGAAGTTGGTCCTCTTTAGTCGTGCTATTCCGAAACCAGTTATTCTTTAGTGCATACGGTGGTTTAAGGATCCTTCTATATTTCTCCCCTTGTTGAAATACTTTAGTGGCCGGTCTGTCAACCAAGGGTTGCAAAACTGTTACTGTTTCTAGAGTAATGATAGGTGTAGATGTCATAGTACCAGTGATGATACAGGCAGCTTGATTCTGTGTTCTGTTAACTTTGCTAAGGTGTGATTTGGAAGCCATAGCCAAGGCTGTGACTCCATACACTAGGACTGGTCTGGCTCTTCTTACTTATAGTCGTTCAAGATATTTCTGTCTGCTCCCCAGTCCGTTCCTGCATTTTTCTTCATAATATTATAGCTCGTTTCAAATCACGTGCCCAACTTCAAAACGCTATTACTCAGTAAACGTTTGTTAAAAACTGTTGAAATTGTCCAAATGTTATTAGAATGCAAAAGACCTTTAAATGTATATTTAACAAATATCTTGCAGCTGCAGTTTTCTTAAAGCGGCGAATTTCTTTGATGTTTCTGAATCAGTTTTAACTACATCAATGGGTCGTTATAAATTTATATAAATGAAATAAGCAACAATAATAACCAAATGTTTTTTTTTAATGAAATTAATTCCCTGTTGGGTTCTAATCATTATAACTTTACATGCAGATTTGAAACAACTTACAACAAGCGGTTAAAAAGCTATAGATTGTTAAAGTTGGGCACGACTTATGAAACAAGCTATAGTATACGTTTGTGTTCCTAATGCATGTTAACACATCCGGGACAAAAGTAAAAAAATCAGCCAAAATTGTGACAAATTCGGGAAAGTAACAAATCCGGGACAAAGGTTAAAAAAACAGTAACAAAATGGGACTATCCCGGAAAAAATCGGGACGTCTAATCACCTTAGTGAACACCAGCTTGTCCTTGGCAGCACACCCATGTTATTTTTTAATATAGCCAGTATTTATTTGTTAAGCCGTAACTTTGATCATTGTCTAAACATTTGATAGAGAATGTTTTAAGTGTAATTGTGTGTTGTTGTCTGTACGCAGAGACTCTAGCTCATGAGAGGGAAACTACCAAGTGGTAATGTCAAGATTGTGAACAATGCAGGGATCAAGTACGACTATTTTTTTAACAAAATTGAAATTCAGCAATTTGAAATTGTATGTTAAGTTAAGAACATATGGCACATGGTAGCAAGGCAGCAACATTTTAATTACTGAGAACATGTGGCACAGTAGCAGCAAGACAGCAACATTTTAATTACTTAGAACATGTGGCACAGTAGCAGCGAGGCAGCAACATTTTAATTACTGAGAGCATGTGGTACAGTAGCAGCAAGACAGCAACATTTTAATTACTGAGAGCATGTGGTACAGTAGCAGCAAGACAGCAACATTTTAATTACTGAGAACATGTGGCACAGTAGCAGCAAGACAGCAACATTTTAATTACTGAGAGCATATGGTACAGTAGCAGCAAGACAGCAACATTTTAATTACTGAGAACATGTGGCACAGTAGCAGCAAGTCAGCAACATGTTAATTACTGAGAGCATGTGGTACAGTAGCAGCAAGACAGCAACATTTTAATTACTGAGAGCATGTGACACAGTAGCAGCAATACGGCAACATTTTAATTACTGAGAACATGTATCTTCCCCACAACAAAATGCGACTATAATCTTGGACAATCTCAAAAACTTCCAGCAGGAAAATCGGCACATTTGAAACACTCCAGAAAAATCCCTAAAATATATTTGATAATGAACAAGAAAATTAAAGATATATAAAAATAATTAAATATTGAAAAGAACTGTCAAATAAACACAAGTCTACAGAGGAAATTCAAATAGTGTGTCACGTCAAAGCACACAGCGGGCTAGAATTAGCAGTTACGTTCATGGTTCCTGGACGACGCATCAAGTGCAGACCAGAACCAAACAAGAAAACAAAATCGTGTATCTCCCTCGACATCCGAACATGAGGAAATGACAAAAAAGGAAGAAGGAAATAAATAAAGAAAGAAGGAAAGAAAAGCAAAACAATATGCGATTGCGTCAGCTATTATTTGAGCATATGGTTAACAGTTTCTACATATCCTGCTTAATCAGCTCAGTATTGATGTAATTGTAAAATCTGAAATAAAACGTAATTATGTGAGACGCAGATTCATCAATTTTGTTATTTTAGTCGCCCCATGTCATTTTAGTTGTCTTGGCTATATCCACCATCCGGCCCTGTGTATATACATAATTTAAACTGTTGTTGATTGCTTCACATGTCACGACACAAAACTGTATAGAATCTTATCTATTTGTCGTCTGCGAGCTACTTTTTTTTCCTGTATTTAGCTAGTTGTAAAATGTTTATGAAATGTCTTCTTCTCATCATGTTCACGAAAAATGCCGATCCTTTCTTTCTGATGTTTTTTTTTTTTTAAGATTTGTGTGTGTGTGTGTGTGTTGGCCTCATTGAGAAATGTCCTCAACTCACAATAATAGATGGCAAAAAGTAGGTTCGGTAGAAGAGTGTTTTGAATCATCTCACAGAATATATCCTTCTCTAAAACAGACCTCAACAAATAGAGGGACCGTTACCAAGTTATGACCATCCACATCAGCAGACCAAATACTTTACGATGATAATACGCATACACCGGTTGCAATAATTTTTATATCAGAACTTGTAGAATATTCACCCCTCGTCTTCATTTTAACTATTTTAATTTGGACGACATTGACTCAGTGTGTATAATTGTACCTGTTATTTAGGGGTTTGTAGTGTCAGATTGGCATGATCTTCACATTATTTTACCAAAATATCCTATTCCTGTATTGGAGTATTGTCAATCTGACAAAAGTGTGATGCCCGCTATAACCTCATAAGCGTTTTTTATCTTCGTGTTCCAACTATACACTTGGTCATTCCTACACCCTTCATGCTGTATTGTATAAACTTATGTTATATTGTTCCTACAAACTGTGTTGATTGTTGATAATCCATAGTGCATCTTTCAGTAATGCAACATCTGACTCTAGGTTTATTTCTTCAGCAGGTAACTTTAGTTAACTACAGCACAGGTTTAGTTTATATTAGTTTTCCTAATTCGTGAGCATCGTAAAGTGCTACAGTCTCCGCGCTGTCCTGTTTGTACACATGTTACATCGTTCCTGCTAAGTTCTGCTTATTAGTCGACATCGGTAATTGGATTAACGCATGCGCTTAGCTCAATGGTGGGCATATTTTATTATAGAAGTTAACTAAAGGAGGATTTGTAATAAAATATGCCGTAAACCTGAACTGTTTAAGTAAGCGGTAGGTCTGTTTTGATAACAACAGAAACATAAAGTTAGTTTATGGAAAGCTGTAATACCAACAGATGGGGCATGCTATTCATATACAGTGAGTTAATCTTAACGGATTGTTAAAATGACATAAAAATAACATTTATAATTTCAAGGGATTGTGCAACAGCTTTCGTGGCAACGTGGAGAAAAATTAGAAACACGAGAACAGTACATCACAAGCACGCAAACTAAGAACAATTTTGGAGGCTAAGGCGCGCCTCACAGCACCAGAGCTGGAAGTTGTCAGCGATCCACAGCTGATGGCTTGCGCCAGGATCGGTGAACCAGAACCATACAGATCCTGCTCCACCTCTCCGTGGTGCCTCTACTAACAGACTAACCTGTCTAGTCTGGCCAAGCGAGCAGGGATCAAAGAGGGAAGACAACCCGGTACTCAAAAATGTTGTGCTGAAGTCGGATGTGTTGGGCCGAAAGGCGCAAATATAACAGTGTTACACTGCTAACCACAACACAACGCAGAGACGTCCACTTAACTTCCTTTTAAGTGCGGATGACGAAGAGGAATTCTACAGTCTAAATCATAATTATAGAATACTTTAGACATCGAGCGAACGAAAGCAAGCAAGAACAACTTTGAATATCCACAGGGGTCTTTGAACAAACTACGAGAGCTGAAATATCCAGAATAGAAGGCCAACAGTTGTCTCACATTGAATTGTACACGTTGCATAGCTGTGGAATGTTGTCTACATTTTTGTTACATTGCTCACAGCGATCATTGTCTTCAAATAGGGAGGATTGTAGATGGAGTAATGTCTGAAATCGTTGTCCATAAACGTCCCATTTCTCCCTGAATCATCATCATGTGCAATACTGGTTGGAGTAGGCGATCATGTCCCTCAACAATCTTTTATCTACAGTGCATCGTATCAGTTCTGTTGTTGACTGTTTTCCATGTCATGACACCAAGCTATCCATTATTTTCTTTCTTTGCCGTCCGCGATCTCTCTTCCCATTTATTTTGCCAGTTGTAACCAAGTATTCCAACTTTCCTCTTCTCATGATGTGCCCGAAAAATGTTGATTGTTTCTTTCGGATGTTTTTTTTTAAGAGCTCCCTTTTTGTGTTGGCCTCTTTGAGAATGCCCTCCTTGGTCTTTTTAGCTGCCCAGGGAACTTTCAACATTATTCTGAGTAATCCCATCTCTTTGGCCTCTAATCGTCTTTTCATTTGTTTGTCCATTGTCCGTGATTCGCTTTCATAGGTCAGAATTGGTTCTATATAGCACTGATGAACTATCTTTCTCATTTTTATTGACATAGATTTGTTGTATGAGATATTTTTCATTTTCTGAAATGCTATTTTGGTCTGAGCTATTTTGCTTTTTATTTATGAGGTGCATCTCCCATCAGATGTTATTATTGTGCCCAAGTATTTGAAACGTTGTACTTGTTTCAGATGTGTCTTGTTTATTTTTATGCTGCATGATTGTGATGATTGTTTCTTCGATATAACCATTACTTCTGTTTTCATACTATTCAGACTGAGACCTTTCTTGTTGCTTTATTTTACTATAATGTCTATCATTTCTTGTAGTTCTCCCTCAATGGTGTTTTCTAATGACAGTTTTAATGTCTTCAAAAGACGCCGTCATATTTACTACAATTTTCGAATGTTACAGTTTACAAACTTTCTCTTTTTCATATAACTTTTTTTCGACGGTCGTACTCTAATCAGTGAAAGACGGAGTGGGGTTTTGTACATGACTTGTCACCATCGGTGAGCCGAAAGGAGGTTCGTAATAGTTAGGTGGGATTTCACTATTCCCATTGCTGGAAGATCGTATTGTCTGTTGTTTGATGTGTGATGGTGATGGTATAATGACCAACTAATAACTATATCAAGCTCGGGTAGATGGTGCTCGTAAACCTGGGAGGGCCGGCCATCAAAGGGCAGAATCCCCCTACAGAAAAGACAATCTGCTGCCTTGAAGGAAGATTGGGGACAATCAAAGGCTAAGGAAAGCAAGCCTGAATAAAATAAAATGCTGGCAGAAAACTTGGCCACTGGTGTAGAACACAGTGCAACGTTTTAACAGGTAATCAATCAGAATGGATCCAACAGACTTTATGGTGTTCTGTCTGTGGAGTCCTCCCAGGCAGTTGGAATGCTGGACCACGTGCCACGATGGTGTCCACCCCAAGCTATTGGTGGTCACCCTGACCCATTTTGGAAAGCTATGAAATGGGACCAGAGAGAAATTACTACTCCCGGAAAGGCCTTTAAGAAACAGTTGAATATAGTACACTGAAATGCGGAGGGCATATACCGCAAAAAACAAGCCCTAGCAATCAGACTAGCAGAGGAGGAGATAGATATTGCCTGCATCCAAGAAACTCACCTTAATCCTCAGCATAGATTTATGATTAGAGGCTATCAAACATTTAGACAGGACAGGGACGGTCACAAGGGTGGAATTCTTATACTTATCAACAATTCCATCCCAGCAAAACTGATAGAGGCAGTCGCAAACGGAGAGGCAGAGATCATTGGTACAGACTTATACATTAACTCCGCTAGTATAAGGATATTTAACATATACTGTCCAAATGACAAATTACTGAAGCTGGAGCCAATGAAAATAACACCATCAAAGTGGCTGGTAGGGGGAGACTTTTACAGCCACTCTGAAAGATGGGGATATAAGGAGTCCAATGTTCGAGTTGAAGAAGTGGAAGTATAGGAAATAGAGAAAAACCTATTCCTCATAAACTCTAGAAAGTACCCCCCAACCTTCTACTCAAGAAGATGCAAAACAACATCCACTCCCGACCTAGACTTTGCAACTGGAGACATATACATCAAAGTAACCAGAAAGCTTCTGAACCAACTTGGAGATAGTGACCACAGACCAGTCAAACTTTCAGTGGATCTTGCTCACAAACAGGAGTTGCAAATGCCTCTTCCCCGCTTGAACTATAAGAGATCAGATTGGGAAAAGTTTGCCAGGCTCACTGATGTATATACTGCGCCTATAAACATCCACGAAAAGAAGGTGAATAATATGATAGAGCAGTTAACAAATTGAATCCTGAGAGCTGATAACGAATCAATTCCTAGAGGAGCAAGAAGAAACTACAAGCCATACTGGAGCAAGGAAATACAAAGACTAGAAGAGGAACTGGACTCTGCCAGAGAACTAGCTGAAATATCACAAAGCGCAGAGAGCAACATTGCCTACAATTCAGCCTCTGCCAAATACAGACGAGAGGTCATGATATCAGCAAGACAGAGCTGTATAGACAAAACAGAAAGCCTTAATCTAGACAAAAATGGTCATAAACTATGGAAACTTGCGAAAGCTCTGAGCGACGACAACAACTGTCAACCTTCAATATCATTAGCACACAGTCAGAACATCCTCACAGGTAAAAGGGTAGCAAATCTACTGATAGAGACTTACAAAAACATTAGTAGAATAAATATTCCAATCGCAAACAGAAAGCTGCAGGCAGGAAAACCAAGATGTAAAACACATTCCTTTATCATCAGAAGAGCATCAGACGATCATCTTTACTCTACAACTGAATTAGATGTTTTGCCCTCAATGGATTGAAGCTCAAATGTTCCCCTGGTTTAGATGGAATCTCCAACTAAATGCTCATATAACTGGGACATAAAGCCAAGGGCCAGCTTCTAAGGATAATAAACGCTAGCTGGAAGAGAGGTCATGTACAGGCAATCTGGGAAGAAGATATTATGGTGCCCATCCTCAAGCGTGGAAACGACCCACTAGACCCAAGAAGCTATAGACCAATTAGCGTATTGATCTGCCTGAGTAAACTCATGTAAAGGCTGTTTAACAGAAGAATTATGTGGCATTTGGAAACAAAACAACAAATCATACCACAACAAAGTGCCTTTCGTCAGCACAGATCAACTGAAGACCTGATTGCCTACATTGCACAGGAAATAGAGGATGCTCTACAAGAAAAGAAACACACATTGGCAGTGTGGGTCGACATGGAGAAGGCTTTTGACAGGATATGGCGAGAGGGTTTAAAGAACAAGCTTTTTAGACTTGGCATCCAGGGTCGTTTATTTAATTGGGTCTCTCAATACCTTCAGGATAGAACGGCCAGAGTACAAGTACAAGGTCAACTAAGTAAGAAGGTCACAATCGAACACGGTGTCCCTCAAGGCGGAGTCTTGTCCCCAACACTTTTTTTAATTTTCATAAATGACGTCGTAATGGACATTCCACCCAGAATAAAATCAGCAATATACGCAGATGATCTGGCGTAATGGACTCGCGATGAAAGTATGTCGGTGACTTGATCCAGGAAGCAAAATGCCCTAGAAGAACTTAAAAAATGGACGAACACCGGATAATTACCAATTAACGAAAAAAAAAACCAAAACTTCATATACAATTTTCAGCCTATCAAGAAACATACTCTCTGCAAATTTGAAGATAAAAGACCATACACTTCATTTTGACCACATTCGAACGTATCTTGACGTCACCATGAATCGCATAATGGCTTGGAAAAATCAGATAGACAGTGCAAGCAAAAAAGCTAGAAAACTAACTATAGCTTGTTTCATAACTCGTGCCCAAATTTTAAAATCGATAGCTTTTTAACCGCTTGTTGTAAGTTGTTCAAAATGGGCATGTAAAGTTATAATGATTAGAACCCAACAGGGAATTAATTTCATAAAAAAAAACATTTGGTTATTATTGTTGCTTATTTGATTCATATACATTTATAACGACCCATTGATGTAGTCAAAATTTAATGTTTACAGTATTTTAAGTTAAAAATAGCGAGTAAAAATCCATACACGGTAAAATTTACGTCTTTGCACGGTTTTACCGTGGTTTTTTGACACAATTAGACACTTGTAAAAAACACGAGAAATTGTGTGTTCCATTTCTGTTCATTCATAGGTGGACACGTGGAACGATAACATTTATCATGAGTCTTAAAATGAAATTCTGCAGTTTACAAAACATCGCAATAAAAATGTATGACTATTTTTGCAAAGAGACTAAACGAGGAAGATTATTTCATTCTTTAGAAAACCCTGAGAATAGGACAAAACACATTTTGGATTTATCTAAACGGTCATTTAATCGCTGGATTCAAGCACGTGCCCGTCAATGTTCAAACTATACAAAATCACAAGGAAGAGCAAAAATGTTGGATAATTTCGACAGTGAACTTATTAGAAGTAAAATTCGCAAAATGTTGGGTATGAATGAAACTGTTACAATAAGAAAATTAAAAGTATCGCTGAAAAAGAACAACAGTATTGAAATATCAAAGTCTACATTATGGAGGAATGTGAGAGCTGCAGGCTTTACATTCAGAAAGTATTCCAATGGACGAAACATCATCTGTGAGAAGCCACATATAGTAGTCATGAGAAGCAAGTACTTACGTTAAGTAAAAGAGGTGCGCAAGCAAGGTTATAATATTGTGTACTTGGATGAAACATGGATCAATGCTCACCACACTAACCAAAGGGAATGGCAGTCATCAGATGGAAAGATTATGAGATTAATACCTAGCAGCAAAGGACAGCGCTTGATAATTGCTCATGCAGGTAGTCGACAACATGGACTAATACAGAATGTAGAGCTCATTTTTCTTTCAAAATCCATAGACAATCGGGATTATCACTCTGAGATGAATGGTCACATATTTAGACATTGGATTGAAAATTCTGTTCTCCCATCACTAGATCGACCATCTTGCCTAATAATGGACAATGCAGCGTACCACAACATTGTTGCACTTGAAGATAAAGTCCCGCCATCATCAAGTACAAAAGATGCTATTAAGATATGGCTCACAAAGGAGCACATACAATTTAATAACATGTACTTAAAACCTGAATTACAATCTCTAGTAAAGCAAAAACAAAGGACAAAGATTTTTCAAATAGATAAGATTATCCAAGAGCACGGTCATATAAGTTTGAGGCTGCCACCTTACCATGCTCATTTAAATCCAATAGAACTAATCTGGGCAACATTAAAAGGACAAGTGGCAGATGAAAATACAACATTCAAAATATGCGATGTAAAGACTCTTGCTAATCTCGCTTTATTAAATATAGACAAAGATTATTGGGCTGAATGTGAAGACCACGTCTTAAAACAGGAAGAGGAATATTGGAAAAATGATGGTTTGTGGAATGTTCAACCCCAAACAGTTATTAATCTTTTAGACTCGTCTGATTCAGAATGAAAGTATATAGCCCCCACAATGTTGGCCCCTTTATTACCTTAAATTAGTTCAACAAACGGTCCTTTTCAGGACCACACAACTATGAAAATTGGACATACAGGTATACCTTGATATTATCGTCCGTCCTCGAACTGGAAGACAATAATTCTCCTGGTGTTTTGTCTTATTCAGTTCTTTCCCCATTACGGCCACGTCTTTACCTAGTGAAAATTAATCATAGACCAGCAACTACGGTAATTTCTATTATTTAGGGGTTCACAATTTACAATTTTGACAAACATCAAAGAAATATCGCCGCTTTAAGAAAACTGCAGCTGCAAGATATTTGTTAAATATACATTTAAAGGGTCTTTTGCATTCTAAAAACATTTGGAAAATTTCAACAGTTTTTAACAAACGGTTACTGAGTAATAGCGTTTTGAAGTTGGGCAAATGATTTGAAACGAGCTATAATTTTGCCAATATGGTAAACGTCTCTTCGACTTAAAAATAGACATTATTCCGTTTTTGTGTAGAAAATGTTTAAAAAGTTGAACTGGCTGTTCATTTGGCGAAACAGTAACAGTAAAATGCGCTCCAAGTTTTAAATCTTGAATACTGAAACTGAAACTCAACAAGTAGCATCTTTGTGCCACGACATTTCATATTCTTTATATATGAATTGTTTTATTTTCGTTTACCGACGAACTAATTCTTTTTATTTTGTTGTTTAGCGATAGAGATTATTGCATTCATTCGATTTTATTTACATTGTGCTATTATTCAGTTACTTGACATTTTAATGTTTAAGAACTTATGCTATGCATGTGGTATAGTCATAGAACATTATTATTTAAACTATAGTTAGTTTGTAAAGTTTGTAATTGTTGCAACAAATGGTATCGAAACGTAAATGCAGCTTCTATCAAGATTTACAAAAAGAATACCCCTTTCTTAAAAAGTCTACATCAAACTTCAATGTAAAATGCAGTATATGTGCCTCTGTGTTTTCTATTAACCATAGTGAACGTGGTGATATTAGGGATCACATAAATTGTGGGAAACATAAGAGAGCCGTCGCTACGGCTGCATCAATCTTGCCTTTAACAACAGTTTTATCGAGTTGAACAGATTGTTGACAAAGAACAATTAGCTGCTACAGAAGGTGCATCTGCCTATCATACAGTGATACACAATCATACATTTAGATCTATGGACTGCACATACAAATTATTTCAGGTTACTTTAGAACCAACATTTGCTTCTTAACGTACGAAAGCAATAGTCATTATTCGAAATGTATACACCCATGTTCAAAACGAGTTGAGATGTGACCTAAAAAAGTCAACATTTATTTCCATACTGACAGATGCCTCCAACCACAAGGAAATCAAGATTTTTCCTTTGCTTGTCAGATACTTTGAAGACCATAAGGGAGTGAGAGTTAAAATATTAGAATTGAAGTCATTGCCGGGTGAAACATCTGATATTGTTAGTAGTTTTGTTAATGAATGTCTAACAGAAACAGGTTTATAAAGGAAAGTATGTGTAATATGTGCAGACAATACAAATTCTAATTGTGGGGGTGCTGAAAGCAAAGGGAAGAACCATGTTTTAATAAAGCTTAAAGAAAACCTTGGACATGGTTTGATAGGTGTTGGTTGTGCATGCCATATTTTCCACAACACTGGTTGATAAGCTGTAGATTTATTACCTATTGATGTTGAGATGATTATTGCTAAAATGTATCTGCACTTCAAATCATACACAGTTAAAGTTGAAAGTCTCAAGGAGTTTTGCCAGTTTGTAGACACAGCCTTCCAGATGATTTTTGGTTATGCACAGACTAGGTGGCTTGCACTGATGCCTGGTGTTGTTAGGGTTCTTCACATGTTCCTGCCTTTAAAATCATGTTGTCAGTATCAAGACAGATGTCCAGTTTTTATACATACATTCATTGAAAACCCCCTGTCTGAAGCATGGTTTATTTTGGTTCACAGTCAAGCATTCTCTTTCCACGAAGCTGTGTAGAAAGTAGAGGGACAGATGGTCACTGTATTTGAAGTAATTGACAACATCAATGGTTTGAGAACTATCGTGAAGTCTAAACTTGAAGATGGTTTCTTAACATCAAGAGTTAAGCTAATTCTTGACAACTGGGAATGGAAGGAATTCCACAGGATGATGTCAAGTTTAAAGCCAGTGTTTCTTCATTCTATGAAACAGCTTCACGTTATTTAAAGAAATGGGCTGCAACACATTTTCAAAACCTTGAGACCTACAGCTGGGTAATGTTGAACAGAACACCAACTTGGGGAAGATATTCATAAATCGTCATCACTAGTGAGTCAAATAGTATCTTAAGTCGACTTTCCAGAAAATGAAATGTATGATTAATATGTTTACATGAAGCAGTTTGCTACTTCTCAGAAAATTAATCAGTAGAGTATTCATAAATCATTATCGAGGCAGCGTTGGATTGAAATGGCTTCTCCTTCTAAAACAGGCATGTGCCAATTTCATATAATCTCGAGCTGACAGGGTTCTTTTTGTTATTGGTTATTGGTTATGGAAGGTCTCGGTATCACAGAAAACGAATTAAAATCCATAATTGCTCAACCGCCCGTGCCAGTGGAATCATCCGAATTACTAACTTATCTCCCAAAGAAAGAAAGGTAACTGTAGTCCCCATCGTAGCAGTCTCAGCACACGCCAAAAGACATAAGGTGAAACCGCGCAGAAAGTGAACACAGCCAACTGTTCCCTGTCATACGATATCATTATTCATCGTAAACAAGCGGGATATCGAAACATGATCAAACCGGAGACACACAGCTCACGGTGTGCACAGAGCACTTAACTCAGTAGCGCCTGCAACAAGCCGGACTTGGAATATGTGGAAACTGCAAGAAGGAACACTTTTCAGACATAGCCTGCAATGGTTCCTGCCGTCTCTCCACAACATTCGATCTCGGCATCTATTTATCATTTCTGTTGTTGACCTTCTGCCAAGCCATTCTCTTAAGCTGTCTGTTATTTTTTTTCTCTTTGCTTCCCTCTATCTCTTCGTTCCTCAATTTTTCCAGTTGTTACAATATATTCAAGTTGTTCTCTTCTCATTACATGGCCAAAAATGATGATTGTTTCTTTCTAATATTGGAAATTAATTCTCTTTTTGCTTTGACCTTTCTCAGAACACCTTAATTAATCTTCTTAGCTGTCCATGGTATTCTCAGCATTCTTCTGTAAAACCACATTTCTACAGACTCCAGTGATTTTCTTGTCTGTTGTCCTATTGTCCATGATTCATATCCGTATGTTAAGACTGGCTCTACGTAACATTTAAGAACTCTTTTTCTTGTTTCTATTGTCAAAAATGGATTGCATAGTATTTTCCTTATTTTTTGGAAAGCTGCTTTTGCCTGAGCCATTCTACATCTCACCTCTTTTGTACACCTTCCGTATGAGGTTAACAAAGTTCCCAAATATTTAAATTCATTTACCTGTTTTAATAGTGTTCCACATGTCTTTATTTTGCACTGAGGTGATGACTTTTTCTTTGTTGTTACCATTACCTATGTCTTTTTGCTATTAAGGCTGAGTCCTTTATTTTTGCTTTCCTTCACTACAATGTCCAACATTTCTTGTAACTCATTTTCACTCTTAGCGATTAAGACTGTATCATCAGCACAGCATACCTTAGATTATTTATATTATGACCTTCAATTGTTATTCCAGGCATGCCCCTTATGGATCTTAAAATAATCTCACTATAAATATTAAACAAATCTGGTGACAGCACACAACCTTGTCTAACATCCTGTTTTATTTGTTGAAACATTCCCAATTGGTTTCCAGTTCTTATGGCCGCTGTTTGTTGCCAGTACATGTTCTTTATTATTCTTAAATCTTTGCTGTCTACGTTTATGCTTTCTAAAATTTTGATTATTTCTTGGTGCTTTACTTTGTCATATGCTTTGGTGTAATCTATGAAACATAGGTATAGATCTATTTTCACCTCTATGGCCCTTTCTACTAAAGATCATATGATATAAATGGCATTGCTTGTTCCTAAATCTCTAACAAAACCACACTGTTCATTGCTAGTTTCTGGACTGATTTTGTTTCGCACTTTTCGTGTGATGATTCTTAGTAATATCTTAGTCATATGACTCGTAAGGCTTATTGTGCAATGATCATCGCATACAATCGCACCCGATTTCTTTGGTAGGGCTATGAATATTGATTTGAGCATGTCGACTGGTATATATATCCGCTGTTGTAGATATCATTCAATATTTTTGTTATTATTTATATTCCAAAATAACCCATGGCTTCAATCTCTTCTTTAGTTATATTATCTGGTCCAGAAGCTTTGCCTGCTTTCATATTGCGCAAGGCGTCTTCCACTTCTCTGAGTATTTCTGGTCCTTCTCCATTATCCTTAATATTTACTTCCGTTGGTTCATCATTATAAAGATCCTTAATATTCTGTCCATCGATCCCTTATGTTTTCTTGATCAATCAACAGTTCTCCTTTCTTTGATCTTAAACATCCATTTTTTGATTGCGTTTTTTCTTCATGTTAATTCCTCAATTTGTTTGTATATAGCTTTAGCATCTCCTTTTTGTTGCAATTCGATTTCTTTGATTCTCTCTTTTAGCCATGCTTCTTTTGCTTCTTTACATTTTACTACAATTTCTTAATTTAACCTTTATTTTAATCTTTATTTTCTTTATTTCTTCTTCTTGTATCCATTAGCTGCAAAATATCATTTTGTCATCCATTTCTTCCTTGAATTTGTTCTCACTGGTGGTATGAACTCGTTTGATGTTTGTTGCATTGACTCTTTTAGCATTTCCCACTGTTCATCAATGCTTTGTATCTTCTCTATTGCATTGTACCGGTTCTGAATTGTGATTTTATATTTGTCTTGCAGCTTCTTGGCTGATTTTAGTAAATCTAAATTTAACTTGATGTTAACTGATGCTCGTTTTGTTCTTTTTAATTTTACTCTAAGCTTTCCCACAACTGGTACATGATCACTATTGCAATCTGTCCCTTTTCTAGTTTTCACACACACCAGACTGTTTCTAAATATATTGCTTATCATTAAATAATCACTTTGATTACGTGCGTTGTCCCCTGGGCTTTTCCATGTCCACAGACGTCTTGGATGTTGCTTAAACCAGGTGTTTCCTATCATCATGCTGTGTGTTCTTGCCCATTCAATAAGTTTCTCACCTCTTTCATTCCTCTTGCCTAAGCCATAATGACCAACTACTTCCTCAACTCTTTCCTTTCCTACTTTTGCGTTAAAATCCCCTAGAACTATGGTGTATTCATGTGGTTTGCATTTATGAAGTGCCTCATTTAACTCGTCGTAAAATTTATCAATATTTTCCTCTAGACTGCTGTTGATGCATAAACTTGTATAAGATTTATGTCTATTGGCTTTCCATTCAATTTCACTAAAAGGACTCTGTCAGATATTGGGTAAAAACCTTTCACTGTTCTTGCTCTTTCTGCATCCAAGATGATACCTACTCCTCTTTGGTGTTCAGTACCTCCAGAATATATTATTCTATGTTTATCAGAATATATCTCCCCTGATCCGGTGTATCTCATTTTGCAAAGTCTCAGTAATTGTAAGCCCATTCTTTTCATTTCTTGTATGACATTTTCTAGTTTACCCTTCTGCATGAGTGTTCTCACATTCCAAGTACCTATCTTTAGAGTTTGTTTAATCTTTATTTTGCTTACAGTAGCTTGATGACGATCGGGTATCACATGTAGCACATGATATCCCCTAACGAACGAGGGTTTTCCATGGGAACCCCCCTTAACGTTGTTGTCGTTATATCTAATGTTGTGGCGATTCATGATTATACAAAGAAATTACGACGGTGGCTTTCTGTTGCCTTCCGTCGGTTAGTTTACGGTTGACTCCGCTAGCCTTTGACTAAAAAGTCTCACCCACAAGGCAGTGGGGTTGTTTTACGTCGGGGTACCCTCCCTTAGCCTTTTACTCTCCCGAGCTTACCTGCAAGGCAGCAAGGCAACCACAGGTTGTACTGTTTACTGCATACAGTAGCAGGTAACATTACCCGACCTGACCGAATTAGGGTTTCAAAAATATGGTCACCTTATCAGTGGTCATAATATAAACAACATGAAGTATTCTAACGACATCGTTTTAATCTCTAAACAAATGAGTTACAAAGAAATGATTAGCATTATAAATATGGAAATTAAAAATAAAGACTTTAGACTCAATAGCAAAAAGACATAAGTGATGTTTACAACAATGAAAAAGAGATATTCTAAATACATAATTAACCTAAATGGGAGTTTTAAACATGTCAATGAATTTAAATTCCTGGCAGCTTTTGGGATCGTAAGAATTACTTAGTAGACTTGTTCTGGTTTGCGGACTAGATTGCCCACCTCTGCTCTATGTGTTCCAAGCATTCTGATATTTGATGTTTCAGCGTTTGCATTGTTGTTAGTTCTAATCTTTTTTTCTCTTTGGTATTGTTATTTGTTCATATTTTGCTCCATAATATGGTTTTGTCTTTAGTCTCTCAATTAAATGATTGTCCTGACAATGGACAGAAGTTATTATTATAAAGGTAATGATCATATTGATAGATACGCCTATATCATCAGTGAGTCATTGAGTGAGAAAGTCATACAGAGCCAGATAATGAAACCTAGACAATATAGATGATACATGGAACCATTTGAAATCACATATCATTGATTGTGCAATTTCTTCCTTCGGTAAAAATAAATACTACATCTAGGACTTGAGCTCAAGAGAACTCGACAAAACTCATTCCACTCATAGAGAGGAAGAATAAGGCTTTTCTAACATTAAGGGATTATCCATGCCAGACAACAAAAGATCAATTCAAACAAGTAAAGGCAAGAGTACAACTGAAATCAAGGAGATGTGCTAACGAATACTTGTCAACTCTTTATTATATGATCCAGAAAGATGCCTGGCTGGACGATTAAAAAATAACAATGTACAACATCAAAGTTGCTCTAGGACCAAACATCTAAAAAATTGCTCTCAGAAGACACAAAATGGTGAGTACATCAGTGACAAAACTAAACAGTTGGAAAGCTAAGTCAAACATTATTCAGGTCTCTAGACTCTAGCCTCAACATTTATCCTTGCTACACCTGATGCCGGTTTATAAAATGCTGCTCTATGCATTGTAAGGGTTTAGGTTGGTGGGGTTTAGGTTCATGGGGTTTAGGTTCATGGTGTTTAGGTTTATGGGGTTTAGGTTTATAGTCTGTATACTTCAACAGTTCCTTGTCGTCTTGAGAAATAAACTCTTAGGATAAAGTTGTTTAGTCGATGCAGTAATTCATCTTCAGGATAATACAATAAAAAAGACAATTATAGATAATTGATTGAAAAAAAAAGAAAGAAAGAAAAAGAAAGAATGAAATAAAGAAAGAAAGAAAGAAAGAAGGAAAGAAATAAAGAAAGAAATAAAGAAAGAAAAAACGAAAGAAAGAAAGAAGGAAAGAAAGAAAGAAAGAAAGAAATAGAGAAAGAAAGAAAATAAGAAAGAAAGAAAGCACATTCAATTTACTTTCGTGAATATTTTTTTTCCCTTTTTGACGCCAAATGGAATTTTTTTTTTTCATTTTACCTTCAACATGTCAGTATTTGGGTTATTTCTAATGTGTTTGCTTTCATTTTTCTTTACTGTCATCATTTTGCTCTCTTTCTTATTATCTAAATCTTATACCTTTTACACTACCTGGTGTAAGACGTCTTTGGTCAGACGTTAGATAGTGTGACATGAATGTATTAATAGCATCTCAACTATTTTAATCGTAATAAACTCTCACGCTGACCTATTTAAATGACGATCATTGTATTATGATAGTCCTCCTATTTGTGAATTATTCCCAGTACAAATTATCACAGACATAATTGCATAACTTGTGCCATTTCTGAGATCTGTGTTTCACTGACATATACGAATATTGATATTTCCTGTGTGTACAGTTTTCTAATCATACATACCACTCTTGGTCTTCTAGATCCGTTATGTGACTACCCATGTTAAATGGGCGTTATGTGAGCGCATAGACTGCCAGAAAGAGATCAAAGGAAGAAAAGCAATATCAACACAAACATTAAACGCCATGAATAATATGTGACACAATACCAACATGCCAGTAAACTTACTCAGGACATGTATCTTCTCAATTTTGGTGTGAATTATCGACAATTACGGAAGGAAAATTTGATTTATTGGAAACAAGATACTACAGATAGATCATTCATACCTTGGAAAATGAAAATGAACAATGAAGACATTTAAATACAGAGGGTTGGAAAGAACATTAATTTTAGGCATGGTTCATGGGTAATAGGGGCAGACCAAGAAGGAGTTGGTTACAAGACATCAAGGTATCTTTGAACATCACAACAGGAGAAGTTGGACATCTGGCTACTGAGAGATATTCTTTCAGACAGGCTTTGGTGAATGTAACATTCTGTAAAGGACATACGACCTGGTGATGCGAGCGCTGATGTCTAGTGGTTTAAACAAGCTGCAATATTTACGTCTTTCGATTCAATACATTTGTCTTCAGAACGGTATTTTTGTTACGGGATGTGTTTCTACTTTGATCCTTGCTGGCTTGACAAGATCGGTTAGTTTGTTTCTGCGGGTACTATTGGGGGATGTTTTAGGATCTTCATCATTTGTTGTCATTGATCCTAATGTGTGCAGACAGTGACTTTAACAGTTTATGATAAATACAAGTGTAAGAAAAATGAAAACAATTAAATTAATTATAATATCTGGGAACAATGCTAAACGCAGATGTTAGATGTACAGCAGAGATAATAAGGAAAATGGTTCAAGCAAAAGCAGCTTTCCAAAAAAACGAGTAAGATACTGCACAATCCAGTTTTGCCAATGGTAACAAGAAAAATAGTTCTTAATTGTTATGTAGAACCAGTCTTAACATATGGATGTGAATCATGGATAACAGGACAGCAGATAAGAAAAGCACTGGAGACTAGTACGTGAATTTACAGACGAATGTTGGGAATACCATGGGCAGCACAGAATCGGAATGAAAACGTTCTGAAAGAAGCCGAAGCAAAGACAGAGCTAATTTACAATATTAGGAAGAAACAATCATCATTATTTAGTCATGTAATGAGAAAGGAACAGCTATTTTGTGACAACGGGTAAAGTTAAGGGACAAAGAGATGGGGGGGGGGGGGCAAAGAGAAAATATACCACTTAAGACTGCTTAAAAGAATGGCTTGGCAGAAGGTCAACAGCAGAAATGATAAGTATCTGTCGAGATTAAAATTTGTGGAGATACATTATCACCTACGCCAGCAGGCATGGTACTTGATGACGATAAATGATATACCCCAGATAGTCTCCCTTTATTCCTACTTGCTTGGCCAGACTAAGGTTCATTAAGGAAGGCGAGTGGGGATCTGGATCAGTTTTGATTCATTGACCTTCATTCCCCCAGTCATAATTAATCGCTAACGTCATTCCTACCATACGACGTGAGATCTTATCCGTGAATATCAGATATTGCGTGCACACACTCACACATGATGTAACAAATATATAATGTAAAATGTGAGTTAAATAAATTATACATTCCAGTAACAACAGACAATATACAATTGATCAATCAAAATTTTCTTTAATTCTCATTTCATTGTTTACAAAGCATGTAATCTAAAGGTCAGTTTTGGGTTTTAACAGTAGCAAAGATCCATAATAACTAGCAGTTGTTTTTGCCTTGTACGTCATGTTAGACTCAATGTGAGCTTGATGATGATGCAAGCACTTTATAGAGTAACTTAAATTGCTGTTTTTATGTAATAAATGTCGAGACGTGTGACAGAAACCGTAAATTGCTGAATTTATAAAAATAATTACTCTCATTTCAGAGTTGCTCAAGATCTTGACTGGTTCACTCATTTGTCCCTAGTCCATAGGGTAGGAGCTGTTCATGGGTTGGAAATAGATAGAAAATAAAAACTCATTAAACGAATGTCTTCGCTACCAGCCCAATCTTAAAATATATAAATATGGATATCTCACATCTATTCCTCTACGAATTTAAGAAATAGAAAAATGTATCTCTATAATTACTCTTTTCACGTGAGTTACCGGGGCCTCATTACGAGGGATTAAAGAATAGTGACACTGTGGCCTTCCAGGCATGTCGTAAGAGGCGACTAAGGAGATTGATCGATGACTTGACAAGCTGTCATTGTAAAAAGCATTGTTCTGGAAACAGAGCCATAGATTTTAGAAGCAGTGATCTCTGCAATATGTGCCATTTTGGCACAAGTGGTTTCTGTTTTTGAGATTGTGGTTCTGCCCTACGTGCCGTCTTCGGCTCGACAGGATAATAGAAATATAGATATATAGATAGAGAGTGAATTATTCCTCCCTGACAGTCTTTAAGAGGCCTATGATTAAGAGCTGGTACTAAAATGTTCTAACAAACATGTGAGTATGCAATGTCATGAATTTATGAATAAATATCAACAGTTTCATAGCGTTACTAAAAAATAAAATATAGCGAAAGAAATATTCACTGATACATTTGCCTTGACCTATCAATTTTAAGTGAATTGAATGAAACGTGTCTATTTTGTATACGGCAATTTAACATCACTCTGATGTAATATTCATTGCGTTAGACGACAAAAGATGTACTCACAACGCATTATTAACTGGAAAGATTGCTGCAGGTGCGTGAGATCGTAGCTCTGGAGAGAAATCCTTAAAGTGGAACCTTCAACTGACTTGATAGGTAACTATTGGTACATTCATCAGAGTATGAATGGCACAATACAACATAGAGGCATACCAGACTTCCAGAGCACAGACCAGTTATGGCATAAATTTGATGAGAGTAAAGGGAAGGCCCTGCTTGCCCGCTACATTGAACAGAGTGACTAAATAAATGAGGCTGTAAGAATGAGGATACGGGATCACTCTCAGAATTATGTGAGGGTGTAGTGCTGGGAGTAGATCTCACAATCACAACACAACCTACACATTTGCACAACACTTTATAGGTCACACAGCACTGCTCCTGGTCCAGGAAGTGTTCGGTACGACAACATAGACGATTTAGCCGACGACGACTTACAAAACCTGGCCACAGAATACAATGCCAGCATTCAGAGTGACCAGATTAAGGAAAGGTAACTACACAGCTTCTTAATACCGCTACCTCAAACAGGCAAGCTACTGGAGAAAATAGTTGCCCGCGTCCTCAACTGTCACCTTGAACAGAAACACGCATTCACAACCACACTCGGAGGTTATAAATATAACAAATATGACGTCGTCGAAGGCTTCCACAGATTAGGAGATGCATGTTCTGCTGATATAGATCTGGAGATCTGTAGATCCACTCGGATGTGAAAGTTGGTCTACCGAGCCAACATCCATTTGTCCAGGGCTGCCAGAAGGCTCACCATTGTCATCAGTTCTATTTAACGTGTACACAATAACGATCACGGAACAACAGCTGGATGGAACAGGAAGAACTGTGACTTTTGCTGATGATATTCTGGCATATCCACAGGGAAGCGACATAAGTGAAATCGCCTACACAATGCAAAACGAACTAGATCGCATCTCTTCCTGGTGTTGAGTATCATCTGCATTGGTTAAACCTAATAAAGCATCAGTTGCATGGTTCTCCCTTAACTTTGGTGGTACGAATGGAGCTGATGAGATGACCAGGGACAGGATGATGACAAACCTCGGAGCTATGTTTTGATCGCATCTTGTGTTTTCTTGGCCACGTAAACCATGTAATAACACAATCCCGAAAGGATTAGCCGCCTTGAAGGTCATTGCAGATGCCAACGTCGAGCAGAGGGTACTTAACCTTCTGCTCCAGGGACTAGTCCGCGCACCATTCGAGTTAATCCTGGCAATTCTTGTTGTTGTAAGAAGTAAACTGAAAAAGGTGGAACAATTACAGAATGGAGGTATGAACATTATCTTGGGGTGTACGAGGGACACTTTCTGTGTAGCAATGAGTTATCTTCTTGACTGTCCAACCATGAATGACAGGATCAAGATCTGGAGGACACAAGAATGCCTGAATTAAATGCAGTTAAAGAACATTCATTGCATCATTAGCTTAACACAGGATATAGTGGCTAAAAAGAGACAAATCATGAATGGGCCGAGGGGAAGATGTCATCAAACAGGTCAGTGGACTTACCAATATCAACGCTGGCGATGAGTGGACACCAGTGTTACGTCATTCAGGGGGACATTCCCGTTTATTATCAAACTCTGTAGGAAATGTAGGGAACAAAGCTCAGCCGTGGTCAATGCGGATGTCAACAGTCTCATCTGGGATAACACCGATGAGGAATGTGCAGTCTTGAAATACTGACGGATCTGTAATACAACCAAAGGAGTACATGGGCATTTACGGCACGCCTGGCAGGCAGAATAATGAAGAAAGACAGTGGTACATACGTTATGACCACGAGTAGCATGACGATGGATGGGATGGCAGTGACCAGGACATTCATCTGGTTAGTCACAAGACTATACCCACATCTGTATACTGAGTGATTCGATGAGCATGACAAGAAAGGTGGAGGTTGTGTACTAGAGGAATAGAAAAAAGAAAGAAGGCGAGTGAGCGGTAGGAGAAAGACATGAACAGTGTGTGAGGAGAGAACGTGCCAGTAACGTGAGATTCAGCTCAGGGGACTAAGTGTGGGCTGTGAAATTGTGAGTAAGGTTCACGGGTGACCAGTGATTGGAACAGGAAAGAAAGAGGGGGTCGTTTTTGCGACGTGAGAGGGTTAGAGTAGAGAGAATGATAGGCCCGTGAACAGGTGTCGCCGGAGGGCTGGTGGCGGGTGGCTATCAGCCTTCGGATAGTTTTTAGTTGGGTGGTCAGCTGTCAATAGGTTAAGACAGCTCCCAATGTGTGTACAGTTAAGTTCCATGTACATCATGGTGATATATTCACTCGTGTATATAATTGCTATAGATAGTCTTGGGAGATATCACTTGTTGTGCAGATAATTCCATGGACAGTCGTGTGTTATATACATTTGTGTACACCACAATTGCATGGATAGTTACTGGGATAGGTTTAATCTTTGGCCAGTGGATTGTCATGGACAGTTTTGTGAGATGTGAGCCGATGGAGACGACGGGTAGAACAGAGTGTCGCTTGTGTTAGTGTGGCAGGATGCAAGCAGTGTACTAAAAAATTGGAAGCATATATGTAGTGAAACAATCACCCAATAGTTTTGGGGAGGGATGTGTGACTCGGCCAAGAACTGAAGGACTGGAACAGGGAACATGTGAGTTTATTTGGCAAGAGCAGCAGGCTCACCAATTATTCATGCAACGATGCGAGGAGACAATTATTTCAAATGAGCCCTAATGTGAATACCGCTGAAGTTGTAAGCGGAGTAAAGAACGTCGTGAGGTGACATCGTCATATCTACGGTAATGGTGATGAACATTATAGTGATATCATAAATATTTGACATGTGCTAAAGGCTTACGCATGATTGTAGTGGCTTTGAGTGATTTAATAGTTGAATTATTCATGTTATTGTGTTATTCTCAAGACCTACAATTAAATATCAAAGTTAAAGGAATACATCTAGAGACAGTTCAGAACTACAACTACATGCGACATACTATAACCAGTGCTCGAAAATGTACAACTGAAATAAATACAAGAATATGTACGGCAAAAAGTAATTTCAATGCCTTGAAAAATATACTAACATCAAAACAAATAACACCAGGGCTGAAACCTACAATAGCAAAATGTTATTTCTTCTCAATATTCCTGTATGGTGCAGAAACATGGACATTAGACCAGAAAACAGAACATAAAATTGAAGCCTTTGAAATGTGGATTTATAGAAGAATAGGTAGAATTGGATGGAAAGAAAAGAAAACAAACGAGGAAGTTTTAAAACAACTAAATATGAAAAGAAGAATTGCTTAACACAATTAGAGCAAGACAAATTACATGTTTGGGTCATGTTAAAAGACACAACTGTCTAATAAAAGTAATATTAGAAGGGAAAATACAAGGTAAAAATGCAGAGGCAGACAAAGACTAACATGGACGAGTAACTTAAAAAGATGGACAAGTCAGCCTATGACAATCTGCATCATCAAAGCAAGAGACAGATTTGAATGGCGCTCCATGGTAGCCAACCTTCGATGCGGAGACGGCACTCAATGGTGATAATGATTATTCATGTGTGTCGAGTGAGAGGCCGACACCTCAAATGCGAGTAAGATGATCATTAGAGTCTTATTAGGAAGTCGTAGCATGCGAAAGGCTTGCTGAGCGCCACAGTTGTCCGGTATGAACTTAACAATGATTTTATTATGAGTGGTGATCAGATGAATGAAGTGAGTTGTATTTATCCACGCTTTGTTTTGTTCAATATTGAATCAGTGTAGTACTCCTTATATCACCTGGTAGCGACGAACGATGGGCGCGTTACACCGCTAAGCACAAGTTGGAGTGTGTGTAGCAAGTCATTAGTAAACAACGAGAAGTGCAATCAACGACGGGGCAGGCCAGCCGCAGTGTCCCAACATTCTGCACACTACCAGCCAGTACTGTTCGATATCAGCCGAACACAGGTGTGGCAGTTGGGTGAAAGAAGTTAAGGTCTACAGCGGGCTCTGTATGTATGCAATGAGTAGGGTCATTGCATAAGTCAAAAATACGTAAGGTCACCTTTGTCTACGTCCCAGGACATGCGGGAGTACGAGGAAATGAAAGGGCGGACAGGTTGGCTAGCTGCGCTATTGTTGAGGACGGTCAGCCAATGGATCGGGCGAACATCATCAATGCCTTCCGGGTGGTGGGAAGGACACAGTACTTTGACAACCATGAGCCCACGTCATTCCTTTTGATGAAAGAGATGGGAGTTAAGATGGGCACAGCTAGAAACTAAAAGCTTAGTGGGCGTGTGAGAAGACTAATCAACCAACACAGAATTGTAATCGTCAGTCGCTGCACACTGCGAGGCATGCTGAGGAGGGGATCTGAGCACCTATGGGCATTGGGGAGTGCAATGATGATGACCCGTAAATAACTCAATAACAATGTAAAAGAGCTGGAAGTAAACCGCCGTCAATCAAATCCAATGGCGGTTAAATTGAATAGCTTTATAAACTCCCACGTAGTGCGCACAATAAATTGAGAACGCATGAAAGCTTTATTCACATTTGCTTGTGATGTACAGAACATGCATTAACTTACCTTTATGTTGACATCCTTCCTCACTGAAACCAGTTGCACACCCAGAAATACATTCCCCAGTACTAGTAAAACACTGTTCATCTGTGTTTGTACAGATATATAGGGAATCACAAATGTGACCAAACAAACCAAGCGAAAAAAAACGATAATGTAAAGTAAGACAGTTGAGTCTGATTGATACGCTTAAAGCAAATATTGCAATACAATTACTTTTATAATGGAGGTTCGGCGATACATTAAACAAGACATTTCCCGTGAAATTCTTGTGGGGAGGAAATGTGAATATACATTACAATGGAAAGTGTAATGTGTTTGTGTAATCTCACACAAAAATTATTAACATATTAAACATAAGAAAACACATTTATATTTAGTCAAAAATTATCACAATACAAATTTGTAATGGGGCTTTCAGATATACAAGGCCCATATTAGCAGAAGCAATTATAACATTTTTATTTACAAATGAAAGAATAAATGAATTACGGTTTGATCAAATTAAAAAAAAAATTCCAACGTAATAAAAACGGAATTCGTTGGCTACATGCATAATTCATTTATGCAACATGATTTTTACAATTTTAAACCAATATTCTTCTGGTCACCAATCCAAGTACGGACAGAGAAATCGGCAGTGGTGGAGAAGACACCAGACTCCCCAACGAAATCACACCCGCTGAGGGCAAGAAAGAGGAAAAACGAAAAGCTCAACATCCAAATGGGGTCGATGGGACAAACGTTTAGATGTCATTAATACGACCCTATTCGACCCGGAACGTTTAGTCGCACGTCAGCCTTGCAATGTAGTACCAATCAAAAGGCTAGATAGATCAAACAGAGATTAAGTCGACAGGATACTTAAACCCTCCACAAATCGATTCTTCATATATTTAAAAGATTCCCCATTATATCAGGTGGATTGCAGAAGCAATATTAAGCAGTTCATGAGACATTTAACACAGGCACAGGTCTGTGTGGTCTTGCGGTGACGGGTTAAATCTCTATAGAAGAGACTATACTGAGTCGTGTCGCTATTCTTTTTGTCAAGATAGAGAAGATGAATGATGATTAACTGGTAATAGAAACAAATCGAAATGGAGACAAATTGTTTGTTCATATGTGTGCAGATACACAATAAAAAAGTTCAATTGTTATTACAGTTAATAAAAAACAGTGGTGAAATGTCAAATTTAAGAACATGAAAGCGTGTAGAGGTAGGTGATCTGTTTACCGTATAGAGGTCAGTGATTGACATATTCATAAACCTGGAAAAACAAACAATATACATCAATATAAGTCGATTGTAGACATCTTAAAACAGTCTGGGCTAAATAGTAATAACATAAGGTCTTACGTAACTGGCATTAAACATTTCCTCTAAACATATAAATAACAATTAATACATTCTAACATAGATAATGCATACCTCCAAATACTTGAAGCTCACAGAGGGTTAGAAATTTTGGTTTGTTTTCTGCTGTGTCAGGTGTGGTGGCTTCTACATTTATCCTGACTACACCTGATGCCGGTTTATCAAACTTTACCTCATACACTTGAAGGGGTTTAGGTTTATGGTCTGTATACGTCAACAGTTCCTTGTCGTCTCGAGAGAAACCTCTTAGGATAAAGCCTTTTAGTCGATGTAGTAATTTATCTACAGGACAAAAGATTAATATACTTATAGATAGAAGAATGAAAGAAAGAAATAAACATTCTATAAACTTTCGTTTATTTCTTTTCGTTTTAGACGCCAAAGTGAGGCGTTTTTAATTTGTTTCATTCTGCCTTCAACATGTCAGTATTTGTGTTTGTTCTAATGTGTTTCTTTTCATTTCTTTACTGTCATCATTTTTTTCTCTTCTGTGTGTCTCTATATTTTACACCTTTCAATACATCGTGTAAGACTGATGTGGTCAGTCGTTAATCATGTAACATGCATGTATCACTAACATTTCTCACCTATTTCTATCGTAATAAGCTCTGACGTGGACCTATTTAAATTATGCTCATTGTATGATTCCTCCTTTTTGGGAGATGGTCCCAGTAAATATATCACATATATAATAGAAAAATGTGTGTCATTTCTGAGGTCTATTTTTCACGGGCTTGTAAGAATATTGATATTTTCTGTGTAAACAATTTTCTACTCATCCTATGTCATAGACTGTGTGAAAGAGATCAATAGAATATTAACAATATGAACATAAACATTAAACGTCATGTGGCACAAGCCACCGTGGCAGTACAATTAAAATTACTCAATATATGCATCTTATGGATGTGGCAGTGAATCATCGACATCTCGCTAACAGGAAGACACACAATGATTCATTGGGAATATGCTACAGGAAAATATTTAAGATACTCTGGTTAAAGAAAAGGAGCAATGAAGACATTGAGAAATATTTAAACATTCAAAAGAATGATTTATAAACACAATTTTTTTCAGATAAAATTAAAATGTTATAATATTTAAAGGACACAGCGGGCTGGAAAGAACAATAATTTAAGGCATGCTTTATGGTAATATATGAGGTGCAGACCAAGAAGAAGTTGGCTATACGACATCAAGGAGACCTTGAACATGACAACAAAAGAAGTGGGACATCTGGCTAGAGACATAAATTCGTTCAGACAGGCTGTGTGGTGAATGCAATGTTCTTTAAAGGAAATGAGAACTGGTGATGTGAGCTCTGATGTCTAGTGGTTTCAACAAACTGCAATATTTACGTCTTTCGATTCGATACATTTGTCTTCAGAACGGTATTTTTGGAAAGGGATGTGTTAGTACTTTGATCCTTGCTGACTTGATAAGATCGGTTAGTTTGTTTCTGTGGGTACTATTGGGGGTGTTTTAGGATCTTCATTATCTGTTGTCTTCGATGCTAATGTGGGCAGTCAGCTGTTAGTCGCTGACCTCTTTCTGAACAGGTGCTGGTTGTAGTCATAAACATTATTTATAATAAACCGATTTCGGATGTCTCTCACGACAACAAAGATAGCACCTTCTGTACAGCCTCTGAGAAGATAAAATATAGATCCAATGTAATATTCTTGGACATAAAAACAGGGAAAGTCGTCATCTCTACGGCGTCCACGTTGAAGGCTGATTAAGAAGGACATTACTGATGTTATTTCTGATGAATTGCCGTCAGGGGTACAGAACACTTTATTATTTTGTTATTTCTGATGAACTACCGTCAGTGGTACAGAACACTTTATTATTTGATTATTTTTGATCAACTATCGTCAGGGCTTTGGAACACTTTATGAAATTGTCATGTGTTTACCAATTTTCCATAAAATGAATAGTGGTTGTTACGCTGTGGTGTGTCTTGTTTGGAAACTAGTAAGTTCTGCAACTGAATTCACTACGTAATCATTTAGCGTCGCCATGTTTGTTTATCGCTGTTTCTATTTTCCTTACTTCAGAGTGTAATGGTTTTGTCAGGTTTCGCCTTCCTGAATGAGTTTACCGGATGGGCCTTTTTGGAGTTGGGTCTGGCTCCAGACACTCGAGCTCCATATCCTGCCTTTAATCATCACGTACATCTCCTTATTGTCGCACCATTATTGTTTGTAATCACACAACTACAAAACAAATCTTCAAAATTACTACAAATTTGTCTGATAGATGAAAAAAGGAGCATAAAACAAATGATATAAAAGTGATAGTGGCATTTTGCAAAAAGGAAGGATGGTAGATGGAGATACAAATAAAGAAATTAAATTTAAAAAATCTATTGTAGTAGTGTGATGAGAAGATATATATATATATATATATATAAAGATAAAGTTTGTTTGCCGATCTAAATAAAACATAAAATAGATGAATGAGAACATGTAACGGTTTTAAACTAAAAAAGAAACATATTTTGACATTATTGAACTTGATCTTGATCTTGATCCAACATGCGCCACTAGACATCACAAGTGGCTTGAAGTGGATTTTGGCCACCCAGCTCTAATCTTGGTGCGATGTTCATTCTTATCAAATGTGTCTATGCCTGTCATCTTTGTTTCTCTATAAGTGTTCTTTTTAGTCTCTCTCTCTCTATATATGGTTTTCTCTTTTTCTGCACCCTAATATTTGTTACAAAAGAGTATGTTTTGGAATTCTATGTTTGTCCCTTTTCAGCACATGTTCGACATATCGCTGGTCATTACATGGCCTTTTCTCTTATCTCTAAATTAGTCTTGAATTCATTTGATTGTACGGACAGAATTGTGGATAGTCAGTTAAGTCTCGGTTTCATTTTCTAATAGATTTATGTTTAATACGATTTACGTACTAACAATTGTAAACCTCCTATATGTAGTACAACTCCCTTTTGTTTTAACCTTTACACTCTTATCCATCATTTTATTTCTCTTTGATTTGCTTGTTTCCTCACACCATATATGTAGCACAGTTTATCTTTATACCGGTATCAGTGTTCTCGTGTTTTCTGAAGAAGGCCACATGTAGGCCGAACGGTCAGTATTTTGTTTTCATTTTTTGTAAAGCTGTTACCATATCTTGTAGAAGTTACGTTATTACCAACCACTTGTTCCCTACTACCAGCTTTACATTAGAACGACAATTATTTGCATCTTCCCCTACACAGTGTAGTCTTCTTAGGAATTTGTCTTCAAAAACGTTTATTTTTCTATCAACCATTTTGTTGATTTCAAGCTTTCACGTTTCGTAGTTAAGTGTTGATAATATGTTTAAGGTGAGAATTCTAAATTTGTTTTTTTAAATTAGTATTTTGTATTCCAAATGTTTTCCAGACATTACATTTCGCTGCTGCCTTTGCTATCCTGCTTTTAATCTCTTTCAGTGTTTCACCTTCTTGAACTATATTACTACCAAACTACGTATAGTGGTCTAATATTTCCAATATCTGACGATTGACATATAAAGTATCAACTGGGTATTGTTATTTTTCATCGTTTTTGTTTTAGGCCTGTTGATTTAAAGTCATATCATTTCGGCTATGGATGATAGGGTATCTGTGATATTTTGCACTTTGCTGATATTTTCACTAAAATGTTATATATCACCTGCAACACCTAGATCTTCCCAGCAATTTTTGTTGTACCATTTAATGTTATTATTGTCTTTGCAACATTTATTCATTATGTAAACAATCGTTATTGCATATAGCAGTAGTGATACTATACACCCCTTATGTTGATACTCACAGATTTTTCCCTATTACTGACCATCTAGTTTCGCTAGCTCCTAATGTATCAAGGTAGTTTTATTTTGACTTTAGAGAACACAGGGTTCATCTAACCTCTAAAGGAATGAGTACAAAACATATTTATATTGCTGGGCGTGGTACTGACCACATCAACTAAACATGTGGCGTGATCATAGACAAATATGGCCACTAACCTTGTATGCCCCATACGTCTAGCAAGGTGTGGAGGGAACTTGTATTACTATTATTGTTATTAGTATTTCCTAATGCATCACAATATTATGATAAAAGTAGTTACCGTCATCAATTCTGTTGTAGAGAACAATTGTATGAACTGTGACTGGATTTGTGAAAGTGAGGTTCAGGTTGGGTTTCGTGTCGCCTAAATCTGTACAAGAACAACTTCCTTTCTTAAAGTCGCCATTGGTGTTACCATCTACAGCGTTTGATGAAATAGTTGAAACACCATCTCTAGTGTAAATGCTGGACTGACTGGTTATTCCTTTCAGAGCCACATTCCGACCTAAAAATGTATGAGAAATAAAAAGACACGTTGTGTCTGTTTGTATCACTAAATCACCTCCAGTGAACGTTTTTATTTTTCAAATTTCACTTCTTTTTTTCAGCTTGCATCTGTTCTGGTCAATGTTTCACTCACTAACTAAAGTTTTGTCCATAAACACTTCTGATGACAATAACAAAGAACCCATTTTAGGGTTGGATTAATGATTCATCCAACAAAGTAATAGAAACGAGATTAAGACCAATTATAAAACCAGGATTGACGCACACAGAATTAACTTCAGAAACAAAAAGAAACATGCTGAACAGAAGTAGTATTTACAATCAGACAGCAGGTAGGAAGCACTTGTACAATTAATGCATGATGATAGTAGATGAATAAAATAAGTTGTATCAGAGTGGATAGAAAATATCATTGCAATTTGTGAAAAAAAGTGTAATATGAACACTGATGTGTAGACCTAATACATCAAGGAATATCCATTTTACTTGTCAGATGGAGTGTGATAATTGAATGAAATATTGACATTGATCACTGTTTATACACATTCGGTTTACAGAAACTAGGCGCTGACAACAAGTATCGAGTAAACCTTGACACACCAGAAATTAGCGATGAACAGTGTGGTTTTGTTAGAGATAAAGGAATGAGTAATGCCATATACATCATAAGATCTTTAGTAGAAAGAGCAATAGAGGTGAAAACAGATCTATACCTATGCTTCATAGATTACACCAAGGCATTTGACAAAGTAAAGCACCAAGAAATAATCAATTTCAGAAAGCATAAACGTAGACATCAAAGATCTAAGAATAATAAAGAACATGTACTGGCAACAAACAGCGGCCATAAGAACTGGAAACCAATTGGGAATGTTTCAACAAATAAAACAGGGTGTTAGACAAGGTAGTGTGCTGTCACCAGATTTGTTTAATATTTATAGTGAGATTATTTTAAGATCCATAAAGGGCATGCCAGGAATAACAATCGGATGTATTATATAAATAATCTAAGGTATGCTGATGATACAGTCTTAACCGCTAAGAGTGAAAATTAATTACAAGAAATGTTAGACATTATAGTGAAAGAAAGCAAGAATAAAGGACTCAGCCTTAATAGCAATAAGACAGAAGTAATGGTAACAACAAAGAAAAAGACACCATCTCAGTGCAAAATAACAAGAAGTGGAACAACACTAAAACTAAATGAATTTAAATATTTTGGAACTGTGTTAACCTCAGAAGTTAGGTGTACAAAAGAGGTAGGGTGCAGAATGGCTCAGACAAAAGCAGCTTTCTAAAAAATGAGGAATTTACTATGCAATCCATTTTAGATAATAGAAACAAGAAAAAAAGTACTTAATTGTTATGATGAGCCAGTCTTAACTTATGGAAGTGAATCATGGGCAATAGGACAACAGACATGAAAATCAATGGAGTCTGTAGAAAAGTGGTTTTACATAATTATGTTGAGAATATCATGGACAGCTAAGAAGAGTAATGAAAATGTTCTGACAGAGATCAAAGCCGAAAGAGAGCTAATTTTCAATTTTAGGAAGAAACAATCATCGTTTTTGGCCATGTAATGAGAAAGGAACAACTGGAATATATTGTAACAACTGGGATATATTGTAACAACTGGAATATATTGTAACTGCTGGAATATAGTGTAACAACTGGGATATATTGTAACAACTGGAATATATTGTAACAACTGGAAAAATGTGGGCCGAAAATATATGGTAAAGCGAAGAATTAGAGGGCAGCACAAAGATACCAGACAGCTTAAGAGAATGGCTTGGCAGAAGGTCAACAACAGAAAAGTTAAATAACTGTCGAGATCGAAAGTTCTGGAGAGACATGATCACCTACGCCATCAGGCATGTACTTGATGATGATGATATAAAGACCACCTATGTAAATCAATAAATCCTAAAGTAGGTTAACACTCCCAAGATAGCCCATACTTGCAGACGATTGGACAACCATAGCACATTAACTGAAAGAGATACATCACTAATCATCAAGTACCGTGCCTACTGTTACTGAGTCTACATGTACAAGTAGTTGAGATACCGATCTTGAATCTTGTATACATGTGACTATGGAGTCTATTGTGTCCTGTTCTGAGGCGTATAATGATAACTTGTTCATATCTATTCATATTATGGAAGGCATCCTGATTTGGGGGCGTGTGGTCCTCTGAGTGATTTGATTATCTGTTTCTTATGATGGTATGTAACCGGTCTTCTCCTTCCATTCAACTCCCTGTGGAGCACAGATCTTCAACAAAAACTGACCAAGCCTGTCTGTTTCTTACCATTCTTTTAAGATCCTTCCATATCTTCTCCATCATTTTGATTGCTGCTTCTATCTGTGTTCTCCAATAATATTTATGTCTTCCTCTTTGTCTTTTCCCTGGGGATTCAAAAAAGGATCGTTCGAGTCATACTCGTAGTTGGCTTCCTCAATGTGTATCAAGTGTCATCGTCTCTGTTCTATCTATATGACCACTGGTATTTGACTGGTACGTTTCCATATTTCTATATCTATGTTTGCGTGCTGTCATTTCTATCCTTTTGTTCTGCGCACGCATCCATTAATGGAGGCCAGTATCATCGTGTTTGTGATTTTTGTTGTCCGTGATTGACCGCCTTAAATAGGACTAACTTAATATTGAAGTTGACAATAATCGCTAACTATAGTGCACTGTTAACAACAACCCATTTTATCCCTACCATTAAAGGAAAAATATGATGTAGAACTTGACAAATAAAAAAGAGTGTAAATAAATATGTTGGAAAGGAAGTGTTTCACACTAGACGTAGATTCATATTACTCAGTTGATGGGGGAATCGATTAGTTTCCTAAATGACAAATAGCCACAAAGCGTCGTCGGCTTTTCTGACGATAGATGTCGCAGGCTTGAGTCAATGATGTTTTGTCCATCAAGGGAACTTTCTTTGTCTTGTACATAGTGATGTTGAATAGTTTTATTATGCTGTAAAGTCGTTCAATCCATCCTCTTCTTGGTCTACATCTATATCTTAGTTGTTCCATTTTTTGTTATAAGTTCGTGACGCTAGTGACCAGTGGTTCATATTCATTAAAAGTTTCTGGAAGAATGTCAATGACGTTTCTGATTTTATCGTTCTTTCTACGATTTCTTCTTGTTTTATTCACGGCTTTTTTTAGGCATTTCACCTCACATGTTGTCATTTGTCTTTCTTCCTCTTTAGTCAGCCTCCATATTTAACATTCGAAGCTAAGGAAAAATAATATAAACATCTTCACCAATAAATGCTGTAGAATGTATAATTATGTATGAAAACGATCTTTTTTTATTTCAATTGAAGAATTCTGTAATAGCAAACCTTACCTCCACTGATGTATATTGAACACATATGCTGGACACCGGGGCCTGTTATAACAAGTTCATTAATGATGTGTTGTATTGTACAGTGGACATTCATTCCAGATTTACTGAGCCTGATGCCCTTAACACATTGAGATGGCACAGCAACACCATAATTTTTAAACTCGAAAGTTATTTTATGCAGGAATTCTGTTGATAGTGAAACGACAGGTTTACAATAGGTGGACATTTTAATGAATATTCAATTTATTTTACACATTTAATAACACATTGAAAGTATCAATACTAGAACACATACCATTATTGCCACTACTACAATTGATGTAATTACAGCTATTACTTCAAATAATTCTAATAAATTACGTATATTATTAATACAACAACTACTACATATATATGGCCCTTTTCGTCTTGTCAGACGGTCTAGTGGAGGCTATTGCGTATTTTTTTGAGGTATTGTTTTTGCCGAACAGCTTCTCTCGTGGCTAATTCTACCAATGTTTGACAAACACACGCGGTCACATAATGAACAGGTCAGGCTCGCTGATCCACAGGGTTTACCATCCTTTTTCATGAGTCTCTTCTCTTCTAAGTCCTGTCTTAGCACAGTCTCAAATGTTGTTATACCGTTCCTTATACATGCTCTCCATGATGTGCGATCACTTGCCAGATGTTGCCAGTCGTTTTCAAAGATGGAGAAGCCTTTCAGAGATGATTTGCATATATCTCTATATCGTAGTTTAGTTCTGCCGATTTGTCTTTTTCCGTGTTTTAGCTCACCATATAGTATTTGCCTAGGAATGCGTTTTTCTTCCATCCGTTGGACATGCCCCAGCCATCTTAGCCTTCGACTTCTGAGCATCGACATGATTGTTAGGGTCTTAGCACGTTGCAGGACAGTTAAGTTGGTTATTTTGTCTTGCCATTTGATGTGCATTATTTTGCGGAGACATCGCATGTGGAAGACATTTAGTCTTTTTTCCTGGTTTGAGTATGTTGTCCAGGTTTCGGATCCATATAGTAGTGTGCTAAGCACACATGTTTGATATATTAGGAGTTTAGTCTTTTGAGTTAGTTTCGTGTTGTTCCATGCCCTTTTTGTGAGTTTGCCGAAGGTCGTAGCTGCCTTACCAATTCGACAGTTTATTTCTTCATCAAGAGATATGGTTTGCGTAACTGTGGATCCAAGATATGTAAATTTCTGTACTGATTCTAGTGGGTCTTTTAGAGTAATAGATAGAGGTTTGAAGTCACCTTGATTTAGTATTACTGTCTTCTGAACATTAATTGACAGTGAAAAAAGGTCGCATGCTTTATCCAGGTTGTTGATCAGCGACTGTAGGGTGGCCTCACTATGAGCGACTAGGGCTGTATCGTCAGCAAATAAAAATTCTTTAAGTAGGGCAACATTTGTTTTAGTTTTTGCTCTTAGTCGTGCTAGGTTGAACAGTGAGCCATCTGGTCTAGTGCGAATGTAAATATCTCCTGAGCTGTTTTCGAAGGCGTAATTTAGGAGGGCAGCAACAAATATACCAAAAAGGGTGGGGGCGAGGACACATCCCTGTTTCACTCCTTTGTTGACTTTGAAATTCTCTGATGGACTCCCATCAAAATGGACTTTGCCATTCATGTCTTCATGGAAGGAAATTATAAGCCTAAGTAATTTAGGAGGGCAGCCTATGCCTTCTAACACCTTGTAGAGACCATCTCTGTTTACTGTGTCGAATGCCTTTGTGAGATCCACAAAGGCAATATAGAGCGGCATATTTTGTTCCCGACATTTTTCCTGCAGTTGTCTAAGAGTGAAGATCATATCTATGGTTGATCTCCCGGGTCTGAAACCGCATTGGGACTCGGGAAGCACCCGTTCTGCAAGTCTATGCAGGCGATTAAGTACGACTCTAGCAAAAGCTTTGCCTGTTGTGCTAAGGAGAGAAATGCCTCTGTAATTATTGCAGTCGCCCCTGTCTCCTTTATTCTTGTACAGCGTTATAATCTTGGCATTTCTCATATCATGAGGTATTTCTCCGTTTCTCCAGCATTTAATTAGCAGTTTGTATAGGTGTGGAAGTAGTACGTTTAGGTTGTCCTTTAGTACATCTGTGGGAATGTTGTCATTTCTTGCAGCTTTTCCTCTTGAGAGGGCATTTATAGCGTCAGCAAGTTCGTTCATAGTAGGCTCAACATCCAGTTCAAACATTGTAGGATATTTGGGTATTGATTGTGCTAGAGCTGTGTTTGCTGGTCTGTCGTCACTGTATATATTAGGGTAGTGTTCAACCCATCTTTGCATTTGTTGTCCCTTGTCAGTAATAGGCTCTCCAAACTTGGATTTTAGGGGACTGATTTTTTTATTTTTTGTTCAAAGGGCCTTTTTTATATTGTCATGCATGGTTTTTGAGTCGCCCCTGTCTGAGGCTTTCTGTATTTCAGAGCATAGATTGTTCCAGTATTTGTTTGCGCATCTTCTTGCTTCGCGTTGTAGGGTGGCTTGCGCATGTTTGAGCTGATCCTTGGTGATTTGATTGGGATTATTATTGAAGTTCAGTAGAGCCTTTTTCTTATTAGCTATTAGTGGGTCTAGTCTTGCTGCATTTTCTTCGACCCAGTCGTTCTTTGAGAACCGTTTCTGGCCGTAGGTAGATAGAGCGCAGTTATAGATGTGTGTTCTCAGGGAGCACCAGTTGTCATCCACACTTGATGCATCTTCTACTTCTTCTACCAGTTCATCAAACTTGGATCTAAAAATGTCTTTGGTTGGTGTGGTTTTTGTCGCTGTGATGTTGATCTTGGCTGCTGCATGCTCTCTTGATTTGTAGATACGACTACTTCTGGCTTTGATCTTACTAATGACTAGAGCGTGGTCTGTGTTGCAGTCTGCACTGTGATATGTTCGTGTTATTCTGATGTTATTTAAAGACTGCCTACGTGTAAGAACTAGGTCTAGTTGGTGCCAGTGACCACTTCTAGCATGACGCCATGTTACTTTATGCTTGTGTTTCACATTAAAGTAGGTATTTGTTACGCATAGGTGATTATTTGAGCAGAATTCTAGGAGTCGCTGGCCATTTCCGTTGATTTTTCCAATGCCGTGGTGACCTAGACATGTTGCCCAAGATTGTTGATCAGATCCTGTGCGTGCGTTGAAATCACCGAGTATATATAATAGCTCATCTTTTGGAAGTGAGTCAATGATCAGATCCTGTGCGTGCGTTAAAATCACCGAGTATATATAATAGCTCATCTTTTGGAAGTGAGTCAATGATCAGATCCTGTGCGTGCGTTGAAATCACCGAGTATATATAATAGCTCATCTTTTGGAAGTGAGTCAATGATCAGATCCTGTGCGTGCGTTGAAATCACCGAGTATATATAATAGCTCATCTTTTGGAAGTGAGTCAATGATCAGATCCTGTGCGTGCATTGAAATCACCGAGTATATATAATAGCTCATCTTTTGGAAGTGAGTCAATGATCATTTGAAGTTGTTGGTAGAAGTTGTCTTTCTCTTCGCCTGATGCAGCCAACGTTGGTACATAGGCACTAATGATGTTTATTAATCCACTCTTCGTATGTAGCTGGAGTATCATTGAGCGTTCAGACACTCCTTTTGGCGTGGTTATGGAGTTTATGTGTTTGTTATGTACAGCAAAGCCTACTCCATGTATACGTGGTTTTTCGGGGCTTAGGCCTTGCCAGAAAAAAGTATAGTTTTCTTCCTTTACAGAACCACAGTCTGAGAGTCTTGTTTCTTGTAGGGTAGCAATATCAACATGTAGCCTATTTAGTTCTTTATCTATGAGTGCTGTTCTTCTAATTTGTCCTTCTTTCAGTGTGCTTGTTTTAGTAAGTCCAGGACACATGGTCCTTACGTTCCATGTGCCAAGTTTAAACATTGGTAATTTCTTCCTCATTTCACTTTGCCTACTCTGCCTGGGCACAGGATATGGAGATAGTGCTTTACCCAGTCGCACTATCCCCCTCTCGACTTCGTTTCAAGAATTTCCGAAGGAGGGACAAAGTTCAAACGTTCGGAATTGAAAGAAGGTACATGGATGCCAGAAAGACGGTTAACGCCGTCCACTGCCTTAGGGTCCCTCCCTCCGGATTTTTACTCTGGGTGTACTCCCATAACCTTCGATTCTAACTAGAAACTAGTCCACAAGGTAGTGGAGGGTTTTGTGGTCGAAGTTTCCCTTCTTCTAGACGGGTTGCCAGCCAAGGTTTACGAGTCCCGTCTACCCGGAGCGCTAAAGATGCGCCTTTGTCAGGCTCAAGTGCCCGGACGTCCGAGAGAACACGTTAACGGTCAGTGCAAGGCTAGAAATTGCTCCAATGCACAAGTACCAAATCCGTGAAAAACACATCACTGAAACAGTACATAATCCAATTAATGAATAAAACATCCATAGAATGAATTGTCGGCATAGGACTTCTCCACACAATAGCAGTTTACTGCGTAATTAAACACAAGAATCGAGAGCTAAAGTAGCTTCGCTGCTTTCGGTGGCCATCTTGACCGGAACCACAGTACAGTAGAGTTACTACAGTGACTCTTTGAATATGTTGGCACCCACCTATAGGAGTTATTATCCTTCCTTACCTACCTATAAATATAATCCTTATCAGGTCTTATTTTGCCACATTCTGCTCTTTCGTCGTAGGCAATTCAATTCTACCTAACTTTTTGTTTCCCATTTCCTCCAATGAAAATTTCACGACTTCTTTCTCACACACAACCATCCAGCCCCATAACTTCTATCTGACACACAACCATCCAGCCCCATAACTTCTATCTGACACACAACCATCCAGCCACATAACTTCTATCTGACACACAACCATCCAGCCCCATAACTTCTGTCTGACACACAACCATCCAACCCCATAACTTCTATCTGACACAACCATCCGATCCCAAAACTTCTATCTGAGACACAACCATCCAGCCCCATAACTTCTATCTGACACACAACCATCCAATCCCAAAACTTCTATCTGACACACAACCATCCAACCCCACTACTTCTATCTGACACACAACCATCCAATCCCACTACTTCTATCTGACACACAACCATCCAACCCCACCACTTTTATCTGACACACAACCATCCAACCACACTACTTCTATCTGACACACAACCATCCAGCCCCACTACTTTTATCTGACACACAACCATCCAACCACACTACTTCTATCTGACACACAACCATCCAGCCCCACTACTTCTATCTCACACACGACCATCCAACCTCATAACCTATATCTGACACACAACCATCTAACCCCATAACTTCTATCTGACACACAACCATCCAATCCCACTACTTCTATCTGACACACAACCATCCAACCCCACTACTTCTATCAGACACACAACCATCCAGCCCCACTACTTCTATTTCACACACGACCATCCAACCCCATAACTTCTATCTGACACACAACCATCCAACCCCATAACTTAAATCTGACACACAACCATCCAACCCCACTACTTCTATCTGACACACAGCCATCCAAGCCCACTACTTCTATCTAAAATACAACCATCAGGCCCCACTACTACTATCTCACACACGACCATCCAACCCCAAAACTTCTATCTGACACACAACCATTCAGCTCCACTACTTCTATCTCACACACGACCATCCAACCCCATAACTTCTATCTGATACACGACCATCCAGCCCCACTACTTCTATCTCACACACGACCATCCAACCCCATAACTTCTATCTGACACACAGCCATCCAGCCCCAATACTTCTATCTGACACTCAACCATCCAACCCCATAACTTGTATCTGACACACAACCATCCATCCCCACTACTTCTATCTGACACTCAACCATCCAACACCACTACTTCTATCTGACACTCAATCATCCAACCCCACTACTTCTATCTGACACACAACCATCCAACCCCATAACTTCTATCTGACACACAACCATCCAGCCCCACTACATCTATCTCACACACGACCATCCAACTCCATAACTTCTATCTGACTCACAACCATCCAACCCCTTCACTTTTATCTGACACACAACCATCCAACGAAACTACTTCTACCTGACACCCAACCATCCAACCCCACTACTTCTATCTGACACACAACCATCCAGCCCCACTATTTCTATCTGACACACAACCATCCAGCTCCATAACTTCTATCTCACACACGACCATCCAACCCCATAACTTCTATCTGACACACGACCATCCATCCCCACTACTTCTATCTGACACTCAACCATCCAACCCCACTACTTCTATCTGACACTCAACCATCCGACCCCACTACTTCTATCTGACACACAACCATCCAACCCCATAACTTCTATCTGACACACAACCATCCAGCCCCACTACTTCTATCTCACACACGACCATCCAACCCCATAACTTATATGTGACTCACAACCATCCAACCCCATAACTTTTATCTGACACACAACCATCCAAACCCACTACTTCTATCTGACACACAACCATCCAACCCCACTACTTCTATCTGACACACAACCATCCAGCCCCATAACTTCTATCTCACACACGACCATCCAACCCCATAACTTCTATCTGACACACAACCATCCAGCCCCACTACTTCTATCTCATACACAACCATCCAACCCCATAACTTCTATCTGACACACAACCATCCAGCCCCAATACTTCTATCTCACACACGACCATCCAACCCCATAACTTCTATCTGACACACGACCATCCAGCCCCACTAGTTCTATCTCATACACTACCATCCAACCCCATAACTTCTATCTGACACACAACCATCCAGCCTCATAACTTCTATCTGACACTCAACCATCCAACCCCACTACTTCTATCTGACACTCAACCATCCAACCCCATAACGTCTATCTGACACACAACCATCCAGCCCCACTACTTCTATCTGACACTCAACCATCCAACCCCACTACTTCTATCTGACACTTAACCATCCAACCCCACTACTTCTATCTGACACACAACCATCCAGCCCCATAACTTCTATCTGACACTCAACTATCCAACCCCACTACTTCTATCTGACACTCAACCATCCAACCCCACTACTTCTATCTGACACTCAACCATCCAACCCCACTACTTCTATCTGACACTCAACCATCCAACCGCACTACTTCTATCTGACACACAACCATCCAGCCTCATAACTTCTATCTGACACACAACCATCCAGCCCCATAACTACTATCTGACACACAACCATCCAGCCTCATAACTTCTATCTCACACACAACCATCCAGCCCCATAACTTCTATCTGACACACAACCATCCAGTCCCATAACTTCTATCTGACACACAACCATCCAATCCCACTACTTAGATTGTACCCCCTGTGGCCATATAATCTCCTAAATTCCCATTAAGGCCATGTTCTTCGATTTGCTCACGCATGTGTCACTCCTGCTAGACTTAGGTGTGTTATACAGTTCCTTATCTCGCTAATAATCGCCTCACCTCGGCTTCATCATTCATATCCTCAAATCAACATATTTTCCTTCCTCCCCCCTCTATGAACACATGGTTTGGTTTCCCCTTATGTTCTCATTCACGTCTGACCTCTTGTTGTATACAGACCGGAGCACCCGCTTAGACTTCCAGCTAAGTACTTTGACAAATATGATTTTCCTTTAATATATTTGACTTTTATTTTCATTTCACTTTCTATTTCGGATCCACTAGTTCTGGTTACTCTAGAACATGTATAGTTTAGTTTATATCCATTTTGTTCTCCGTTTCTGTATTCGTGTTTTCTGAAGACGGCCGCATGTTGGACGAAACGTCATTATTATGTTGTGTTCTTATTTTTGTAAAGCGATCACCTTACTTGTTAGGAGTGTACACTACACACTACCATTATCAGTCTCCCAATAATAATAGTTAATACTACAAAGCTACTTTAAAATATATACATATTGTGGTCTTAATTTGTATGCCGAAAAAAAACAATTATAAAAGCATCAACATCAAAAGGGTACAGAGTCAAGAAGGTGAACAGTAGTATACAAATATATGGGGAAATTAGAATTGGGAAATATCCACAAACAAACAGGATAGTACATTAGCTGAAACGGTCATAATTCAAAACTGACGTCTTGTATCAGGGTCACACTTTCAGTCTCTATAAAAGTTACTTTTGTACCGTAAAAAAAATTATCAAATATAATGTTGGTGGGTTATCTCTTATATTGACACATTAGTAGTTAAGATAGTAGTGACCATCATAATAAAGTTAGTAGCAGTGTCTAAAAAAATGATAAATCAAGTTGTATTTAAATAAATGAGAGTATTCTTCCACCTTTTCAGCTCCCTGTGGAGCATATGTCTTCAACAAGCACTTTCCAAGTCGTTCTGTTTTTTGCCATTCTTTTAAGATCATTCCATGTCTTCCCCATCATCTTCATCTCTGCTTCTATCTGTCTTCTCCAAGAATTCCTTTGTTCTTCGTCTTTGTCTTTTCCCCTGCGGATTACAAAACAGGGCATGTTGTGTAATACTCTCAGTTGCCTTCCGCAGTGTTGTCCTATCCAGCCCATCGTTTTCGCCCTATCTCTTTATCCACTAGTATTTGACAGGCACATTTCCCTAATTCTATGTTAGTTCTTTTGTCCTGCCATTTTCATCTTTTTAGTCTGCGTAAGCATCCATCAAAGTAAGTATCTATCTTCATGAGTGTCAATTTTGTTGTTCTCCATGTTCCACAGTCATATAATAGGACCGACTTACAATTTGAGTGGAGAATGTGTATTTTTGCATTTAATCGAATCGAGATTAATGTACACCTAATCTAAAGTAAAGACGAGGAGAAAAAAAATGAAAATTTAGTGAAGTTAAATCTAGATAGTAAACTTGACCAAAGCCAAAACGTAGCTACCAGGAGAAGATCGTCTAATCTAGAGCTAGTCATTCCCCTGTTACAGATTTAACATGTCTGTAAAGGATAAAAAATATTTTCATCAGAGAAAATTTTAAAATGAAGAGAATCTGCCACCCGGGAAAAATAGTTCACAGAAAATGGAAATAAGCAAACAAAAGATCTCGCTGCACCCCAAGACAACGAAGTAGAGATAAGTAGAGACGTAGAGATAACAACATAACAGTGAAAATAAAAAAAATATGGAATAAAAATACACGAACAAGTGAAAGGTTAAAATAATGAAAAAAGCAAAAATTAATAATAAAATACTAACTCTGATTAATTATGATGTCAATTTAAAAAGGCTCCCTCCACGCCTTTCTAGGAATATGGTGTTAGTGACCAGATTTTTCTATGAAAACTGACCTATAGCTGTTCACTAATTTGAGGATGAGTGGCTTTATCAATCAAAAGCAAACCCAGACGGCAGTGGTAGCTTTGGAAGAAACTTCAACTGTTTTACTTTGTCAAGAGCTCAACCACATCTATAACATTGGAAACAGACTGTTCAGTCTGTCAGAGAAAGTAGCAATCAAATAGGACTAATGAACGCACCATGAGCAAAGAAGGTTTACTGACTTTTGATGTGTTGTGTCTAAAAGACATATAGCTAACACAGCTTTCTGTAAACCACAAAAGAAAGCAAATACTTCAATAACTAAACGGTTTCTAAGAGAATTAAAAATGTGATTAATATTTTGTCAATTTTTATAATTTATTTGTATGCGTATCTAACCAGCCTAATTAAAAGTCTCTACATCAACAGCAGCTGCACAGTCAGAACAGCAGCAGACTACAGGGACCACTTCGAGGTTAGATCGGGTGTAAGACAGGGCTGTGTACTATTCCCACAACTGTTTATTACATAAATGGACTATATATATGCAAGTTCCTCAACATATACGAGACAGATGAGATCAACGAGCGTTTATTTGCAGACGATCAGGCATTAACACATACACAATAGAATACCTACAAGAATACGTAAATAAACTCAACAGCACAGACACAAAATATAACATGAAAATCGATAAAACAAAAGTCATGAATGTCGCCAAAAATAAACAGAACACCAACATAACTATATAAAGCAGACAACTAAAACAAGTAGAAGCATTCCAATACCTAGGAAGTTTAGTGACAAACGACAATTCACAGACAGCAGATATAGATTCAAAATGCAATAACGCTTGTCGAATCGTTGGACCGCTATCACCATTATTGTCCAACATGGAAATAAATCTGGAGTCAAAAATTCCACTTTACAAAACAATCTTCATACCAACGTTGTACTACCAATGCCAGTCATGTACCCTAGATGCTAGAACAATAAGAAAATAACCTCTACAGAGATTAAATGTGTCAGACGAATGACAGGAAAAAGTCTGAGAGATACGATCTGCAATGAAGAATTATGTTTAGAACTAGGATTAATCCCCACCATAGAATATAAAAAGGAACAACAGATAACATTGTTTGGCCACGTGACAAGACAGAGTAATCAAAACACAACACAACGAGCCCTCAATAAACATTGAGAGATTACCTGACCCAAGGGTCGACCACGAAAAAGATGGTTCATTGTAATATTAGAAGCACTAGGAATCATAACAGCAGCAGGGGCGATAAGAAGAGCAAAATACCGCAAATTATATCTTTCCTCGACGCTGAAAGGCAAATGAGGAAGGAAAGTAGAAGAAGTACAAGAAGAGGACAAAGAAAAGAGGAAGAAAAGAGGAAGAGGAAGAGGAAGAAAAAAAGAAGATTAAGATGTGTATGTGCACTCACCGGGGTCTTTAACAAATACACGAAACCAAGTAAAATAATAGCGAACAGGCCAAACCACAGTTACTTTCTCAGTCGTGCTGTCAAGACAGGTCTTTTCATTGCCATCAGTTATGAGTGTCAGTGCCTTGTTTCCCTCGTCAACGATAACAGCGGTGGTGGCTAGATCAACTATGCAATTGGAAGAAATAATATTTTAACTGTCGAATGTGTTTGTGAGAATTTTGAGTGCGTAAAGGTGTACGCACATATGTATGTCTGCATGTGCTTAAGTGAATTACCTGTACCATATTTATTATTTATGATGTGACACACACACATACACACACACATATATATATATATATATATATATACCAATCTTCTTCTATATATATATAATCTGGTTTCCTGCGGCCCGTTTCCAACGACAGATGGTATTTTCATGTGGTAAAGGACTTCCTAGAAACCAATTGGTAATGTTTCAACAAATAAATCAGTGTGTGAGGCAAGGTTGTGTGATGTCACCAGATTTGTTTAATATGTGTAGTGAGATTACTTCAAAATCCATAATGGACATATCTGGAATAACATTCAAAAGTCATAATATAAATAATCTAAGGTATGCTGATGATACAGTCTCAATCGATAAGAGTGAAAATGAGTTATAAGAAATGTTAGACATTGTAGTGGAGGAAAGCAAAATAAGGGATTCACCCTTAATAGCAAAAAAAGCAGAGGTAACAACAAAGGAAAATACTTCACCGTTATGCACAATAAAGATAAGTGGAACAATGTTAAAACAAGTAAATGAATGTAAATAGATGGGAACATTGTTAATATCAGATGGTAGATGTAAAAAATAGGTGAGGTGCAGAATGTCTCAGACAAAAGCAGCTTTCCAAAACAAAACATCGCAACATACTGTGCAATCCATTTTTAACAATAAAAATAAGACAAAGAGTTCGTAAATGTTACGGAAAACCATGCTTAACATATGGGTGTGAATCATTGACAATAGGACAACAGGCAAGAAAATCACTGGAAGCTGCAGAAATGTGGTTAAAAAGAAGAATGTTGAGAATACCATGGACATTTAGGAAGAGTAATGAAAACGTTCTGAAAGACGGGAAAGCAAAAAGAGAGCTAACATCCAATATTATTTTAAAAATAATCATTTTCTCTTCATGAAATGAGAAGAGAACAGAAGACACTAAAAGAATGGGAAGCAGCAGAAGCTGAATGGCCAAGACTAATGAGCGTAACATTTAAAACAAAAAAGAACAAAATAAAATTACACATTATCCAATCCAATGCACCAACCAAAGATAAGGATGATTTAGTTAAAAATGATTTCTATAAACAGTTACAAAGTCAGATGGATGCAAGACGAGACAAGGATATTAAAATATTGATGGGTTATATAAATGTTAAAGTAGGACAACAGAGGCTTCGAAAAGATTATGGGAAAACATGGACTTGGAGATAAAAACGAGAATGGAGAGATATTTGTGAATTTCTGTGCCCTTAATCAAGTGAGCCTAGGGGGACAATGTTTCCGTTATATTATATATATATATTAATTCCGTTTATAATTTAAAACTTCACATTTTCTATACATCTTGTCGTTGTAAAAAAATTTCTAATTTACTATTGGACATTAAGATATGTATTCGTTGTGGAGTTGACTGTATTACACGACTTCTCTATACAATAACATAAATACTGCTTCTGTGATCAAAAGGCTAAGGCATTTGTCATTGTAAACATGTACAGTTAGTAATATTGGATATTTTAAAAAGACATAAGGCGTATCATTAACAGATTTCCTGGGTAAAACATTCTGGTAGCTTACCATATTGACAAGCTGGTCCAAACCATCCTCTCTGACACTTAGACCCTTCATAACAGTCACCTGTGTTATCACATTGATTGTCCGTGCAGTGACACATGAACTGACAGCGTGAGCCAAACCATCCCTTCTGACAACCTATACATCACAAAAAAGACATGTTTTCATTCGGATCTCAGACTTGAGGTTTTCATGTTTTTTTTTCTGTTTGTTTTTTTCAAATGTTGTCATTAATCTATAATTAACATTAATAATTATAGTCTATATGAGCAGGAAATCATCATCAGGTAGCCCATCCTTTTCATAATGTTGCACTCATCGCAGCCTGTCGAAAATAATCGATGTCTATAATCAGAGCTTTAACTTATGTTCTCATGTTGAAGTAAGTCCCTGATGCTGCCTTGATACAACCTTCTTTTTGGTCTGTCTCTGTTTTGTTTCTAGTTGTCCTGATTTGTGTAGCAATCTGCAATGGGTAGTCAACTTTGCTTTCTCACGCGCTTTTGGAATATGCTATTTTAACTTTCACGTGTGTGAGTGTATATGTGTGCGTGTTAAAATAAACAAACGTGAGACCAAGTGAGTGTGTGGAGCTAATATGTCTGTGTTTGAAGAGAGGGTAAATATAGGTGTGTATGTGTGTGTGTGTGTAAAGTGATTTAAGACTGTGTTGGTGATAGATGTGTGGGAGAGATTGTGCGGGATTAATTGTTAGTTACTTTGGTGTGGTGAGGGATTGTGGTTTAAGGCTTTGTTTGTGATAGATGTTTGATAGAGGTTGTGCGGGAATCAGTTTTAGTGACATATGTGTAGGTGGATTGTGTGGGAGTCTGTGTTAGAGACATCTATTTGAGGGAAGTTACATCAGTCTATGTTAGTGATAGATGTGTGGGCTAGATTGTGCGGGAGTCCATTTTAGTGGTGTATATGTGGAAGTAAATGATATGTGTGTGTTAGTGGTTTATGTATATCAGCGTTTGTTCAGTTTGTGTTAGTGGTGTGTGTGTGTGTGTGTGTGCAAGTCATTGTTGCGTCTGTGTTAGTGGTGTATGTGTGGTAGTGTATCGTGAGTCGGTGTTGGTGGTGTATGTGTGGAAGTGATTGCTAAGTCTGTGTTGGTGTTGTGTATGCGTGGAAGTCATTGTTATGTCTGTGTTAGTGGTATATGTGTGGAAGTGAATGCTGAGTCTGTGTTGGTGTAGTGCAGGGATGGTCAATTAGGTTCCAGCGGGCCACAAGTGGCCCGTAACGTCCTTTTTTGGGCCCGCGGCGGCTAAAAAATAAAATCAGGTTGCATTATGCAAAATGTTCTGGGTAAAATTGAATTAAAATTTGTTACATTAACTTCTACCGTGGAGAAAGCTAACTCAAATAGTCCCTAGTAGACCTATGTTTAAAACTCGGAACACTCTAGTAGTTAGTTTAACGTCGACTTCCCGTCATTCCCGACCCATCTTTTTTTTTCCTTTTGATCATCCTGCGACCGACTTCAACAAAGGAAGAAGCCAACGAATGGTTCTAGAGCCGACTCTCGGTTCGTGGAATTCAAACAGTTTCCGCCAAGAAATACTGTTAGTCACCCACCTCCTCCACCCCAACACATTCACCTCACAATTATTTTACGTTCAGTTTCTTTCACTCCAAACCTATTTTCATCAGTCAAAATGATATATCCGATCTGATCATTCTGATTTTGTAGAGTTACAGTGAACAGTTCCATTTTAACAGGAAACAGTGCTATTGTTGTCATATGTGTTTTCATTGTCTGTTGCTTCGGTCGTGGTATAATATGAACAATAAACGTCAATTAAATGAAAAAAATATGATTTTTTCATGAGAAATGGGAACATGATTTTTGATTTATCAACAATAAGGATAGCAAACCGCAGTGCCTTGTGTGTTTGCAAGTGTTGTCTGTAAATAAAGAGTATAATCTTAAACGACATTCCACACAACATCACGCCGCTAAATACAAGGACTACATTGGTACAATACGTTCTACACTTGTGTGCGATTTGAAGAAAATGGTTAGTGCTCAGAAATATGTTTTTACTACATTAACAACAAAACAAACAAGTTCCTTAATGGCATTGTTTGTTGTAAGCGCAGAGATAGCAGAATACAAAAATCATTATGTGACGGTGACTTTGTAAAGCGTTGTTCTATTAACATGGCGCGTGCATTTGGCGAAGAAAAAATTGCAAGTCATTTTGAGAGCGTTCCACTATCAAAAAAGATAGTCATTAAAAGGGTTCAGGAAATAAGTTCTCATATATCTAGCAAATTAAAGAGTGTCGTTACAAATCCCGCTTTCTGTTCTCTGGCTTTGGATGAATCTACTGACATATCAGACACAGCACAACTTTTAATTTTCATAAGAACTGTTTCAAAAGACTTTATTATCAATGAAGAGCTACTAGCTTTAGAATCATTGCATAATACGACCAAAGGTCAAGACATTTATAACTCAGTTATGAAAGTTGTTAACAGTATTGGTGACATAAACAGACTTTCAGCAATAGTGACAGATGGCGCTAAGTCAGTGTATGCTACTCAAACAGGTCTAGTTGGATTATTAAGGAAGGCTGGAATCCATTGCCCAGCATTACATTGCATTATACACCAGGAGGCGCTGTGTCGCAAGATTCTAGACGTGGAGGATGTTATGAAAACTGTAATAAAGTGTGTGAATTTAATAAAAGGCGGGAATCGGTCTTTGACACACCGACAGTTTATAAATGTTCTATCAGAAGTTGAGGCGGAATATGGCGATTTGGTGATCAACACACACGTACGCTGGCTAAGCAGAGGGAATTGTTTGAGGCGGTTTTTTGCTTTGAGAAACGAGATAAAGCAGTTTTTAGAGAAACATTATAAAAACAAATAACTGATCAGAAAAATGTCTAACCACATTTTAACAGCGTATTGACCTTTTTAACTTATATCCACAAGCACATGAATGAATTCAACGTGAAGTTACAGGGACGTTCCCAAACCGTCTCAGATTTGGTAGGACACCTAGATGGATTTATAAGTCAACTAAAAGTTGTTAGATTTACCCTGGCCAAAGAAAACTTCATTAATTTTCCTTCGTGCAAAGAATTGGTTGAGGAGCGCAGTGACACTGATTTCAAATTTTCTGTATTAATGTTAGACAAACTATAGGAACAATTCAATGAACGATTTTCTGACTTCAGTGGTATACGACCAGAACTGGCATTGTTTAACAACCCTATGAAGTGTGACATTTTCCAACAACATGACACTTTTCAATTGGAGTTATGTAACCTTCAAAGTGACCCCTTTTTTCCAAAAAAGGATGGAGATAGGAGTTGATTTTTGGAAACTTGTGCCACAGGAAAAATATCCCGCATTGAGTGATTTCAGTTTGAAAATTACTTCTATGTTCGGAAGCACATATATATGTGACTTTGAATGCGCTTTTTTCAACAATGAAGGCGGTTAAATCGTCACAAAGAAACCGACTCACTGATGGCCAGCTTCAGGATTTATTACGAATATCATCATCATCATCTTTACACATTGAATGTGATGAACTTGTTGCTGCACATGAACGTCCACATTGTTCTCATTAAGGTTTGTTACATGTCAACTTTAAAATGACCTAACTAAAACATGTTTGTTAAACAATATAAATAGCAAATTTTATTCATTTTTATAAATCAACTAAGCATTTTTAACTATGTTGCAATAAAATGATTTATGTAAGCAAATAATGCCGATAAATAACACAAATATTACCTTAAAACAAATGCCAAGTTTATTTGTATTGATGTTGTTATGTGTGTGGCCCGCCACAAAAAAAAAAAATAAAAAAGTGGCCCGCCATTTGAAAGAAATTGACCATCCCTGGTTTAGTGTATGTGTGGAAGTCATTGTTAAGTCTGTGTTGTGTGGAAGTGATGTTGAGTCTGTGTTAGTGGTGTATGTGTGGTCGTGTATTTTGAGTCGGTGTTGGTGGTGTATGTGTGGAAGTGAATTTTTAGTTTATGTTACTGGTGTGTATGTGAAAGTTACTGTTCAATCTGTGTTAGTGGTGTATTTGTGAATAGTTTTCAGCGTCTGTGGAAAGTTGGTGCGAATCTATTGAGAGTGTGCTCTCATTTTTTTTTCTTCAGGATTGGTTTTGTTTGAGAGGTCTAGTATTTATATGAGTTACCTGATACATGGATTCATTACATTCTTTATAAACTCATGTCTTCTGATGATAGATTAACCAGTCTTAACGTTTTCTTGTGATGTTTTGTTTTATCTGTGTGTTATTCTAACTTGTGTTTGTTTTCAACAGGTCGCATGTTCTTTGCTGAACGTTTGTCTCATCACAGACCAACTGAAAGAATTTCACTCTCTTTTCACATTATCGATTGCATTTTAATGCAATCTATAAGGTATCCTTTATAAGCCACTCTTTCCAATATTTAAGACCTTCAACATATCTTAAACTATCCGTTCCATTATCCTTTGTAATGTATGGATTTCTATGTAACATTTTGTTTTCAATGAATCAGTTAGTTCCTTATCTTCACAATATTCTCCATGATTCTTAACCACTTTTTGCTACTAGAACAATACATGCCTTCAGTAATTTTACTTTTACTGCCCTGTTTATTATTGCCCCACATGTTCTTCGTTGCGTTTATTTGTTGCCCTTTCTACTTAATGATTATTGTATTTTGTTTTCAGCCTGTGTCATCGCCTCTCTCGTTATGTGTGAGACAAGGTCATAGGCAATCATGGCTATAAAGAGGATATAAAATATTATATTGTTATGTGTCTCCACTTTGTCGGTAAGCCAGAGGCAAACACGAATTGACAGAGACAAATATATTCCTAGAAATATAATTGCCTGACTTTCTTGAAATAGGTTATATTGTTATGATTGATTGATTTATTTTCCATTTTTTAGTATTGAATTCCTTCTCGTTTTAAAAGCTCATTTGTCAGCGTTATTTTATTCCACATTTTTAAAATAATATATTTACGATATGCCGTGTTTACTTGATCTTGATATTTTTTTAAACATTTATTTAATTATGTTATAATTTATTTCTATTTCTTTTGCTATTTACTTTTCTAAATCCCTGCTGAAGAATTATTTTTCAGAAAAACTAAAAAGTATCACTAAATTTGTTTCCTAATTTACAATATGATCAACAAAGTGCCATGAATGTTATCCTTTAAAGGCAATTAATTGATTGGTTTAGTATAAATAATTGCATGTATAATTGTTTCTGAACCGTGCTTCTTGAATGTCTTAAAGAACCGGGTTACTCTAATATGATAAATATAATAGCACTAGTAAATGATTGTCTTTTGAATGATTGTTGACATTACAGGCTAAAAACATAACAAAAACAAGTTTGTGAGAAATAACCATTATCTTTTTGCTGACATTCCTCTCCATTGAAACCACCAGACTAAGAATATATGAGGGATGCTTAATTGTGTGTTTATATGTGGTTGAGAATAGCAGAGAAATCAGGAAATATTTTTTAAAAAAGTAAATATTTAACAGAAACTGCCTGTAGATAACTCGCAGCATATTTGGGTCAACTAAATTGACAAGAAAGGCATGATCAAAGGTTGCAACCAAGAGGAGGATGGACATAGCGATACAGGCAGAAGTTGGATCTTGATGAGTCACGTGTTCTGAAGCTATCCAAAACTCACACTAGAGTTGTCTTGCACGTAGGACTGAGAAGTAGATGCAGACTAGAAGATATGCAGACCAAGAACAACTAAAGACAGTAAACGCAAAGATAAATAGTGTGGGCAATACATGGGCACCAAGCAAAGGAAAGGAATTCACTGCATGAAATGAAGTAACTTTGTTTGTACCCTTCAAGACACCATAAATTGTACCAGCCATTGACAACTTACCAAGACAATAAGTCTTTGATATCATCAATTCACTTACTTTTGTTTTCACTCTTCAACTGTCACAGTTCCTGTAGGATAATTTTTGCCAGGCCGTTACATCTTGTGACGTTCCTATGCCAATATAAATGTTACTTTTTCACACATAAGAAATTCTTTGTGTGGACCTCTATTATTAATAATGTCTTAATAAACCGCTTTATTTGTGACATTATCTCCATTAGAGTGAACTAGGATCATTTCAGTGACGCTTTATTATCATGCCGTGTGTTATCTTCTCTGATTTTCTGTTAAAGCATGTACGAATATTGATAGCAACAGTGCAGGCAGTGACCCAGTCTTCTACACAAAACAGTGCATTTATTGTGCCATGCTTTAGAACAATGTAACTAAAGACCGTTAATATGAGAAGTGTTAATTCAAAATCATTTTTTTTTTCCAAACAAATAAACTATTTTCAATGTTACTAAGAGGTAAAGTTATCAGGATCAAACGTCACGTAGTTAGGTCATTGAAACTGAGAGTAGAAAGAATGAACCTACCCTACCATCTTCATCTCTGCTTCCATCCATCTTCTCCTAGAAAATGGTGTTTTTCTTTATTTGTAGATTCCATGAAAGAACATATATTCCAAGTCCGCACGTAATAAGCACAATACATTGGCAACAGATGAAAGGTGTATTCACTTTTGTTTCGTATGTACAGAACATACATTAACTTACTTTTCTGTTGACATCCTTCTCCGGTGGAACAAGCTGCACATCCAGACTGCCCAAATGTGTTTGCACAGCTGCATAGGGAATCACAATAGTAGCCAAACAAACGATGCGGACAAAACGATACTGCAAAGTATGACAATTGTTGACTCTGAGTGATACACTTAAAGCAAACGTTGCAATATCACTACTTTTATAATGGAGGCTATACATTAAACAAGACTTTTCGCATGTCATTTTTGTGGGGATGAGAGGTGACCATACATTACAATGTTAAGATCTCACACACAAATTATTGTCATATTAAATCATATGACTACACATTTTATTTAGTCAACAATTATCACTATACAACGTAGTAATAGGGCTTTCAGGTAAACGATGTTTAAAATAGCAAAACCAATTACATCATTTTTTTTCCAAATGAAAGAATAAATTAATTAAGTTTTGACCAAATTAAAAAAAAGTGTTTCAACGCATTGAAAACGGATGCATTGGCTACATGCATAATTCATTTATGCAACATGATTTTTTTTTTGTAATGTTAATTGCACAGCAGCCTACTAAAAGTAATATTTAAAGGGTCTAGGCTAAATAGGCACAAGAAGAGAAATGTGGATAACATAAAAAATAAACAAGTCAGCCGATAACAACCTGCACTATCAAAACAAGAAGGAGAGCGGAATGACACTCCCAGGTAGACAACTTTCGATGCGGAGACGATATTTAATGATAATGATGGTTAGTGGTGTAGAATTTTTCTTTAACTAATCATGAGAACTAGTTTAGCCATTCCCACCTTCCTCACCCTTTACACAATCACATTCAGACCTATCTAGTATACTTTAAGATCCATGAACACAAACAGTATTGTGGGAGCAGAAAATAATGTGCCATTAATGGTCTCCACACTACGTGAGTAGTATAACAAGTAGTAGCGATACTCAAGTGAGCATCACCACATGGTATTTGTGGGTATTTGTGGCATTGTTGGTATTTTATATCGATTTAAATGACATGAATGGTCGGTAACGTTATAAGGTGATTTATCGAAACAAAAAGTGGCCGGAAAATAGATGTGATAAAAGTGGCGAACACAAATTAAGCGATGTTATATAAGAATAATAATGCTGTGAACCAAAACTGACGTGAACAAGGATGATTGTTAGTAGATTTAAGAAGGTTTTAATGGTGTTTAAGGGCACGATATGGGTTAGGCTTTAAAGACAGAAGATGTAGTGGTGGACGAACCAACGATTTCGGTGAAAATATGTTATTGATTTTAAATTAATTTAAATTTTTGATGTGGATTGGTATTGGCTTTGTGGTTAAAGAAAGGTTGAGCTTGAAAATATGCAATAAAGGGGACAAAGCAGACATGAGCGTGAAAATATGCAATAAAGGAGTAATAACTAAACTTACAGATAAATATATAACAAAAATAAATGGGACAAACAATCTCTCAGCGTGAAAAAAAAAAACAAATTATGATTTAAATGATAAAGTGTTATGGATGGCGGAGTGGTAAAAGGTTGATGTAATATCTGAACCAAAATAGACCGTGATAAAGATTATTAGACTTCATTTTATTTTAAAGGATTCTTAGTGATTTTAGGAGCAGTTAGTTATGTAATGGGTGGGGCGGTGTGGCAAAGATAGAAGATAAAAGGATGATATAATCAATGAAACAAAACTCACCAATATTAAAAGATAGTTTGATGAATGGAGCAGATTGTAGGTTTTTCAAAGTAGCCTCAGCATAACACATATTTATATATGAAAGAAAGACGATCAAATGTAATGATAAGTGTGGTGTTTATTTAGTTTCTTTTTGCAGTCATCTTGATTACACTATTCTGAAAAATGTATAAATGTTAATATATTTCTTTCTTTCAAAAATACAGAAAAAACGACCATGTTATATTTATTAATAACATTCTACCAATTCGTAAACAAACATTTATTTTATTTATTTATTAGAAAAAAATAAGAAGCATAACACTTTAGTCTCTATACCCGCTATATAGTTCCTTTCATGAACTCCATAGATGGTAGTCAAATCACCATTCTCGCAAAGCAAATTTATCCTGACCGCATTGCGTTTATAAAAAATAGTTTCATTCAATAGTTTCAAATAGTTTAATTACGCGACTGCCTCCTCTCTCTCCGTTTTGATCATGCTCCGATATTCCAATTGCTTACGATGAATGCTGATATCGTATGACATGGAACAGTTGGCAGTGTTCACTTTCTGTGCGGTTTCGCCTTATGTCTTTTGGCGTGTGCTGAGACTGCTCTGATGGGGACTACAGCCACCTTTCTTTGTTTGGGAGATAAGTTAGTAATTCGGATGATTCCACTGGCACGGGCGGTTCAGCAATTATGGATTTTAATTCGCTTGCAGTGATACCGGGGATTTCCATAACCAAAAAACCAACTCCTCTCACTGTTATTTGTTGGTGGACCTTCAACAGAAAACACAAGGTTATCTAAGGTTGCGACAAATAATTTCCTAGGCGACAGACAAATCGTGCACGCGTCAAAGCAACATAATAGCAGACTCTATAATGCGGCACGATGAAATGTTTACGGGTTTAAAAATTGTATAGAAGACAGCGTCTCTCTCGTTTTCATTGCCAATTACTGTAAGTATTGGCATAACATATTCATCAGCACAGGAACAATTTGATATTCCACATTTAAAAGAAGACGAGTCTTAACCGGCGTAAAATAATTCTACTCACTAATGTTTCATTGGTGCTTTACTACGACCTATTCTAAGTTTTATCGGAGGTATATTATGTGACATAATATGGGCAGAATAGTATTCTGGTTGGGTTCTCATTTGTGAGAGGGTCTGAATCGTAAAACAGGTTAAGACGTATACCCCACATGGTATATGACATGATATAACATATAGACTGCCACAGCAATACTAATCAGATCATGACACATTTTGAAAAAGAAAATGACGGGTGTTATATCTAGTAACGTGCATCGAGGTGTTTAAACAAATTATGCCTGAACCGAACCCATACAGTCAAATCGTAAATCTTTAGTAGATACCGTTAGTAAAATATTCGGTGATATGAAGCATCTATCTCTTCAACACAATAAAATATCAGGACAACGACGTTCACTTTTTCACATTTCACAATGAGGATAAGGCCGAGGTGGTGGAACGCTTAACCAGGACCTTGAAATAACGGATCTGTAGATACTGTAACAAAGTTCAATCAACATTCGCTATGTGCAAGGGCTAATCGCCAATCTTCGTAGTTATAACCGTTTGTACCACATAAATATTTTACTGGCGCCTGTCAAAGTTACTAAGTTACAGGTGTTGCACGCTTTTTATAAGAGTGTCGATTATTTTTAAAAAACCAGTATAAGGCATGCGGTCGAGTTAGATTTTCTTGGGTAGAGTTAATTAAAAAATAAGAACTATACCATGTGGACAGAGGAAGTGTTTAACATCAGTCGTATAAACGAAACATAAGCTGCTACATATGTACTGAACGATGATAAGGATGCAGGCATGGAAGACAGGATCAAGATCTGGAGGGCACAAGCTTACCTAAAGATAAATGCATATAAAAAGCATCCATTGCATCATGAGCTCAACACAGTTTAAGGGTGTCAGGCTAAAAAGAGGCAACTCATGAGTAGGCCGAGCAGAAGATGCCTTCAAACAGGTCTGCGGGGGTACCAATATCAACACAAGTGAGAAGTGGATACCTGTGCCTATGTCATTCAGTGGGACATTATCGTGTATTGTCTCACTCGACATGATATATAGGGAACAAGACTCAGTCTTGGTCAATGAGGAGATCAACGGTCTCATCTGGGATAACACCGATGAGAAAGATGCAGTAATCCATACAGACAGACCTGTAATAGGACACCGAGGGAGTGTATGGGCATTTACAGCACGCTCGGCAGGCAGGAAGTCAAGGAAGACAGTGGTGCATACGTTATGACCACGAGTAGCATGACGATGGAGGTGATGACGTTGACCAAGGCATTCATCTGGTTAGTCACAAAACTAGACCCACGCCTGTATACTGAGTGATTCGATGAGAATGATAAGAAAAGTGGAGGCCGGAGCTGTACATATGCACTTGTTAGAGCCATTGCAGAAGTCAAAAATACGTAAGGTCACCTTTGTCTACGTTCTTGGACTGCGGATTACGGGGAAATGAAAGAGCATACAGGCGGCTAGCTGTGCAATTGTTTAAGACGACCAAAATATGGATCTTCAAAGCCCTCCGAGATATGGAAATGAAACAGGACTTCGACAAACATGAGTCCACGTCACTCTTTGAGATGAAAGAGATGGGAGTTAAAATGGGCACAGCCAGAAATGAGACACTTAGTGGGCGTGTAAGAAGATTTATCAGCCAACACATAACTGACTGAATGCGTCAGTCGCTGGACACTGCAAGACTTGCTAAGGATGGAATCTGCGCACTTATGGACATGTCGGAGTGCAATGATGATGAAGCACAAATAACTAAATAACTCAATTATAAAATCAACAATTTCGGGGATTTTTTGTATCGGAGAAATTTATAGTGAACTGAAGTGTATTACAATTATTGCTAGCACTTTGTTGTATAGAGCATGAGTAAGTTTGTCTTTTTCAAATGTAAACTGTATCATAATGTACTATCGGTTATTGGTTATGGAATGCCTTGGTATCACTGCAAACGAATTACAATCCATAATTGCTCAACCGCCCGTGCCAGTGGAATCATCCGAATTACCTTCACATCTCCCAAACAAAGAAATGTAACTGTAGTCCCCATCGTAGCAGTTTCAGCACACGCCAAAAGACATAAGGCGAAACCGCGCAGAAAGTGAACACAGCCAACAGTTCCCTGTCATACGATAACATCATTCATCGTAAATAAGCGGGATATCGAAACAGGATCAAAACGGATGAGATACACAGCTCACGGTGTGCACAGAACACTTAACTCAGTAGCTCATGTAACAAGCCGGACTTGGTATATGAGGAAACTCCAAGAAGGAACACTTTTCAGACATAGCCTTCAATGGTTCCTGCCGCCTATCCACCATATACCATGGAAGTTCGCGTCCTCGCGAAAATGATGATCGTCGTAGCACTTGATGATGTTAGGCCATCGTTGATGACTCCAATTCCAAACATATAGACACAGAGTATATAAACATAGAGTTATCATTTCCAATCCAACATAAGCCACCTGACCTGTAGTTAGTAAAACCACAGAAAGAATATGATATTGTGACCTTCACTGATTCACTCTTGGGTGTGAATGAGTAGTTTATACAAGAGGAGACGTTTTCAACTACAGTGATCCCATTTTAAGGCAGTTCTGTAATAGCAAGGCAATTCTCCTTTATAGCAGCAGAACTTGATATTCTCTGCTCCCTTCTTGTAGCTGCTGCCACACGATTCTGATGTTTCTTTAACTTGGACATCATTTAAGAACAATGTTAGATTAACATTCCATATATCTGGCTCTGCTGATGAAGTGCTTGGTGCAACAGTTGTATCAATCATACAGGAGGCTCCTGGTTTGTGGTCATTAATATCACAGACGGCATATGATGTTGTTATATTCAGTATTTCTTTCTGGGGTGTAAATATGTGGCACACACATGGAGAGTGGTTTGTGGTCACAGTAATCCCATTAAAGGCCTTTCTAGGGTAGCATGGCATAGCTGTTTCAGAACAGCACAATCCTATGATGTTTTCTGTGTTCGCTATAAAGCTACTGGGCTACACTATCCTGAACAGGTGTGGACATTACTCACTTGCAATGACAAAACTGCTTTGTTTACATCATAAACCTCTGGAAGCGAATAATTTATGGGACTAATAATACAAATTATTCTTCCATCGGGGATATCTTCCTTGAGTCCCCAAAAATAAGGTCTTTGGTTAAAAAGCACATATGCTTTTGAGTTAAACACAAAATGAGCCCACTTCATAGATTCAAAATGATCCTTGCCAATGCCATCCGTTTGCACAAGTTAGGTCCTTAGCTACCAAGGTCACACACGAAGCCATCAAATTAAAGACTTTATCTACAGCGAAGGTTAACGAAATGTGAAATAACATTTATGTTCAAACCATTGAATACATTTTTAAAAAAACTGGCATTTCGCTGCAATAACAGACATCGTGGTGTTAAAAGTAAACATTGCTTAGTCCATGGCTCGAATATAAATAAGCTGCCATTTTGGTGCGTCCCATGACGTCATCCCCAACTTCTTTCAATGTACTATCATGCACATTATGTGGTATTGTTCATTACCCGTTATCACAACGTGTTATATTGCAAATTAAGAACATGGATTCGTGTGGTCTTGCGGTGACGTTATAAATCCCTACCCAAGATACTCTACTGAGTTGTGTCAATATTTTTTAGAGTATATGAATGATGGTGAACTAGTAATAGAGTAAAACTGAATCGGGGACACATTGTCTGTTCATATTTTGTAGATGCGCAATAATAAATATCCCTTTTCATAAACAAAACAGGATGAAACTTCCAATAAATGACAAATGAAAGCTTGTAGAGGTAAGTCATGCATTTATCTTAAAAGAATCAGTGGATCACATAATCATAAACCTGGAACGACAAACAATATAAATATCAATATAAGTCGATTGCGGACTTTGTTAAACATTATGGGCTAAATAGTAATACTATACTGACTTACGTATCTGACATTACACATTTTTGTTGCTAAGAATATAAATAACAATTAAATCATTCTAACATAGATAATGCATACCTCCAAATACTTGAAGCTCACAGAGGGTTAGAAATTTGCCATCTGGGACAGGTGTGGTGGCCTCTACATTTATCCTGACAACACTTGATGCCGGTGCATCCAACGTTACTGTATACACTGGAAGGGGTTCAGGTTCATGGTCTGTATACTTCAACAGTTCCTTGTCGTCTTGAGAGAAACCTCTTAGGATAAAGCCTTTTAGTCTATACAGTTGTAATTCATCTACAGGATAATAAAAAAAAAATAATTTTCGATAAAGGAATAAAAGATAGAATGAAAGAAACTTCTAAAAGTGTTCGTGAGTTTTATTTCCATTTAGACGTCAAAATGAGGAGTTATTTTATTCATATTTCTTTCAGCATGTCAATATCTGGGTTTGTTCCATTGCCTTGCTTTCATTTCTTTACTATCATCATTTTTCTCTTTTGTGTGTGACTAAATCTTCTGTGTTGTTTCAAAATACACGCTGTGTGCTTCTTTGATGTAATGTTCTGTTCATGCCGGCTGTGGTTGTTTAACTTCTGACAGCCTGGTGGACGGTGGAAATTCTCGTTGTTAAGTGGCTATGTATTTTCTTTTTATTCAAGATATATCATTGTTTTTCACTGTCGCGCCAGGCAGATGGAAATGTCCATTCCGAATTATAAAAAGTCTGTTACGGTGGATGGGGCGGAAGGGTCAGCAATGATCAACAACCCAGGAAGCGTAAAAAACATGTGTGTGGTGCACAAGAGGCATGATCAGGACACGAAAGACGAATGTGGGTGACCACCGTGAAAGAGATTGGAGCCTCATCACGCACTTTTGCAGAGAAAGCCATGGAGAAATTCGAAAACATGGACGAGTAACATCAACAGATGGAGAAATCAACCTATGACAACCTGCACCATCAAAGTTCTCCGTGAGTACTGACTTCCGCGTAGACCACCTGCGTGACCACACTAATAAATGTATCGCTTAGCCGGTAAGACTTGGCGCCGCAGAGACTGACCAGGAGTCATTTTAATGACTTTCTAACATTTGAACGACTGGAGTGTCATTTAACAGGGGAATTTTACGAAACCGATGTTTTAACGTGAGACGACTGGGGGTAATTAATATGTTTGCGTTGTTTCGTGCTCAAAGACCTTTGTTCTCCGTGAGTACTTAGTTCCGCGTAGACCGCCAGCGTGGACATCAAACCGCCCGCATGGACATCAAACCGCCCGCGTAGACATCAAACCGCCCGCGTGGACATCAAAGGATAACGCTTGATATTCTATTACTGTTGTGTTTTTTGTAGTGGTTGTAGTAATAAGAGTAGTAGTTGATGTTGTTGTTGTAGTAGTGGCAGTAGAAGCTAAAGTCGTTGTTGTAATTGTACAACTAGTGTGAATTGTATTTTGTAGAGTTATAACAAGCAAGTGGGGTTATGACTTTTTTCATGTGTAGTAGAGAGATGCTAGAGTCTTATAGTTATTTTTATTCGTGACAACTTAAATGTATCTATAACATTTATTTTGAAATTAATGGTAATATACAACTTACTCAGTGCCTGGCCAAGTAATGTCCAAGCTGTCGTGCTAGTGAGTTTAACAGCTGACTGGTAATGACATTTCAGGGGCGTAATCTACTTGAGTGGTTCTGCGATTAACTTACTTGGACTTTGTAAATAATCATTTTGCTGAATTGAGCCATTGAATGGAATTTATTTGGAAATACACACGAGTCCAAACCATCTTCAGCATCATCAAGTTTCACCGACAAAACCAACTAGGTCGACAAGAAGTATTCAGACGAATCCTTAACAGTGACATTAAAGTCACAAAATCTCTCTGTCTCTCTCTCTCTCTCTCTCTCTCTCTCTCTCTCATAGCGTTCCACTCACCCTTGAATTTGTAACTTCCCTCATGTAGTAGTTGTAGTGGAAGTTGTAGTTGTAGAGGTAGTTGGTTGTGGACGTTGTAGAGGTAGTTGGTTGTGGAAGTTGTGGAAGTTGTAGTTGTAGAGTTAGTTGGTTGTGGAAGTTGTAGAGGTAGTTGATTGTGGAAGTTGTAGTTGTAGAGGTAGATGGTTGTGGAAGTTGTAGTTGTAGAGGTAGTTGGTTGTGGAAGTTGTAGAGGTCGTTGGTTGTGGAAGTTGTAGTTGTAGAGGTAGTTGGTTGTGGAAGATGTAGAGGTAGTTGGTTGTGGACGTTGTAGAGGTAGTTGGTTGTGGACGTTGTAGAGGTAGTTGGTTGTGGAGGTAGTTGGTTGTAGAAGTTGTAGTAGTGAAAGTTGTGGAAGTTGTAGATGTAGACGTAGTTGGTGTAGAAGTTGTAGTAGTGAAAGTTGTAGTAGAGCAGGGGACGACGTTCAAATTAACAGACGACGACTTTTATTCGACTGACTCAACAAGCAAGTTGGGAAATTTTAGTCTTGTATTTAACATAATTTATTTGAATTTCCATATATTTGTCATTTGATCGAATGACATACATCATTATTGGTGATTACAACAGTTCAGAACACTTAGTATCAAAGACCACAGTGACCCTGGCACCTGGGTTATACAAGATATCCGATGGAGCAAAACAGGCTTATTAAAATTGCAGGCCTACTACTGCGAAGTAGAGTCCACAATGTTGTGTCTTCTTCGTTAGAGAGGTCTATACATTTTTCCAAACCACCTTCTTTTAGAAACCACTCTCCAAATTCTCTTCCGATGATAACACCGGTCCAAGTACCAAAGTCCTTCTCTAAAGCACAAATGTCGGAATTAGAGTCGAACATGTCTTTGACATTATTCTTAACTAATCGATAGGCGAGGGTATATAGAACAACAAGACGACCGAAATTGTTAATTCGGTCTGAAAGTATTTCGATAACAATGGTTACAAACGTAGCGTAAATATAATGACCACCGACTCTCTGAATTATTCCAGTAAATAACAGCTCATTTCTCTCCGATAATGTATATATTAGGTTAGCCATCGCTTTGTAAAACTTGGAGTGTTTCTTACACGTCTTATCATATATATGAATAATATCAACACTCATGAACATAAACTCCTTCATAAGTTTATCCAAACACATTCAATGGTTTTTTGACCAGAAACGCCCACGATCCTCGATGAGAACCCGACCAATTCATTTACCTTAAGATGGAACTGGAACCGTTTTCAAAGTTACGCTCTTCTATGATTGGTTAATCACTCTGCCTTTCATACTAATGCTCTTTTCTGACTGGTTATAATACAGATCTCAGTCATTTCTTTGCTACGCCTCCCATGCTAATGCGCTTTTCTGAATCCAGCTATCAGGCGATGTTGGCATAGTCACTCTCTGATTGGATAATGTATTCGTTTGTTACCAATTTATATTTAAACTAGACCCTTCAGGGTTTTCGTGTTATAAGTTTGGTTGCTTCAAATAAAGTCATAGTAGTGTTAATTCTAAAGGATTGAGATTACATTTTACACAGTAAGTTGGATTGTTTTCTCTTAAAGTATGTTAAGGGTTATCAATAACAGGTTATATTCAGTGTAGATGATTGAGACTATATTTTACGCGGCAAGTAGGATTGTTTTCTGTTAAGTACGTTAAGGCTTATCGATAAAAGGTTATTCAATTTTATCGATTTGTTTAAAGTAGGTATGCAAAGTATTGTTGATATTGATGTTTGATGAAGTTGAACTAGGTATGTTAAATATGGTTGACGAAAGGGTTATTGGATTTTCTCCAGGTGTTTTCTCATAATGATGTTTCTTCTGGTGAACATATGTGCCCATTGTGTTCAAAGAAGTTTAAATGGCGCGTTGATTTGTTGGAGCACACTCGACAACCTACATACAATCATCATGACACACCAGACAATCTACATACAACTATCATGTCACACTGGACAACATACATATAACCATTATGCAACACTAGACAACCTCCATACAACCATCATACCACACTAGACAACCTACATACACCCGTCACGACACACTAGACACAACCTACATTCATCCATCCCGACACACTAGACAACCTACATACAGCCATCCCGACACACTAGACAATCTACATACATCCATTATGTCACACTAGCGAACATGCGTGTCTGATATATAACGATATGACATACATGTCTGATGCAACGACATGGCAGAGAGAGAGAGAGAGAACGAGCAAGAGCGAAAGAGACAGCGATGGAGAGGGAGAGAGATAGCGAGAGAGAGAGAGATAGCAAGAGCGAAAGAGACAGCGATGGAGAGGGAGAGAGAGAGAGAGAATATAGTCAGTAGCCAAACATTGAATATAAATTCGAAGGCTTCGAGCTGCAGATGTGTAGACGAATAGGAAGTATTGGTTGGAAAGAATATGCCCTTTTCCCCTTTCGTGGCTAACTATTTTGACTTTGGACCTAGATTTTTAGTGTTTTGAGTTCAACTTTTTGGTTATGAGACGAACTTTTGGGGTTTGGAACTAAGTTTTCTTACCTGTAAGGTTCATCATTAATGTTGTCTGTCATTCGTTGAAGTGCTAAAGATATAGAACTCCAAAGTCTAAGCTTTCGTGGGTTTGGGAGTAACGTTTTGGTCTTTGATACTAAGTGTTCTGAATTGTTGTAATCACCAATAATTATGTCTGTCATTCGATCAAGCGATAAAAATATGGAAATTCAAATAAATTAGGTTAAATACAAGACTAAAATTTCCCAACTTGCTTGTTGAGTCAGTCGAATAAAAGTCGTCGTCTGTTAATTTGAACGTCGTCCCCTGCTCTACTACAACTTTCACTACAACAACTACTACACCAACTACGTCTACATCTACAACTTTCACTACTATAACTTCTACAACCAACTACTTCCACAACTAACTACCTCTACAACGTCCACAACCAACTACCTCTACAACTACAACTTCACAACCAATGACCTCTACAACGTCCACAACCAACTACCTCTACAACTACAACTTCCACTACAACTACTACTAGAGAGAAGTTACAAATTCAGGGGTGGGTGGAACGCTATGAGAGAGAGAGAGAGAGAGAGAGAGACAGAGAGAGACAGAGATATGTTATGACTTTAATGTCACCGTTAAGGCGTCGTCTGAATACTTCTTGTCGACCTAGTTGCTTTTGTCAGTGAAACTTGATGATGCTGAAGATGGTTTGTAGTCGTGTGTATTTCCAAATCAGCTGTTAAACTCACTAGCACGACACCTTGGAAATTACTTGGCCAGGCACTGAGTAAGTTGTATATTACCATTAATTTCAAAATAAATTTTATAGATGCTTTAAAGTTGTCATGAATAGAAATAACTATAAGACTTTACCACCTCTCTACTACACATGAAAAAAGTCATAACCCCACTTGCTTGTTATAACTACAAAATACAATTCACACTAGTTGTACAACTACAACAACGACTTTAACTACTACTGCCACTACTACAACAACAACATCAACTATTACTGCTATTACTACAACCACTACAAAAAACACAACAGTAATAGAATATCAAGCGTTATCCTTTGATGTCCACGCGGGCGGTGTGAAGTCCACGCGGGCGGTTTGATGTCCACACGGGCGATTTGATGTCCACGCGGGCGGTCTACGCGGAACTAAGTACTCACGGAGAACCAGGGGTTTGAGCACGAAACAGCGCAAACATATTAATTACCCCCAATCGTCTCACGTTAAAACATCGGTATCGTAAAATTCCCCTGTTAAATGACACTCCAGTCGTTCAAATGTTATAAATTAATTAAAATGACTCCTGGTCAGTCTCTGCGGCGACAAGTCTTACCGACTAAGTGATAAATTTATTAGTGTGGTCACGCAGGTGGTCTACGCGGAAGTAAGTACCCACGGAGTACCAGGATCTTTGATCTCCCTTAACGTTATTAACGCCGTGTTTCTGTTTGGCGTGTAGTTACTAAGTTCGTTAGTGCGCGTTCGTGTAGCATGTGTAACTCACTAAGCTGTTACCTTTAGTTCTAAAGGAAGTTTCAGGTAGGTATTTTAAAACTTATCTCGAAGAGGACTATTTTGGAAGTCACTGTTTTTTATTGCCTGAGAGTACAAAGTTATGATACCTCCCCTTCACAACTTCACCCCTTCACCACCCATTCACCACCACAAGAGGTCACCAGAGCTCACCCGAGAGGTCACCAGGTATAATGGGCGGGTAGACTCTCATATAAGAAAAAAAATGTGCGTCGAGGCGTGTATAGACTATTTATATAAGAAATTATGTGCGTTTCGATAAACATTCATCCATCATTATTGTGGTACTTCACTACTTATGTGCTGTTGTAAAAAAAGATGAAATAAATTCATATTATGTCAGTGAGGAATTGAGAAGAGTTAATGGTCTTAGACTGAAAAGAAACGGATTTTGACATTCTTCATCTTTATCTTGATCCAACATGCGCCACTAGAGATCCAACATGCGCCACTAGGCGTCGCTAATGGCTTGTAGTGGTTTTCGTCACCCATCACTATTTTTGGTGAGACATTTAATCTTATCTAAATCTGAATCTATATCAGCCAACGGTGCTTCTCTTATAAGTGTACTTTGTAGTTTCTCTCTAGGTCTCTCTCGTTCGTTATATTCTGATATTTATTATAGGAGAACCTGTTTTTTTTATTGTTTTGTTGTCTCTTCTCACAACATGTTCGTCATACGTCCATCTTCTCTTCCTAATTGTATCGCTGGTCATTGCATGCCCATTTTTCTTCTGTATTTGTCTTGAATTTATTCCACTGTGCACATACTATTATTATCATTAACCTGAATTAAGTCTCGTTATAATTGTTAAATAGGTTTTAGCTTATTAATCTTTATGTGCTATCAATGTTCATCCTCCTATGTGTAGTATATCTCCCTTTCGTTGTATCATTTCAGCTCATGTCCTACTTTTTATTTCTCCTTGGTTTATCTGTCTTCGCACATTCTAGGTGTAATATAGTGTTTTCTAGTTTACTGAAAACGGTCGCATGTAGGCCGAAACGTCAGCATTTTGTTGTGCTTGTTTCTTTGTAAAGATGTCACCATTACAGCATCACTGCAATTATTTGTCTCTTCCCTACACATAGTTTTCTTCTCAGGCATTTGTCTTCAATAGCGTTTAGTTTTCTCTCAATCTCTTTCGTTATCTTCTAGCATTCGCATTTCGTTGGTAAGGGTTGATAACAAATTTGAGTTGAATATTTTAAGTTCGGTTTTCTTGCTTTGTATTTTTACTTCATATTTTGTGCAGCTTTTAAAATTCGTTGCTGCTTTTGCTATCCTGCTTTGTATCTTTTTTAAGTGGTTCCCCATTCGTGATCAATATTACTGGCAAAATATATACAGTGGACTTCTCTGTCCAATGTATGACGATTTAGATATATATAGTGTCCACTGAAGTATTGTTATTTTTCATTTGTGTTTGTTTTATAGCTATTGATATCAAGTACTGTAATCTCCACTGTGGATGGTATGATATCTGTAATATTTTGCATCTTGATGATATTTCCAAATAGGAGCAAATAACCTGCAAAATCTAGATCATACAAGTAGTTCTTGTTGTGCAATTTATGGTCATTATTGTCTTTGCAAAATGCATACATTATGTAATCAATGGTAATTCCATATAACAACAGTAATTGTATACATCCCTTTTGCTCCTGCTGACGGATTTTTCGTTAATCCTGACCATCTAGTTTCGCTAACTCCAAATGAATCAAGGTGGTTATGTTTTGACATTAAAGAACAAAAACAAAAGCGATTATTTTGAAATGAGAAAAACAAATTGCCACGAAGTGGAAAGTTGGTTAGATGAAGTTGTGGAGAAAGAACAGTGACGATAGAGAAAAGAGAAATAAAAAAAGTGTGATATAAAAGATACTTTAAAAAAATGGCTGTCAAGGAGAATGAAACACGTTTGACAAAAGGGAAAAGATCATACTCAATAGCTAACAGTTTGTGTTTATGTTTTCATTAATAGTTATTCATTAAAAAACCAATTGATTACTTTAATTTAGGTGTAATATAATACTGCCTGGATCCTCGGTGGTTCAGTGGCGTGTGTGTTGCGCTTAGTGATCAGAAGTGTCATGTTCAATCCCCAGAAGTGGCGGTTTTTATTAGACCGATAAGACTGCGAGGTTCACCCAGCCTCTAAAAGAATGGGTTCTAGAGATTGTCTAGGGCTCGGCATGATACCGACCACATCAACCAGAGATTGTCTAGGGCTCGGCATGATACCGACCACATCAACCAGAGATTGTCTAGGGCTCGGCATGATACCGACCACATCAACCAGAGATTGTCTAGGGCTCGGCATGATACCGACCACATCAACCAGAGATTGTCTAGGGCTCGGCATGATACCGACCACATCAACCAGAGATTTTCTAGGGCTCGGCATGATACCGACCACATCAACCAGAGATTGTCTAGGGCTCGGCATGATACCGACCACATCAACCAGAGATTGTCTAGGGCTCGGCATGATACTGACCACATCAACCAGAGATTGTCTAGGGCTCGGCATGATACCGACCACATCAACCAGAGATTTTCTAGGGCTCGGCATGATACCGACCACATCAACCAGAGATTGTCTAGGGCTCGGCATGATACCGACCACATCAACCAGATATTTTCTAGGGCTCGGCATGATACCGACCACATCAAACAGAGATTTTCTAGGGCTCGGCATGATACCGACCACATCAACCAGAGATTTTCTAGGGCTCGGCATGATACCGACCACATCAACCAGAGATTTTCTAGGGCTCGGCATGATACCGACCACATCAACCAGAGATTTTCTAGAGCTCGGCTTGATACCGACCACATCAACCAAAAATCTGCGGTGATCATAGAGGTCACTAAAACCGTATTCCATAGACGCCTAGCAAGGTGTGGAGGGAACTTTTATTATTATTATTTTAATAGTATTTCCTAATGCATCACAATATTATGATAAAAGTACTTACCGTTATCAATTCTATTGTAGAGAACAATTGTATTAACTGTGACTGGATTTGTGAAAGTGAGGTTCAGGTTGGGTTTCGTGTCGCCTATATCTGTACAAGAACAATTTCCTCTCTCAAAGTCGCCATTAGTGTTGCCATCTACAGCGTTTGATGAAATAGCTGAAACACCTATTCTAGTGTAAGTGCTGGACTGACTGGTCTTTCCTCTCAGAGCCACATTCCGACCTACAAATGTATGGGAAATAAAAAAGCCATATTTGTTTCTGTTTTTATCACTAAATTACCTCATGTGAACGTTTTTATTTATCAAATTTTACTTCTTTTTTTTCAACCTTCATCTGTTCTGTTCAATGCTTCACTCACTAACTAAAGATCATAGCCATGACCATTAGAACAGAACACAATTATCTCACAGACATTCTGAGTGATGAAATAAGAAACAATTAACTGTTAATTAACAATCAGACATTCTGAATGATGAAATAGAAAACAATTAACTGTTAATTAACAATCAGACATTCTGAATGATGAAATAGAAAACAATTAACTCAAAAAACATTCAACGAGTGTCGTCTTCGCATCGAATTTTGGCTACTATGGAGCGTCATTCAACTCTGTCTCTTGCTTTGATGGTGCAGATTGTCAGAGGCTGATTTGTCCATCTTTTGATGTTACACGTCCATGTTAGTCTTGGTCTGCATAAGAGTTTTTCAAATTGTTCTAATTCCATCGAAAACGCATGATTATTTAAAATTGGCTAAACTTTTGTTTGCTTTGTTAAAACTTTGTGATTTTTTTCCCCCCAATATATATGTTAAATCTTCCATTCGCTGTAAAAACGCTACCAACGTGTTTGAATTCTTGTAATTGCTTTACTTTGTAATTGTCTATTGAGATGTTAATTATTCCTGGTGTTCTACTTATGTTCATGATTTCTGTTTTGTATGCAGTTATCTTCGTATCGAGCTGTAGTAGTTAATTAGTTTAATAATATAACTATTTCTATCTCTTAAAACGAATATATTTTAGTATTATATCTTTTCTGAGGGCTTTCTGGATCACGTGGTTAGACAGTGGCATTATGAAAAGAGATGTACGTTTATATATGGATACCCATATGCCAGTGGCGTATACCGGTTTTGGGGTCTGGGCTACGGCTGACATAATAAATAAAAACATACATTTTATCCAGTAGGCTAACATAAAGTAATATTTGCTAATGACTTCACTACATTTTAAATTACTTACTTATTTATACGTAAACTATATCCTTCTTGTTTGGGACGAAACTGCTTTTATGACTTTTCCATTGTAAGTACTGTTGGGTTTGGTATAACGTAGGTATAAATAGCTAAGGAAGTTCCGGTAATCAGTTTCGATTTCAGTTTTTTGAAGATTCTGATTGGCTAGAGCTAAAAATAACCAATGAAACCGCATTCATCTTGCGGTAACAACCGGTACATTATTTTAATGGAAATTTTTGAATGTCAAGGTCTTTAAGCTATATTCGGATATAGGGAAAAATGTACCGTTGGCTCCTAGAGGTTTCAATGTAGAATAGTTATAACATTCACAAACGTTATAGTGGCCAGAGGAAAACCTTGCTTTAATAAATGCAATTCAAAGCTTATAAATCATATAGGCCTACGAAGTGTGTAATAGAATATTCGTAAATGTGTAATATAATTATTTTGAACAAAATATAATAAATTATCATTTCCTTCTGTATTTCGATAATATTTCCAGGCTACCAGCGGTAGCTGCGGTATCATAGAGAATACGCCACTGCCGTATGAAGAGACAGGTATATTTGTGTTGTGACGCGTCATTCGTTACTGAACCAGCTCTCAACAGACGCATATGATTTATTTATCTTTTTTTTTTTTTTAAATTTCTTTTCTACCTCATACCTAAAGATTTACATTCAAACTCTTTATACAAACATCATAATTTATTGTAAACACAGCAATACAAATATTATTATATACTTTTATTCACATTATATGACAGAAACTGAACAATTGCATATGTCCTATATAATTAAAATTGTGTAACTGGAATCATGTAAAAACGTGTGTTGAAAAAATGATCTTGTTAAGATATGGTTTAACTTGCTTTTCACCTCCATCTAATATATATAATAAATGTGAAAATTACGTGTTTTGTTCTTATCTCTTTTAAATCATTGATAACATTTTGTCTGGCTAATTTATCAAGTTCTGAAATATATTATGTATATGATTATGTGATTATTCTATTGAACATTCAAGTTGATTAAAATAATTTATCATATTACATTTTATCACATAATTTATATTTATTAATTATTTTTTAAAACATTGTAATGTATCTACATAATTAATATTTTTAAAATGATCTGTATAAACATCTTCGCCAATTAATGCTGCAACATTTCTAAAAAAATGTTACTTATTTTGTTCATTAAATTGAAGAATGCAGTAATAGTAAACCTTACCTCCACTGATGTATATTGAGCACATTTCCTGGACACCGGGGCCTGTTATAACAATTTCATTAATAGTGTTTTCTATGATACAGTGGACATCCAGTCCAGTTTCATTGGGCTTGATGTAGTTAACACATTGAGATGGCACCGAAACACCATAATTCTTGAACTCGAAATTTAATGTTTGCAGGAATTCTGTTAAAAGTAAACGACTGGTTTACAATAGGTGGACAATTTAATGAATATTAATTTTATAAACATACACATTGTCACACATAACAATATCAATGCTCAAACACATGCACATGACATTATTGTCACTACTACAAGTGATGCAATTACAACTATTATTTCAAATGCATATTATTAATACAACTGCTACTGCATTCGCTGTTTCAATATGTTGGCACTCATCTATAGGAATTATGATCCTCCCTTACGGATTCGTATTTATAACCCATATCAGTACTTATTTTACCACATTATTTTCCTTCGTCGTAGACATTTCAGCACTAAATTATGTTCTTTTTACCATGTCCTCCTACCCGCTATCTCACTACTTCTTTCTGATACACGACCATCCAATCCCACTACTTAGATTGTACTCGCTGGGACCATCGATTCTCCTAAATTCCTATAACGAATGATGTGACATTTAGTTTCTCATAAAACCATACTACGATAGGTGACCCTTAGTGCAGTCATCTTCCTCGCCTTGCTCACTCATTTGTCACTCCTGGTTGACTGACGTATGTTATACAGTTCCTCATATAGATAATATTATACAGAGAAAGGAGAAATCAGAGATGGGAAAAATCCTGAAAAAAGACTGGACAGTTCATAAGCTCAAACTGTCATCACCCAAAACTGACATCTTTTGTATCATGGTCACACTTTCTGTCTCTAAACTTGTCTGTTGAACCTTTGGAAACAGATTAATAAAAAACATGTAATAAATATACTGTGGGTGGATTATGTCCTATATTGATGCATTAGTAGTTAAGGTAGTAGAGACCATCATAATAAAGTTATCAGGAGTGTTTAAAAAAAAAAAAAAAACAGAAATGGCAAATCAATTTGTATTTAACTAAATGAGATTAATACACAATTAATCAAACGCAAGATGAGAAGAGGAAACAAAAGAAAGTTTGATGAAGGTACAACAAGGCAGCAAACTAGGCCACAGCCAAAACGTGGCTACCAGGAGAAGATCGTCTAAACTTGAGCTATTCGCCTGTTGCTGGTCTAAACTATATGTAAAGGGATTTTAAAAATAATATATTTTCCTCAGAGAGAATTCTAAAAATAACAGAATCTACAACCTGGAAATAGAATTCCTAGAAAATGAGAAAGAAAAATAATACACGTTCTCTAAAAGGAGAAAGCTTAAAGTAATGAAAGAATCAGAAATTAATAATCAAATAATCACTCCTTTTAATTGTGATGGATTTAAAAAAAAGGCTCCTTCCACGTCTTTCTAGAAATATGGTGTTACTGACCATCTGTTTCTATAAAAGTAAATTACCCCCGTCACGCCAAGTGGCGTATAGGGAATATGGTGTTAGTGACCATAAATTTTACAGACCTTCGACACATGATTTTTGTGGTAATGTGGTCTGTATTACGCCCGTGCCGCTTTACCTTCCCAGAAAAAATCAGGTACCCATTTAAGATTCTGGGTGAACCCGGTGCCGTAGGTTGGGATCGACCCCTACTTCTTATCATTTGTAGTCCAGTTCACTAACCACTGAGCTATTGCGGCTCTATATGTTTCTATGGAAGTCACTTAATAAAGTCGCTACTGGTAGGAAAAGATATCGGATAATTCATGAAATAACTGAACCATAGCTATTCACTAATTTGAGGATTATTGCCTTCAAACTGATCAAATACAAACACAGTCTACAGTGGTAACTTTGGAAGCAACTCCAAATGTAACTTTGGAAGCAACTCCAACTGTGACTTTGGAAGCAACTCCAACTGTAACTTTGGAAGCAACTCCAACTGTGACTTTGGAAGTAACTCCAACTGTAACTTTGGAAGCAACTCCAACTGTGACTTTGGAAGCAACTCCAACTGTAACTTTGGAAGCAACTCCAACTGTAACTTTGGAAGCAACTCCAACTGTAACTTTGGAAGCAACTCCAACTGTAACTTTGGAAGCAACTCCAACTGTAACTTTAGAAGCAACTCCAACTGTAGCTTTGGAAGCAACTCCATCTGTAACTTTGGAAGCAACTCCATCTGTAGCTTTGGAAGCAACTCCATCTGTAACTTTGGAAGCAACTCCAACTGTAACTTTGGAAGCAACTCCATCTGTAACTTTGGAAGCAACTCCATCTGTAGCTTTGGAAGCAACTCCATTTGTAACTTTGGAAGCAACTCCATCTGTAACTCTGGAAGCAACTCCAACTGTAGCTTTGGAAGCAACTCCATCTGTAACTTTGGAAGCAACTCCATCTGTAGCTTTGGAAGCAACTCCATCTGTAGCTTTGGAAGCAACTCCAACTGTAACTTTGGAAGCAACTCCAACTGTAACTTTGGAAGCAACTCCAACTGTAACTTTGGAAGCAACTCCAACTGTAACTTTTGAAGCAACTCCATCTGTAACTTTGGAAGCAACTCCAACTGTAACTTTGGAAGCAACTCCAACTGTAGCTTTGTAAACAGCTCAACAACATCTAAGGCATTGGAAACAGACTTCTCAGTCTATCAGAGCAAACAGGAATTAAATAGGAATAGAAAAAACCAAGAAGGTGTACACGTTGGATGTGTTGTATCGAAAAGCCATATAGCTATCGATGCTTTCTTCTGGAACCCACAAAAGAAGACAAATATGTTGAATTACTAAACGGTTCCAAAGAAAATTAATATTAGGAGTAATATTTTGTCAATTTACTATAGTTTATTTGCATGCACACTTACTGGGATCTGTAAGAAATACACGAAACCAAGTAATACGATAGAGAACAGTCCAAATCACATTTACTTTCTCCGATTTGCTGTCAAGACAGCTGTAATCATTGCCATCAGTTATGATTGTCAGTGCCTTGTTCCCTTCATCAACGATAACAGCGGTGGTGGCTAGATCAGCTGTGGAATTGAAAGAAATTATATTTTAAAAGACGAGTGTGTTTGTGTGAGAATTGTGAGTGTGTGAAGGTGTATGCTCATGTGTAAGTGTGAAGAGAAGTACCTGCACATTGACATAGTTCTTATTTATGATGTTACCTAATATACCTGTAATAACACCTCATGTTACCTGTAAATAAATATAATTAGGTTTTTGCATCCTTTTTTCAACGACAAATGTTATTTTAATGTGGTTAGGAAGTCTCTGTACCAACGATAATTTACCTCGGCCTTCCATCATCATCATCATCATCATCATCATCATCATCATCATCGAGATCCTTCTCCGCAACGAAGGTTGGCTACCATGGAGCGCCATTCTGCTCTGTCTCTTGCTTTGATGGCGCAGGCTGTCATAAGCTGATTTGTACATCTTTTGATGTTACTCCTCCATGTTAGTCGTGGCCTTCCTCTGCCTCTTTTACCTTGTATTTTCCCCTCCAGGATTATTTTTAGAAGACTATTGTGTCTTTTCATCATCATCAAGTACTGGGCCTACTGGCGTAGGTGATCATGTCTCTCCACAACTTTCGATCTCGGCTGCTATTTATAATTTCTGTTGTTGATCTTCTGCCAAGCCATTCTCTTAAGCTGTCTGTTATTTTTTGTTTCTCTTTGCTTCCCTCTATCTCTTCGTCCCTCAATTTTTCCGGTTGTTACAATATTTCCAGTTGTTCTCTTCTCATAACATGGCCAACAAATGATGAATGTTTCTTCCTAATACTGGAAATTAGCTCTCTTTTTGCTTTGACCTCTCTCAGAACATCTTCATTACTCTTCTTCGCTGGCCATGGTACTCTCAACATTCTTCTGCAAAACCACATTTCTACAGACTCCAGTTATTTTCTTGTCTGTTGTCCTATTGTCCATGATTCGTATCCATATGTCAAGACTGGCTCTACGTAACATGTAATAACTCTTTTTCTTGTTTCTATTGTCAAAAATGGATCGTATAGTATCTTCCTCATATTTTGGAAAGCTGCTTTTGCCTGAGACATTCTGCATCTCACCTCTTTTGTACATCTTCCGTCTGAGGTTAACAAAGTTCCCAAATATTTAAATTCACTTACCTGTTTTAATATGGTTAATGACTTGTCTTTATTTTGCACTGAGGTGATGTCTTTTCCTTTGTTGTTACCAGTACCGCTGTCTTTTTGCTATTAAGGCTGGGTCCTTTATTTTTGCTTTCTTTCACTATAATGTCCAACATTTCTTGTAACGCATTTTCACTATTATCGATTGGGACTGTATCATCAGCATACCTTAGATTATTTATATTATGATCTGCAATGGTTATTCCAGGCATGTCCCTTATGGACATGTCCCTTGTGTCTTTTAACATGGGCCAAAAATCGCATTTGTCTTGTTTGAATTGTGCTTAGTAGTTCTCTTTTCATTTTTAGTTGTTTTAAGATTTCATCGTTTGTTTTATTTTCCTTCCATCCAATTCTACCTATTCTTCTATATATCCACATTTCAAAGGCTTCAATTCTCTGTTCTGTTTTCTTGTCTAATGTCCGTGTTTCTGCACCATATAGGAATATTGAGAAGATGTAACAGTTTTCTATTCCTAGTTTTAACCCAGGTGTGTATGGTTTTGATGTTACTATGTTCTTCATGACATTAAAATTAATTTGTGCTATTCTTTTGTTTATTACAGTTGTACATTGGCCATCACTGGTTATAGTATGTCCAAGGTAGTTGTAGTTCTGAACTGTCTCCAGGTCTATTCCTTCTATTTTAATATCCACTTGTGGGTTTTGAGTATCTTCGTAGTTTATGATCATAGTTTTAGTATTTTTGATATTCATATCTAGTCCATACTTTTTGCCTGTCATGTTTATTTCATTAAGTAATTGTTGTAGGTCTTTAGGATTTTCTGCTAGTAGTGCAGTATCGTCAGCATATCTTAGGTTATTGATTAACTTTCCATTAACTTGAATGCCTGGCATCTCTGTGATGTTCTTAAAAATTTGCTTAGTCTATTCATTGAACAAGCTTGGTGATAGGATGCATCCCTGTCTTACTCCTCTTTTTATATAAATGGGTGTAGAGTTATCTTTGTTATAATTTATTATTGCTGTTTGCTCTTAGTATAGATTGCATATCAGTCGTATGTCCAGGTCATCTAGATGTATCTCTTTTAGGCATTCTATAGGTTGTTTGTGGTGTACCCTATCAAAAGCTTTGGTGTCTATGCAGCAGGCATATATTGGTTTGTTTACTTCTGTGTATTTTTCGATTAATGTTCACATGCAGAATATGGTTTCTTTTGTCCCGCTATTTTTTTTCTAAATCCAAATTGCTGCTCATTTAATTCAGTATTGATTTTATTCTGAATCCTTCCTTGTATAACTTTTAGCAAGATTTTTGTAACATGGCTCATCAGGCTTATTGTTCTAAAGTCACTGCATTCAACTGCACCATTCTTTTTTAGGCAATGCAATGAAAGTTGATGTTTTTAGTTCATTGGTATGTATCATGTGTGGTATATGTCGTTGCGTATGTCTGTAATCACTTCAATGCCAAAATCTTCTAGTGCCTGTATCACTTCTGTCTGTATGCTGTCAGGTCCTGCTGCGTTTCCATTTTTCATTGTTTTTATATTCTTTTTACCTCAGATTTAAAGATTCTATAGCCTGATGTACATTTCATAACTGGTTTCTTGTCCCTTTAATCCTGAAATAGTTATGTTATATATTCCAGCCATCTATCTATAATATCCTTATTGTGTGTTAGCATTTTTCCTTTTTTGTCTGCAATGCATCCACTTCTGTGGCTTTTTTTTTTTTAATTAGGCATTCTCTTTATTTCTGTTTGCATTCGTCTTAAGTCTTCCTTGCTTTCCATAGTTTCTATTTCTATACATTTTTGGCTGAGTCGGTCTTCTTTTGCCTTTTTGCAGATTCTGCGTATCTCATTATCTATTTTATTGTATTGGTCAGTGTTCTTCGCTTGTATCCTTTCTTCCACTTTTTTCTAAGATGGTGTTAGATATTTCCTTTCTTCGTTTTTTTGTTCTTTTCTCTTTTGGGTAAGGTGTCGCAGGTTTCTTCTATGCTTTTCTTTATGCATTGCCATTTGGTTGTTACTTTTTCATCATAATTTTCTCTTCAGTATTGTTCAATTCCTTCTTCTAGCATCTTCTGGTATGTGTTTTTTACTTATATTGTTTATGTATCTTTAATATCTTTTTGATTTAACGCTGTTATATCTAGTGGATTTGTTGATGACTTAGACTTTTGCTTGTTTCTCTTTAGTTTGATTTTCATTTTAATCATTACAGGATTGTGATCTAAATTAATATCTGCTCCTGGGTAGGTTTTGGCTTTCTTGACGATGTTACTGAACCTTTCTTTTATCATTATGTAATCTATTTGATTCCTCTTCTTTATCTCCAGGGCTTTTCCATGTGTATAGTTTCCTTTTCTCTTGCTCAAAGTAGGTGGTACATATTATCAGCCTGTTTTCTTCACATAATTGTATTAATCTTTCCCCTCTGTCATTTCTTTTTCCTAAACCATGATTTCCTATAATTGTCTTATATCTACCTTTTCCTACTTTAGCGTTCATGTCACCCATTACAATCAAGATGTCTGAAGATTTCACTTGCTTCATAACTTTATTTAGGTCTTCATAGTATGCCTCTATTTGTTCATCTGTGTAGTCTTGAGTAGGTGCATATGTCTGTATTATTGCTATGTCGAATGGTTTTGCTTTCAACGTGAGTAGTATAATCCTATCACTGTATGTCCAGTGGTTACTTATATATTTTTGTAGTTCTTGTTTTATTAGAATGTCTACTCCTCTTTGATGTGCTGTTGTGTTTCCTGAGTATATAAATGTTTATTTTTCGTCCTCTATGTACCCACATTCTTTCCATCTTGATTCTGATATGCCTAAAATATATATATTTATTCGTTCTGCTTCTTGAATCAGATTTTCCGATACCTCTTCTCTTGATATAGAGTCCTAACATTCCAAGTTTTTATTTTAAAAACCTTGCCTCCAACATAAGTTCGAATTCCTCTCCATGGCTTCCTCTGGATTAGTACGTGATAAGGCTCCAATCTCTTTCACGGTGGTCTGCCATATTCGCCTGTCGTGTTCTGAATATGTCTCATGTGTACCACACACTTTGCTGTTTTAGAAATCCAAAGAAATTAGGTTAAATACAAAAATATAAATTTTCAACTCATATGTTAAGGTGGTCCTGTTATATGGCTGTGTAACATGGAGAACAACACAATTGACAATCACGAATATACATACTTTCATTAATGGATGCCTACGCAGAATAAAAGGATGGAAATGGCAGGACAAAATCACTTCATAGAATTGTGGAACTGTATCAGTCAAACACCAGTGGATAAAGAGATACAGCAAACACGATGGCGCTGGATAGGACACACACTACGGAAGCCAACTGAGAGTATTACACAACATACCCTTTTTTGGAATCCCCAGGGGAACAGACAAAGAGGAAGACCAATGAATTCTTGAAGAAGACAGATAGAAGCAGAGATGAAGATGATGGGGAAGACATGGAATGATCTTAAAAGAATTGCAAAAAACAGAACGACTTGGAAAGTGTTTGTTGAAAACCTATGCTTCACTGGGAGCTAAAAAGGTAGAGGAAGAAGTATTACACACTTTGCTGTTTTCGCTTTCTGGGCAGTTGATCATTTCTGATTCATCCGCCCCATCCACCGTCACAGACTTTTCACATATGGGTTGAACATACCCGATAAGCAGGTTACATTTTTCTCGAACCATGTGCTTGCCTATCTAACCGCGAACACACGACACAAAGTAAATCATATTCCACTTAAATATCGGCAATCACAGTTCATCCACACGTCAGAAGTAAACCATACATCAAACGGGGAATAGCAACACATAATTTCACAACTAGACTGTCGCGTAAGTCATTTTAATATATCAGCAATTGCCGAATTATAAAAACGACAACACTTAGCCGCAATCACACCGGAAACTCTTCCATAGCGTCCACAAATATCTCAGTGTTGTTCAACGCCCACTCAGTAAAGATAAGAAGTGACGAAATCAAAACGTGGGAGTGGGCAGATCATTATCTTTCACTGTTGATGTTTTGGTAAATTGTCAGGGCAGACAATAAATGTTGCGGGAATACATCAAACATAACTAGATCGTATAAGCGTGTGTTGTGGGGAGGCAGGAGCACTTGCCAACCCTATGAAAGCAACGGCGATATGGTTTTCTTTGAATAATGACATAGTCAACAAATCAATGCCTAACGTCAGTCTGTTATCGGAGGATATGGAGAGAGCTCATGCAATAAGATAAGTAGGCGTGTGGTTTGATGGGAACCTTGTGTTTATCAATCATGTAGACCGGGTGGTGTCTGTAGTCATGGTCAAGGCAGCAGCAACAATTGAGCAACATCATCTTGTTCTATTGACAAATGTGGCTGGTCCTGTCTAAGATTGAACATGCACTGGCGGTATTGTCTTTTAGCAATAATCAAGCAGAACGATCTGGAAAGGTAACAAACTGAGGCAATGGTCATCATTCTAGTATACACACACGATATTGAATATAGAGCGATGCTCCACCTCTTCGATGTTCCTACCATGACACACCGAGTAAGACTAGACACATCACGTGCCTAACTTTGAATAAGTTCAGATCTAATCATTCTCTGCACTGTTGGTTTATTAGTTTAAAAGACGCCTGGTTAAAAATAGGAAAATGTAAATAGTGTATATATATATATATATATATATATATATATATATATATATATATATGTGTGTAAATAGAGCAGTATACAGATATTGGTCAACAGTTGTGCTCGAAGACAAAGAACCCAGGGAAGAATGGGAACGAGTGACGTCATAGTTCATTTCCTCCATTTTTAGCTGTGGATAGAAAATGTGAAAAACAAAATGCCTTATACGCTGATTATTGTGTGCAGGCCCTGATTTGTTAGACCTTTTCTGAGAGTGACGCTGTTGTTTACACAGATGAGTCTATTACTCAGCACGTGCGGAGCTCGTGAACTTTCACGATTCATTTTGCAGGCAGAACTGTGATGGAAGACAGTGGTGCTTCCGCAATTATTAAAAGTAGCTTGACAAAGAAAAGTATCGCTGTCAATAAAGTGTTAGGATAGTTAGAGAGACATAATTATGAATATTTTTATTTCCTCAGTGACCCAATGAGGGTGCTAAGAAACACCGCAACTCGTTTGACACTACAGCAACGATTCGAGTCTATGTGGAGGTCTAGTCAAACAAAGGGCTGCTTTATATTTGTTCCAGGGCACTCGGTAGTAAGAGGTCATTAGTGTTTTGATGCGTGTTTAGCTGATGTTGAGTACTGAAGACCCATGGACCGCGACGATATTCTGCCCTTGATAGCGGTAGACGTAATCATCATCATCAGGCGTAAAGACGACTAAAAAAAAGTCCACAAATCTATGAGCAGACTGCGCTACTATCATGACCCAATGTTAGATCACAGATGGTCGAGCTACGCAGGAATACAAAGAAGACGTGTTTCCAACACAAAACCGGTGGCCTTAATCGCTACTCTTTTGAGAGAACAGATAAATTATATAATTGGCATATGTGCAATGAGGATGACCTATCAACTAAACTAAACTAATATAATATAAACTAAACTAAACTTATACTGTTTACTGGACAATATGATTACAAACCATGTTCTACAGTATTTCCCCCAGTACACAGACCTGAGAAGAGCAATGCGTTCCACACCCACCTCCCTGGATTAGAAACTATATGGAGTAATCGAATCACTTAAACAGACAGCTGACTTCATGAGAGAATCTGAAATCCTACTCTGATTTAGTCTTGATCGCAGAGAGAGCGAGAGAGAGAGAGAGAGAGAGAGAGAGAGAAGAGAGAGAGCGAAAGAGAAACTAAACTAAACCATCCTAAACTAAACTAAACTAATGTAATCTAGATTCTAATTGTGTATATACAGATGTCACCACTAGATTCATAATATTATATTTCAAATAAAGTAACAAATGATAACCATTGGAAATGAACTGCCCAGATATCAGTAGAAATGGAGATACAAAATGTAATTTGGGATGGATTGGCCCAACATTGATAAGAAAACCTAATGCAGATTAAGGATGTTCCTGTGACAGGTCAACAAGCCTACAGGGTAGTTATTGTGTTCTTTTCTATCAGTGGTGCACAAATGCTATAACAACATTACTACAACAACGGCGGTCATCAACAACCCAAGTTTCCAAGCAATAAACACAGAAACAACGAATAAACTGGTTTGCTATATAGAAAGAGTGAAGTGTAATTTCTTACCTTGCAAAGAATATTTTAAAAGAGGAGAACGGACAAGTGCAAGAAGCAGACCCAGAGTAAGATGAACAGGCAACTCCAAAGAAACGTTACAACAACATCAACTGATAATGAGTAAAACCGTCAAAAAGGGGAGAGAGCGAGATCTGTTATCTTCCTCGACACCCGAACGAGCACAATTGGTAGTGATGAAAGAAAGAGTAACTAACTTTTTGCTACGAGGACACCGAGACCCCCATAGTCAGCGAAACAAAGTTTAAAAATATATTCTCTAGAAAGTAATTTGATTAATGTTCAAGAAAATTAAGAACTCCACTGCTCTCCAAATGTATCTACTGTACCGTTGAATACACTTAAATTATCAAATTAAACATGATCATTCACATACATACATTCCTTAATTCAGTTCAGTTTATAATTTAAAACGTCACATTTTCTAAACATCTAGTCTTTGTTAACACACTTTATCATTTTATATTCGAAATAAGTATTTGTATTCGTTGTGGAGTTGACTGTAGCAAACATGTTGTATCTACAATATAACAGATCCTGCTTCTGTGATAAAATAAGGTAAGACACGTATCATTGTAAACAATACATTTAGTATTATCGGACATTTAAAAAAAATAGATATGGAGTATAATAAACAGTTTTAGTTGGTAAAACATGTTTTTAGCTTACCGTATTGACAAGCTGGTCCAAACCATCCTCTCTCACACTTAAATGTAACACAGTTACCTACTTTATCACATAGGTTGTACCTGCAGTGACACATGAACTGACAGCGTGAGCCAAACCATCCCTTCTCACACCCTAAACATCACAAATAATAGATATATTTTCATTCAAATCTCAGACTTAAGGTTTCCTTGTTTTTCAAATGTTGTCATTATTCTATAATTTGTACTGAGGATTACATGGTTCATGTTGGTGTGAAATCATCATCGGGATGATTGTCCTTTACATACCGTTGTACTCATCGCAGACCGTGGAAAATAATCTTTATCTGTAATCAGAGCACTAATTTCTTTTATCAGTTTGAAGGTCTCATTAATGCCTTTATACAACCTTCTTTTTTTGTTTCCATCTTTCTTGTTTCTAGTTGTCATATTTTTTTTGGGTCAATCTGCAATGGGTACTTAGCTTTACTTTATTAACGCGATATTGACAGGGGTTATTTTAGGTGTGTGTCTGTATGTTTGTTTGTGTGTGTGTGTGTTAAAATTAATAGAAGTGAGATCAAGTGTATTTGTGGAACTAGTGTATATAACACTATAGTAATAAATAAAGGAGAGTGTGTAAAGGTGAATGGCAGATTTGTGGGAGGATTGTCCTTTAAGCCTGTGTTGGTGATAGATGTGAGGGAGAAATTGTGTGGGAGTCTTTGCTAGTGGCAGATGTCTGCGAGGGGTTATGCTGGAGACCGTGTTACTAGTGTATATATGGAGGGATTATTCAACATGTATTACTGGTATATGTGTGGAAGTGATTATTAAATGTGCGTTAGTGGTGTTTGTATAGAAGTGATTGTTACCCCTGTGTTAGTAGTATATGTGTGGAATAATTGTGGAGCATGCGAGAGTGGTTTATGCGTTTAAGTGAGTTGTATTCTGTTAGTGATGTGTCTGTATGTATGGAAGTGATTGTTAATTGTATAGTTAACGATGTGTTTATTTAAGTATTTATTAATTCTGTGTTAATGGTGTATATGTGGATGGTTTTTAGTACATCAGGAAAGTAGTTGCGAATATATTGTGAGTGTGCGTGCGAAATTAATGTCAGTGTTGGTTGTGTTTGTGAAATCAAATACTTATATGTAGTTGTATATTTTAGAGTACACCACAAACAACGTATATGTAGTTGTATATCTTAGAGTACACCACAAACAACGTATATGTAGTTGCATATCTTAGAGTACATCACAAACAACTTATATGTAGTTGTATATCTTAGAGTACATCACAAACAACGTATATGTAGTTGTATATCTTAGAGTACATCACAAACAACTTATATGTAGTTGTATATTTTAGAGTACACCACAAACAACTTTTATGTAGTTGTATATCTTAGAGTACACCACAAACAACGTATATGTAGTTGTATATTTTAGAGTACACCACAAACAACTTATATGTAGTTGTATATCTTAGAGTACATCAAAAACAACTTATATGTAGTTTTATATTTTAGAGTACACAACAAACAACTTATATGTAGTTGTATATTTTAGAGTACACCACAAACAACTTCATATAATGCCTAAAAAAGATACATCTAGATGACAAGGACATACGACTAATAAGCAATCTATACTGGGAGAAAACAGCAATAATAAATTATAACAAAGAGAACTCAACACCCATTTATATAAAAAGATGAGTAAGATAGGGAGGCATCCTATCACCAACCTTGTTTAATCTAAACACTGAGCAAATCTTTACAGACATGACAGAGATGCAAGGCCTACACATTAATGAAAGATAATCAATACCCTTAGATATGCTGATGATACTATGGCAGAAAATCCTAAAAATCTACAACAATCACTTAATGAAATAAACATGACAAGCAAAAAAATATGAGCTAGATATGAATATCAAAAAGACTAAAACTATGAACATAAACAAAGAAAATACTCAAAACCCACAAGTGGATATCAAAATTAAAGGAATAGACCTTGAGACAGTTCAGAACTACAATTACATTGGACTTACTATAACCAGTGATGGAAAATGCACAACTGAAATAAACAAAAGAATAGGAATGGCAAAAAGTAATTTTAATGTGATGAAGAACACCATCATCATCATCAAGTATCGGACCTACTGGCTTAGGTGATCATGTCTCTCCACAACTTACGATCTCGACAGTTCTTTATCATTTCTGTTGTTGACTTTCTGGCTGTTTCTTTCTTTGCTTCACTCTATCTCTTCGCCCCTCAATTTTTCAAGTTGATACAATATATTCCAGTTGTTATCTTCTCATTGCATGGCCATAAAATGATGATTATTTCTTCCTAATATTGGAAATTAAGTCTCCTTTTGCTTTGACCACTTTCAGAACATTTTCATTACTCTTCTTAGCTGTCCTTGGTATTCTCAACATTCTTCTGTAAAACCATATTTCTACAGGCTCGAGTGATTTTCTTGTCTGTTGTCATATTATCCATGATTCGCATCCATATGTTAAGACTGGCTCTACATAACATTTAAGAACTCGTTTTCTTGTTTCTTATGTCAAAAATGGTTTGCTTAGAATCTTCCTCATTTTCTGGAAAGCTGCTTTTGCCTGAGTCATTCTGCATCTCACCTCCTTTGTACATCTTCCGTCTGAGGTTTACAAAGTTCCCTCATATTTAAATTCATTTACCTGTTTTAATATTGTTCACTTGACTTTATTCTGCACTGAATTGAAGTCTTTTTTTCTTTATGAATTATGTCAGGTCAGGTAATTTTACCTGCTACTTTATGCAGTAAACAGAACAACCTGCCCTGCTGTCTTGCAGGTACTCTCGGGAGAGTAACATGTTAAGCGAGGGTACCCCAAAGTAAAACAAGCCCACTGCCTTGTGGGTGACACTTTTTAGTCAAAGGCTAGCGGAGCCAACCGTAAACAAACCGACGGAAGGCAACAGAAAACCACCGTCGTAACTTCTTTGTACAATCATGAATGAAGAACATACTAACATAAACATATAACAGCAGAGCTAAAACAAAAAATAGTAAAATTTATGTCTTCTCAACATTCATATATGGTGCAGATACATGGACATTAGACAAGAAAACCGAACACAGAATTGAAGCCTTTGAAATGTGTATATATAGGAGAATAGGTAGAATCGGATGGAAGGAAAATAAAAGAAATGATAGTCTTAAAACAACTAAAAATGAACAGATAACTACTAAACACAATTCAATCAAGACAAATGCGATTTCTGGGATATGTTAATAGACACAACAGCCTACTAAATATAAACCTGGTGAGGAAAATACAAGGTAAAAGAGGCAGAGGCAGACCAAGATTAACATGGACGAGTAACATCAAAAGATGGACAAACCTTCCAATGACAAACTGCACTATCAAAGCAAGAGACAGAGCTTAATGGTGCTTCATGGTAGCCAACCTTCGTTGCGGAGATGGCACTCGATGATCTGGTGATGATGTATACTTTATCAAGTGTTATTGTTTCAATCATCTGGCTCCATGAACCGGTTACTCCATGTATCTAGATGCTTATATGGTTAGTGAAACAATAGGAGACTTCTGCTACGATTACATTACCGACCTTAACGTGTAAGCCGAAACATCTCTGCCACCACATTAAGCTTTCTTTTCATCGCTAAAAAACTGTAACGTGACAGTCGAAGAGTACGTAGAGCGCCAGCACGATCAGTTAGAAAATAACATGTCAACACTCACAGACTACTAGGTGTGGTATAATAATGCTGATGTCGTTCTCTTCATGGAGGCATTCAACACGGATTTATTTCTAAATCAATCTAAGCGTAGACATCTTTGAAAAAGTGCCCCATACCTGGAGTCAGTTTAATTCACCTTGTAGCAGTGGGTGAGAGAGGGAGAGAAGGAGAGTAGAGGATAATGGAGAGAGTATGAGAAACATAGCACGAGGAGCGATCACGAGAAAGACGAGTAGAATAATGTTAGAGGTAGGACATGAATCTCGGGAATGATAAAAGGTAAACAGAGGAGTGAGTAGATGACGTAGATATATTTCGATTGGTAGAGAGATAGAGTAACCGAGATTGATTGGTTAGGAGACGGAATATTTAAGTCGATGCATGTAGAGTAAATGTTTCCAAAATGGAGGAATTATTTTTCTCCGGCTTGGTATATAACCGTTGATCAGAGGTTTAACAAGCCGCTATCGTAAAAACGATGTTGTTAATGAAACGTAGACCTGATACAGAATGTGTAAATTAGCAGTAGATAGTTGTAACTGGGGTTAAACAAGGATGTATTTTATCGCCCTTGTTATTTGGAATTGTTATGGACTTCATAATGAAGAAATGCTGCACTGGTAATAAAGGCATCGAATGAATACAAGGAGACCATTTGGAGGACCTGGACTTTGCTGATGACATAGTTCTCATCAGCAGTCAGATAAAAACGATGCAGGAAAACACAAATGAACTATCATCAATAGCCAGCAAAATTGGGCTTGAGATCAATCATGAAAAGACTAAAGTCATGACAAGCTTAATTCCAACAGGTGACAAAATATACATGGAAAACAAACCAGTTGCAGAGATCGATCACTTTATCTATCTTGGTAGTCACATTGATCGAGAAGGGGATACGAGCAAAGAAATTAGAATCAGAATAGCTAAAGCAGCAATGTCTTTCAGAAGCCTTGAAAAGTTGTGGAAATCAAAACTTATCAGCACAAACACAAAACTTAGGCTATTCAAATCAAATGTACTATCAACCCTTACGTATGCGTGTGAAAGCTGGAAAACAACAAGAGATATAGAAACAAAGTTGAACGCATTCGAAAATAAATGTCTAAGGAAAATACTTGGTATAACATGGAACGAATTCAAAACAAACGAGGAAATTAGAGAAATCGCCAATCAACCACTAATATCTTCAGTAATAAAGAAAAGACGATGGTCATACGTTGGACATGTGATGAGAAGAGATAATAACCGAATAGCAAAGCAAGCCCTCATATGGGAAACAACAGGTACAAGAAAAAGAGGAAGACCCAGGGAGACACTGAGAAGAACATTGATGAGAGAGGCAAGAGCAGCAGGAATCGGCTCCCTCAGTGAGATAGAACTGCTTGCACAGAACAGAGACAGATGGCGAGATTCGATAAAATATCTTTAAAAGAAAACTGCTAGAACAAAAAATTCATATAGGAGAAGGTGTATCTTGGTCTACGCCCTATGGGCCGGTTACGGCTCGAAAGGTCAATAGATAGATAGATGGAGAGTAAGAGCAGGCTCTTCAGAGAACTTTTCTGCTAGGTTCGGAACAGGAGCGGTGACGTCATTAGACGGTAGTCTGTAAGGGTTAAGAGAGCCCAGCAGTCAGCAAGGTTATTAGTACAATCATCATCATCATCATGTACCCTGCCAGTTGGCGTAGGCGATCATGTCCCTCCACAATCTTCTATCTACAGTGCATCGAATCAGTTCTGTTGTTGAATGTTTTCCATGCCATGACACCAAGCTATCCAGTATTTTCTCTCTTTGTCGTCCACGATCTCTCTTTCCTTTTATTTTGCAAGTTGTAACCAAGTATTCCAATTTTCTTCTTCTCATGATGTGCCCGAAAATTGTTTATTGCTTCTTTCTGATGTTTTTCAAGAGCTCCCTTTTTGTGTTGGCCTCTATGAGAACTGCTTCATTGGTCTTTTTATCTGTCCAGGGAACTTTCAACATTCTTCTGAGAAATCCCATCCCTATGGCCTCTAATCGTCTTTTCATTTGTTTGTCTACTGTCCATGATTCGCTTCCATAATTAGTACAATAGTCAGTTAGTTAACAAAGAAATAGAAGAGGGTTTCCAGTGCATAAAAGAGACAGTGCATTCGTTTGTAGTGATAGAGCTCCAGAGAATATTACCTCGGGTGGGGGGGGTGGACATTAAAGACGACGGTAAGACCAAGCGTCAGCAGGGAGCTCAGCGAGCACAGGTCGCCGTAGCTAGTAGTGACGGAGCCAAGTTATTAAGATCCTAGCAGCCGACAAGTAGTGCCGGTTATGGTCCCCACACTGCGATGGCAGGCAGAGGACCTCATGTATAGAAACAATGGCTGCGATCTCCGACTAGTACAGTTACTGCCAAGAAGGAAAGGAATGGCAAACTACCTTATTATATTGCCTAGACTAGTCATGACAAATTACAACTTTATATCTACAGCTAACGACGTTAATGGGGACTCCACAGGCACCTCGTCCGGTAGGGAGTGTCATGTGCTACAGGTGACACTCGATCGTCATCAAGCTGTTGTATGCAAGATAATAAATAAAGAGACACTAGCAATAGGAACTTGGAACATTAGATCAGCATTCCAGATTGGTAAAATAGAAAGTATCAATAAAGCAAGAAATGAAGAGAATGAAATTGAACATCTTGGGACTATGTGAAATGAGATGGAAAGGAGCAGGATTATTACAACGCAACAGTGGAACTGTAATTTACTCTGGGGGAACCACACACGAAAGATGTGTAAGCATCATGTTAGATAAAGAAATAAGCAGAACAGTGAAATGATTTTGGCCCCTATCAGATAGAATTCTGCTAGTAAAATTGAGAGGTAGACCGATAGATATCAACATAATTCAAGCTTATGCACCAACAAGTAATAGCGATGAAGAAAACATTGACACTTTTTACAATGAGCTAGAGATGACCATGCAACAGTGTAAATCCCAGTAAGTATATATTATTTTAGGGAATTATTTCAAAGCAAAGATAGGAACAGCTAAAATGCAAAATTTGACTGGGGTGGGAGGGGGGCATGGCCTTGGAGAGATGAATGACATAGGGGATAGATTGATAGATCGGGTAAAGACACCTGAAATGATGATAGGTCACACCCGGTTTAAACAACACACTAGGCAACTATGGACATGGCTAAGCCCAGACTAAAAAGTACACAGTCAAATTGATTTTATACTGGTACAGAGAAGATTTAGGAATGGGCTAACATCTGTTAAAACAAAGCCAGGAGCAGATTACAATAGTGACCATGTACTAGTAGTTGGAAAGATAAGAATAAAACTGCGGAAGGCACAGAAATCCCAAAGGAATATCAAATTAGAACTAGATATACTTATACTTATAGTAGATAAACAAATGAGTATTAAGTATGGCACGATAGTACAATATATATATATATATATATATATATATATGTATATATATGTAATATATATATATATATATACATGTATATATATATATAATGCTATTGAGAAAATACAGGACATCGAGAAGCAGTGGGAAATGCTCAAACAATCGATTCAACAATCATCAAATGAAGTAATACCTGCTGCCAAAAGAATCAACAAAAAGAAATGGATGACAGACTAAATATTACAACTAATGGATGAAAGAAGAAAACATAAGAAAGAAGAACGGATACACACAATATTGCACAAAGAGATCCAGAGCATATGCAGAGAAGCAAAGGAAGGATAGCTAAAACAGAAATGTGAAGAAATGGAAAAACAACAAAAGAAAGACACAATTTATGCACAATCAGTTAAATGAATTAACAGGAAGAAAATAAGTCAAAGTTTCAGGATGTATTTAGTCAAAGGAAGGAAATATAATAATGGGACAGGAGAAGACAATGGAAAGATGGACAGAATATATCAGTCAACTCTATGTTGATGAAAGACCAGAAATAAACAATTCAAACAAAGACACAGGGCCACAAATTATGCAGAGTGAAGTGGAGGATACAATTCAACACATAAAAAGAGGCAAAGCTCCAGGTCCCGACAATGTAACAATCGAAGAGATAAATGCATTAGGAGAGCTGTGAGTACAAGTCATAACAAAATTACTCAATGACATATATAACACTGGACACATACCTGAAGATCTACTAAAATCTATCTTTGTAGCCATACCGAAGAAGTCAGGTGCCACTGATTGTGACGGCCATCGCAATATTAGTCTCATAGGCCATACGACGAAAAATTAACTAAGAATCATCATGAGGCGTGTAAGAAACAAAATTAAACCAGAAATAAGGGAAGAACAATGTGGATTTGTGGAAGGAAATGGCACCAATAATGCAATATACATCTTAAGAATATTGATAGAAAGATCTATAGAGGTAAAGAAAGATCTATATATGTGCTTTATAGACTACACAAAACCATTTGACAAAGTAAAGCATGTGGAAATAATCAAACATGCTGGAGAAATTAAACATTGATGGCAAGGATCTGCTAATCATAAAAAAAAAACATGCACTGGCAACAAACTGCAGCAATACGATTAAACAATTAAACAGGACAATTTCAACTTATAAAACAAGGAGTCGGACAAGGCTGTGTTCTATCGCCGGATTTGTTTTCAATTTACAGTGAATATATTATGAGATCAATAGTAGACAAAAAAGGAATTGAAGTCAACGGTGACAACATAAACAATTTGCGATATTCGGATGGCACAGTCTTAATAGCATTGACAGAGAATGAACTACAAGAAATGATAGACAAAATAGTAGAAGAAAGCAACAAGAAAGGTCTCAGTCAGAATAGTAAGATAACAGAAGTAATGGTCATATCAAATAAACAATCATCACCAGCATGCAGCATCAAAATAAACAGGACAAATCTGAAAAAAGTGCAACGCGTCAAATTCGTGGGCACAATAATAACATCAGATGGAAGATGCACCACGGAAATAAAAGCAGAATAGATCACGCCAAAATAGTATTTCTGAAATTGAAAAAATATCTAATGCAACATTAGCGAATCATGGACAGTAGACAAACACATGAAAAGACGATTAGAGGCCACAGAGATGGAATTTCACAGAAGAATGTTGAAAGTTCCCTGGACAGCTAAAAAGACCAATGCGGAAGTTCTCAAAGAGCCCAACACAAAAAGGCAGCTCCTAAAAATCATTAGAAAGAACAATCAGCATTTTTCGGGGACATCATTAGAAGAAGAAAGTTGGAATACTTGGTTGCAACTAGAATAATACAAGGAAATAGAGATCGCGGACGACATAGAAAGAAAATATTGGATAGCTTGGTGTCATGGCATGGAAAACAGTCAACAACAGAACTGATACGATGTAATGTAGATAGAAGATTGTGGGAGGACATAATCGCCCACGACAACCGGTATGGTAAATGATGATGAGTAGAGCAAGACGTGGTTAGTAAAGCTGAGTAGGGTACAAGAATAGAAATACTGGCCTATGCAGTAGAGATGTGAATTATGTGACCTGATGAGTGAATGGTCGAGTGGGATGTGTTGACCGCTGTGAATAATTGTACATAGTTGTCATTGTTAAGGCTATCTTTGAGTATTGTTTTTTTTTTCTTGTTGGTTTGGAAAAGGCAGATTCAGCCAGGTAGTTGAAGTACGGGTAGGGAGAGGAAAGAAAAAAAAAGATTATTAAACATTAAACTAGTAGATATATTGAAAATGAACACACTGATATTAATTATAATGAAAATGTGTTCAGTAATGTAGTGTTGTATAACAGGATGATGTGTAAATTATTGAGAGTATAAAGTTATGACAAAAATGGTTCTTTTACAACAGAACATAATTTGGTAATAGAGTAAAAAGACAATATAGTGAAATATTAAGGAAGACGATAGCGTAGATAATGGAAGGAGTAGGTTAGGAAGTATATATGTGACATACGTTAGAGCAAGCTATAGCCAAATTTGGAAATATACAAATGCAGGCGATAATAGGACGAATTCATGTATTTGCAGTGAAGGTAGAGCAATTTGATACATGGATAAATAGCATAGAACACTGGAGGAGAGGCAATCAATGACAGGCGAGAAAAAAAGACATAGCAATAGTGACTAGTCAGGGGAGAGTAGCAAGTTCTATTAGGAGAAGAACAAATGAGATAAAGGAGGAAAGGTGGCAAGATTTTAAGCAATACTTGGTCATGAGATATACGAAGTATAGGGATGCACAGTATGCAATGAGATTAAAATCGATGCAGCAACAAGGAAAAGGTCCAGGCGAGGAGAATGGAAAGAAATTGCTAGAATTAGCGTAGCAGAGATTTGGACAAGGAATGGAGATTGAACATGTCAATAAGTTTCTAAACAGAAATATTTATAGAGGGAATCATAAATAGGGAATGGAAAGTGCACCAGACAAGAAGAGCTCTAGCAACGTTATCACAAGTGATGAGTGTAGCCATAGCAGAGGATAATAGAATAGTTGAGGGGGATCAGCATCAAAGCAGGGAGTTTATACATAGGACATAAAGGCAGTAGTGTCCAATGGAAATCAGCCACACGAGACAGATATACAAGAGGCAGAACTACTGGGGTGCAGTGAAGTTGATACAAGTGAATAGAAGATGAAATAATTGCAATAAAGTGGGTTACATAGCCAGACAGTGACGGCAAAGGAGCCACCCACAGGGAGATTCGAGGTGATATCTATCACAGGGAAACCCCAGATGTGTTCAGAGGAATAAGAGATTGTGAACACAAGAAGAACGGCGGCTTAGTTCAGACATACAAAAGTAAGAGAGATTGCGGAGAAGAAAATTGAGGATAGAAGGAGAAAAATGAAGAAGTATAATGCCGGTAGGTTAGCCCAAAATTGTAAATTACCAACGAGTTATATAAGGAAGTGTAGTAGTTAGGAGCTAGCCTGGAATGGATAGACCACACACAAAGAGGTGAAGAAAATGATGTGATGAGAGGGGGTAGCGATTTAATAGTCCAAAATAGATGAGCTACATCGAGGTAATACCGAATAATAAAGCAATGTAATATATTGCGGATGGTCACGTTTTTAAGAGTTGGCGTAGTGTATAAAAGAAAAGGGAGTAACGCCATATTTGTTTTAAAAGAGTAAGAGTGGGACGGTGTAATGGCGAGATAGTTAATCCGGAAAGGATAGACTACATAAAAGAATTATTGCACGTGGCAATATCGAATATATTTTGGAATGCAATGAGGAAATGCAAAATAAACGGTCAAGAGCAGTTTTGAGGATAAAGTGGAGAGAGGGGCCTAAACGGGCCTCGCTTTGTAGAAGAGGTGAGGAGAATATAGGGTAGAAAGGAGGAGTGTAATAAATCGTTACCGCTACAAGGGAAGGACTGAGTAAAAGAGATACAGAAAGAAATGTTTACAGTAGAAATGGAGATCTAGGAACAGGATTATGAAAAAAAATGATTATCAGAAATAAACTGGTGATTAAGGCCTGGTCTGCGGGTTATATGGGGCCTATTATCACGACATTTGGACAATCCTGACGGCAATAACAGACGGCCAGATGCATAAAGGGAAATGATAGAACTGCAGGTGGGGGTTCGTGTGTTAGAAGAGGACAGTAGTAGATAAGGAAAAGTGTTTGTGAGACAAGAGATGACTAACAGACAGTGGGTGGTCACGACAATATATAAAGGTTGTATGAATGAATGGTGATATGATTTGTTGAGTAAATGAAGCGCTTCATGTAGCGGTTTAGACGTTAAGTGTAGTTCAATGCATACAAATGTGTTGGTGGCAAACATGTAGCAGTGGGTGAGAGAGGGAGAGTAAGGGATAATGGAGAGCTTGGGGGGGGGGCATATCGCGAGGAGCGACCACGAGAAACAAGAGTAGAATAGTTTTAGAGGTAGGACATGAATCTCGGAATTGATAATGGTATAATCAGAGGAGTGAGTAGATGGCGTAGAGATATTTCGAATTGGTAGAGAGGCAGTGGAAACGGGTTTGATTGGTTAGGAGACGGAATATTTAAGTCTATGAATGGAGAAAGTGCAGGCTCTTCAGAGAAACTTCCCTGTGGGCTCGGAACAGGATCGCTGACGCCATTAGACAGTAGTCTGTAGGGGCTAAAGGAGCCCAACAGTCAGCGTGGTTATTAAAAGATTACTTAGTTAGGTAAAGTCGATATATATATTATACAATATAGCTATTGTAAAACAGAGACAGTGTATTAGTTAGTAGTGATAGAGCTACAGAGAATATTACCCCGGGAGGGGACAATCGAGACTAAATCGATCAAGCGTGATCGGAGAGCTTATTGAGCACAAGTTGTCGCAGCTAGTAGTGAGGGAGCCACGTTATTAAGAGCCTAGTAGACTAAGACGTGATTAGTAAGGCTGAGTAGAACAGAAGAATAGATGCGATATTATCCAGTAGAGATGTGAATTCTGTGACCTGATGTGCGAATGGCCTGGCGGGATGTGTTGACCAATGGCCGCTGTGAATAATTGTACATAGTTGCCATTGTTAGAGCTGTCGAATTAAGGATATATAGCATTTCCACATCAGCAGTGGGTAGCCATTTATTTGTCTAACAGTTATTCCCCATGCCAGGGCGCTGACCTGAGTTAGGAGTTGTCGCGGCACAAATAAGTCCGTCTACATACCGTCTGTGTGTGTGCACTAACTTACTTGTGTCTGGACTTCCAATTGATGTGTGACGGGGATAATTCGACGAATAATTATGCGTTTATATGTTCGGTTGGAGTCAAGAAGGATGTACTAACATCATCAAGAGCTAATAATTTGTTTTTCTCAATATGACGATCATCATTTTCAGGATAACATGAACTTCCGGTATATGGTGGATAGGCGGCAGGAACCATTGAAGGCTATGTCTGAAAAGTGTTCCTTGTTGCAGTTTCCTCATATTCCAAGTCCGGCTTGTTGTAGGAGCAGACTGAGTTAAGTGCTCTGTTCACACCGTGATCTGTGTGTCTCATCCGTTTTGATCATTTTTGGATATTCCAATTGTTTACGATGGCTGATGATACCGTATGACAGGGAAATAATTGGCTGTGTTCGCTTTCTGCGCGGTTTCACCTTATGTCTTTTAGCGTGTTCTGTAACTGCTACTATGGGGACCACAGTTACCTTTCTTTGTTTGGGAGATGAGTTAGTAATTCGGATGATTCCACTGGCACGGGCGGTTGAGCGATTATGGAATTTATTCCGTTTGCAGTGATACCGAGGTCTTTCATAAGCAATAACCAATTACTTGTGTCACTATTACTTTTCTCTTCGGCATCTTCTTTCTTCTCATTAATTCCTTCAGTGTCTGCTTTTCCTTCACTGCTATGTCTGTCTACTTCTTCTTCTACTTTTTTCTATCCTCATCTTACTTTCAGCGTCGAAGGGAGATATAATTTGCGGTTGTTTTCTCTTTTGTCCGTCTCTACTGTTGGTATGTTTCCTAGTACTTCTAATATTCCATTGATCCATCTTTTTCGTGATCGACCCTTGATTCTGGTGTTCTCACAACGTTTGTTGAAGGCTCGTTGATGTGTGTTTTGTTCTTTCTGCCTTGTCACGTGACCAAACCATTGTATCTGTTGTTTCCTTATATATTCTATGGCGGGCGCTATTCCTAGCATTTTTCTCAGTTCTTCATGTCTGATTTTATCTCTCAGACTGTTTCCTGTCATTCGTCTAACACATTTGATCTCTGTAGAGGTTATTTTTCTTATTGTTCTTGCATCTAGGGTCCAGGTCTGGCATTGGTAGCACAACGTTGGGATAAAGATTGTATTGTATAGTGCTCGTTTTGCCTCCAGAGTTATTTCCCTGTTCGACAATAGTGGTGATAACTGCCCAATGATTTGCCAAGCTTTGTTGCATCTTGATTCTATCTCTGCTGTTTGAGAATTATCGTTTGTCATTAGACTTCCTATAGATATTTGAATTCCTCTACTTGTTTTAGTTGTCTGCCTTCTATAATTATGTTGATGTTTTGTTTATTTTATATATCTCCATCTTCTGTGTATTTCTCTGAGCATAAAACATTTATCCCTTACCGACTTGCTGAGTCAGTCGTAAGTTAAGGGCTTAACTTAAGAAAATGTATGTCTCTCTAATAAAATTACTGCCATTTTCTGTTCTAATAATATTGTTGATTCTTAAGCGATACAATTTATAGTCCAGTCGATTGTGGGATGTCTTGCATATTGTTTGCTTATTATCAGTGTTTAAAAATGCATTTGTCTTTCTCTCACATGTCTTTCTTCTTACTGGACGGTACACTTCAACTTTTAATTTGTTAGTCGTTATTTCGCGATCATCCCTATTAAAAATATTGTTAACAGTAATCTTATCTGTGTATAGTATTATAGCTATATTTGTCTTATTTGGCCTATATATTAATAAAAAAAAATAACCAAATGTATTAAAATATTTCCTAACATATATTACTTTAATGTAATTCTCTAATTTGCTTACTTTTACCTAACAACTGTTTGTTTTACGTTTTTTTTTTTTACAGTCTTTTTGTGATATAATAAAACAAACTGATAGAATTTATTTAGGCTTCCTAGTCCTACCTGTACACTTGATCATTTCACTGTTGATGATATATTGTGACTGTACTCTATACTTGACGATGTATGTACTTGTTCTCTGGGTGGCTATAATCTAACTGCAGTGACACTTTGATTATAGCTTTAAAATAAATGAACAATTAACATCAATAAATTTAACTTTTAACTATTAAAAAATCATTAATTTTAATCGATTTTTTAATAATTGGTACTGTACCTATGAAATTAAGAATACACCATGGTTAACATTATATTAGTTTTCTTTTCCAAAATATCTTTCTTTAGCTGTCCAAAACTTAACCCAAACATTTACATTTTACTGTGTTATTAAAAATTTCAACAATTCAAAAATGTAAACAATACAGGCCAATTAAAAAGTATGTGACAATGAAATGATGATAAATAACTTCTAACATTAAATATTAATTATAATTAATACTTATTTTAAAATTCACTGCACTTACTAATTGAACTAATTAGCCGTAATTACTTCTAACACACGATGATATGACTTCGTCAATTTCTTCACAGATAGTGTGCACATTTCATACTAACGCACACAATTACAAACGAATCACTAATTTGATAACTACACTACACAATCTTGAAGCTCCTGGAAATTACAATTGTTCTCAACTGTTAACTTTTCTAGCATGGCACACGATGAATCTGAATTATATGTTACAAATTTAAAACAAAATAAAAAAAAAAACCACATTCAGCTGACCAGACTTGAGCACATGTGTTGTTATTGCTATTTCTGCTGAGAGATGTCGACAACACATACCACTGGTGAAGTGGTGAAATGTTAGTGCTGGACAACAATAAATCTATAGGACGGTATTTGAACTTGTGATCAAAACATTGATGGTCAGCTTAACAGATAACAGTCTTGACACGCATGTACTGATGGTGTGCGGGTAACATTTCTTGTTTTGTTGGTCTGGGAAAGACTCAGGTAAAAGCACTGGTTAACCCTTGTCTGGGATCTGGTGTGACCTTTGTGCTTGGTGGTCATCTCGATTGTGAGGTGGGCTGGATATGGTAGATTTCTACTTTTTTTTGCTGTGTCAATTCTTCTCTCTATCGTCTCTCTATTGTGGTTCAGATTCGTGATATACTGGCACCAAAAAAAACTTATAACATTGTTCTGATGATCACTTGGTATATGACACGCTACAGATTCATGACTGATCAAACTTTGATGCGTTAAAAATAAGTCATCATTTATTATATATATATATATATGTATACACTATCAGACTATAACATCTCATATCGTCTCTGTAAATTAGTGTCCAATCTGTCAACAGTTTCGGCCGATGAAATACTTCGAATACCGTCCGTGATATATATATATATATATATATACCTCATCAACTCGTATAGTGGCTATTCTAATTAGGGTCTCCTCACTGATTCACTGGTCTAACTCCATACACTGACACTAGGTTTTCTAGAAGTCTCTCTGTCTAGCTCTCTTTCGTCGATGTCATCTGTTTCTAATACTCTCCAATGGCTAATTGAGTTCTTACTGTGGGCAATCTCTCCTTGCTATGTATGTCTTATGTGGCTAAATTCTAAGTTCCTGTGGTTATATATCGGTGCCTATCTATAGTTCTCAATCTCTCGATCTGCTTCTCATCCTCTTCTGGTCTACTCTAATTCTAGTTTCCTGCCGTTGTTCTGATCTAGTCTAGTTCTAGTTTCATTGGCCACTAGTTCTACTGCATGGCTTCTAATTTTGGTCTAGTCTAATTCTGGTTTGCTTATAATAGTTCTGCTCTAGTCTAGTTCTCCTTTCCTGCTTCCTATTTTTATTAGACTTCTATCTATCTATCTATTGACCTTTCGAGCCGTAACCGGCCCATAGGGCGTAGACCAAGATACACCTTCTCCTATATGAATTTTTGTTCTAGCAGTTTTCTTTTAAAGATATTTTATCAAATCTCGCCATCTGTCTCTGTTCTGTGCAAGCAGTTCTATCTCATTGAGGGAGCCGATTCCTGCTGCTCTTGCCTCTCTCATCAATGTTCTTCTCAGTGTCTCCCTGGGTCTTCCTCTTTTTCTTTTACCTGTTGTTTCCCATATGAGGGCTTGCTTTGCTATTCGATTATTATCTCTTCTCATCACATGTCCAACGTATGACCATCGTCTTTTCTTTATTACTGAAGATATTAGTGGTTGATTGGCGATTTCTCTAATTTCCTCGTTTGTTTTGAATTCGTTCCATTCTATACCAAGTATTTTCCTTAGACATTTATTTTCGAATGCGTTCAACTTTGTTTCTATATCTCTTGTTGTTTTCCAGCTTTCACACGCATACGTAAGGGTTGATAGACTTCTACCTCCCTGTTAATTATTCTTTATCCATATAAATTACATCTAATGCTACCCTATTCTCCTCCAAACGCTATGGTGTATATTTTTCGACTACCTGCTACCGTGTGACTCGCCTTTAGTTTGTTGAGTCTGGGTTATAGATTGATGTGCAGAATATAAGGATGAATTGAGTTTGAGGTCTGCATTAATAGTACATGTGTGAGATATGAGCTAGTGAAATGTGTTTAACTAGATATATTTGAATTGGAAAAGTAAATGTGTGATACTACTCAGACTTAGCTAACTTCTATGTTAACATGGGTACTTCATTTAGTCGGAAAGTTGGTTTATTTTTGTTTGACAGATTTGGTACCCATGTTCACAAAGAACGCAACCAATGACAGGATGACAGAAAACATGTTCACTGACTTCTCTGTTGACATCCTTCTCCAGAGAAACCATCAGCACAGCCAGAAATGCAGTCACCGGTACTAACAAAACACTGCTCATTTTTGTTTGCACAGTGGCATTCCAATTCACACTGTCGACCAAACCTGCCGAACGGACATACCGTGTCTGTGGATATAAGGTAATGGTAGGGTTAGAAACACAAACTCCAAAACGTACTTTACAATTGTCTTCTAATAACGTTAGCAATAAGTTAAATGTAATATTAATAAATGTCAAAATCAGTCTTAATATGATGAAAGTGATATATAGAGGTATTATTACACACAAATATTTATAATTGTCCAGTTGTAACAGAGGGAGGAGGTGAAAATGTGTAATAATGAGGTGAGTGATGAGGAGTACGTGGGTACTTCAGGGGAAGAAAGTGAGAAAATTAGCTCAGGCAGAATAACGGATTTCCCGTGACTATTAAAAAGGGTTCAGTTAAAAATGGGCAGAGGATGTACGGGATTTGCGATTGACTGGGGGTGAAGGATATGGTCGATGTACAGAGTTAGACGGAGGGGAGATTCAGAAGATTTTCACACAGATTCCACGGGGGGGGGGGGGGCATGGGACGCCTGTGAGGCGATTGCTGTAGAAACCTTAATTAGATTAGGCGGTAGGTCAATGGCTCGTGGAGGCCAAGAGGGACTAAGAGTTAATCCAACGAGTATCTAAAAGTTATACTATAGCTCGTTTCAAAACATTTGCCCAACTTCAAAACGCTATTACTCTCTAACCGTTTGTTAAATACTTTTGAAATTTTCCAAATGTTATTAGAATGCAAAAGACCCTTTAAATGTATATTTAACAAATATCTTGCAGCTGCAGTTTTCTTAAAGCGGCGATATTTCTTTGATGTTTGTCAAAATTGTAAATTATGAAGCCCTAAAGAATAGAAATTACCGTAGTTGCTGGTCTACGATTAATTTTCACTAGGTAAAGGCGTGGCCGTAATGGGGAAATAACTGGATAAAACAAAACACCAGGAGAATTATTGTCTGCTCAGTTCGAGGACGGACGATAATAATATCAAGGTCTACCTGTATGTCCAATTTTCATAGTTGTGTGGTCCTGAAAAGGACCGTTTGTTGAAATAATTTAAGGTAATATAGGGGCCAACATTGTGGGGGCTATATACTTTCATTCTGAATCAGACGAGTCTAAAAGATTAATAACTGTTTGGGGTTGAACATTCCACAAACCATCATTGGTTTCTATATTCCTCTTCCTGTTTTAAGACGTGGTCTTCACATTTAGCCCAATAATCTTTGTCTATATTTAATAAAGCGAGATTAGCAAGAGTCTTTACATCGCATATTTTGAATGTTGTATTTTCATCTGCCACTTGTCCTTTTAATTTTGCCCAGATTAGTTCTATTGGATTTAAATGAGCATGGTAAGGTGGCAGCCTCAAACTTATATGACCGTGCTCTTGGATAATCTTATCTATTTGAAAAATCTTTGTCCTCTGTTTTTGCTTTACTAGAGATAGTAACTCAGGTTTTAAGTACATGTTATTAAATTGTATGTGCTCCTTTGTGAGCCATATCTTAATAGCATCTTTTGTACTGGATGACGTCGGGACTTTATCTTCAAGTGCAACAATGTTGTAGTACGCTGCATTGTCCATTATTAGGCAAGATGGTCGATCTAGTGATGGGAGAACAGAATTTTCAATCCAATGTCTAAATATGTGACCATTCATCTCAGAGTGATAATCCCGATTGTCTATGGATTTTGAAAGAAAAATTAGCTCTGCATTCTGTATTAGTCCATGTTGTCGACTACCTGCATGAGCAATTATCAAGCGCTGTCCTTTGCAGCTAGGTATTAATCTCTTAATCTTTCCATCTGATGACTGCCATTCCCTTTGGTTAGTGTGGTGAGCATTGATCCATGTTTCATCCAAGTACACAATATCATAACCTTGCTTGCGCACCTCTTTTACTTCACGTAAGTACTTGCTTCTCATGACTACTATATGTGGCTTCTCACAGATGATGTTTCGTCCATTGGAATACTTTCTGAATGTAAAGCCTGCAGCTCTCACATTCCTCCATAATGTAGACTTTGATATTTCAATACTGTTGTTCTTTTTCAGCGATACTTTTAATTTTCTTATTGTAACAGTTTCATTCATACCCAACATTTTGCGAATTTCACTTCTAATAAGTTCACTGTCGAAATTATCCAACATTTTTGCTCTTCCTTGTGATTTTCTATATTTGGAACATTGACGGTCACGTGCTTGAATCCAGCGATTAAATGACCGTTTAGATAAATCCAAAATGTGTCTTGTCCTATTCTCTGGGTTTTCTAAAGAATGAAATAATCTTCCTCGTTTAGCCTCTTTGCAAAATAGTCATACATTTTTATTGCGATGTTTTGTAAACTGTAGAATTTCATTTTAAGACTCATGATAAATGTTATTGTTCCACGTTACGCCGCTGAATGAACGGAAATGGAACACACAATGTCTCGTGTTTACTACAAGTGTCTAATTGTGTCAGCCAACTCACGCGGAAAGCGTGAAAAATCGTAAATTGGACCGTCTATGGATTTGTAATCGCTATTTTTAACTTAAATACTGTAAACACTAAGTTTTGACTACATCAATGGGTCGTTATAAATTTATATAAATCAAATAAGCAATAATAATAACCAAATGTTTGTTTTTAATGAAATTAATTCCCTGTTGGGTTCTAATCATTATAACTATACATGCAAATTTTGAAAAAAATTACAAAAAGCGGTTTAAAAGATATTGATTTTTAAAGTTGAGCACGACTTATGAAACAAACTATAGTGTAGAAGTAAGTCGAGATGGTTATTGTGTTTAATATAGGAACATAAGTTCCAGACTAAGAGGATTTTTAGTGTGGGCAAAGGGAATGCAAGAGTTGATGGAGGCACGATTGTAGTGAACAGTGCCTACAGTACATTTCGTGTGTGTGAGCAGCAGAGCGCAGTGTAAGTCGCTGGCTTTTACCTATTGTGTTACTTGACAAATTAACTGTTAATAAACTTAAGTCATTGTGAACAGTAAATTATCTTCAATGTTTGTCGTTGTGGACGTTGTGGTGAAGAACGAACGTTAGTGTCGAGTAGAAGACTTTGTTCTCAGATTATGCAGGGCCGTTGCATCAGAAAATCAGCGCGAACTACACCACATATAGAGATCATGAAGGGAAGCTGAGTCAGTTTCCTGGGCATTAATGAGCTGCCGTCTCAGTCAAGTAGGAGGCAGTTTGTCAATACGCAAGTCAAGGGTCTAGGCAAATAAGCTGTATCAAGGGTCGACAGTCTGTACATCAGGCGGCTAGATTCAACGAGGCATTCAAACGGACAAAACAGCACACAGAGCCATGTTTGCAGAATCAAACGAAGAAATTACATAACATATTTAAGCAGAACAGTAGAGTGTAATCTATCAGTACCACATCGAAGGCAGAGATACACAGGCCAGTGGTACGGAAACTATCAACGACAGTACAACGACCGTCAGATCGATCAATCAATCATCATTCATGAAGAAACGCCAAACAAACACAAGTATAGAAGAATATTACAATTGAAGCGCATACCATTTGGCAGAACATTGTCAGCACGTCTTATAAAAACCTTTTATTGATACACAGTGACCAAATATTAAAACAATACAATAATTAAAAATATCGGTTGCATGTAGACTATACGCGTTTGATGAATAAGTACTTTCATAAAAGTGATGACTATGGACTTTTGGTCAAAGATACAGGCAACACGTAAACGATGAATCAAGAACATGGACTGAAACAGTCTAAGAGTTTAAACGCAAAATAAATACAAAATTGTACCAAGCAGCTAAACTAGTAGAGAGACGAGATAAATTACGATGATTCGGCAAAAAGCTTTTATCAGGTTAAAAACAATAAATGGTAATGGTTATAGTTATGGAAAGCGCCGGTATCACTGCAAACGAATTAAAATCCATAATTGGTTAACCGTCCGTGCCAGTGAAATCATCCGAATTACTATCTCATCTCCCAAACAAAGAAAGACAGATGTGGCCCATATAATTGCATTTTCAGCACACGCCAAAAGACATAAGGCGAAACCGCACAGAAAGTGAACACAGCCATCTGTTCTCCATTATACGAAATCAGCATTCATAGTTAACAGTGGGTATACATAATCGAAAACTCGATCAAAACAGATGTAACGCACAGCTCACAGTGTGCACAGAGCACTTAACTCAGTAGCTCCTGAAACAAGCCGGACTTGGACTATGAGGAAAGTGCAATAATGAACACTTTTCAGGCACAGCCCTAAATGGTTCCTGCTGCCTGTTCACCATATTGACCTTAAGTTCACGTCCTCCTGAAAATAATGATCATCATATTTCTTGTTTAATGAATAGCGCTTAATGATATTAGGGCATACTATTTACTCAAAATCCCAACATATGATGAATCACAGTCGTCGGATTATCCCCGACGCACATCAAACAATAGACTGTAAGATCTCCCTGCAATGTTAATTTGTGAAATTATAAATCCCGCCTAACTAACATTAACCTCCGGGAATCACCCCGGTACTGCAAAGTCATGAACGAAACTCCATTCAGCCTTTCACTATTAGCGTACGGCCGTTTTAGAGATATACAATCAGCCAGTGTAATGATGTAGCACACAAAACAATGGCTTCGGCCATAAAATCCCAATGACTCTAATAAATGTCGCTAACAACGCACGAATAGATGATGCACACTATCTAAAGTGAAAACGTCGGTTGACGTGGCAGAGCAGTCCATATTAAAGAGTTGTCAAAAGTAAACAATTGGCGTCAAACAATTCCAACGATGGCCTTCGAACAGCACTCAATGTGTTGAAGTAAATAAACTCTAGACAGGGGAAGGTCGCATTCACAAAATTTGACTTGACAAAGAGGAACATGTCGGTGTGTTCGTCTCAGCAGCATCGGCGAAAATTTGTTAAGTGGATCATCCGATTGACTTTAACGCAGAAAATTGCATTGCATAGCCGAAATTAATAAGTCACCAAATGTAATTTCTACAGCGGTCGAGATAACATAGCCGTCGTCCATCATGTTGGAACTGGAAGTCCAACAAATATAGGCAAGTAATAAATGTAAACAGTATAACACTGATCTGAAAATGGCGGAATGGGAAAAAGGCCATATTTACGTGCCTGTATATTTGTTCTTATCTCCAATGTTCAATTTAAAACGGGCTCGCGGGAAACAGCAAAGCGAAATTAATGAAGATCCTACTCAAAATGAAAGTGATGTCACTGAGACAAACTTATTGTTCTAAATAGTTAATAGAAATAAATGAGGTAAGGAAAGCAAGCTGCCCACAAATACCGTGTTGTAGTACGCTATAGTTAGTCAAAATGTGCACATGATGAAGTTTCATTTGAAGATTCACAGATAAACCACAACACACCAATAACTATGTTCATTTAATATCTTTGACAGTCAAAGAACATGGGGGATACATTGAAAATTGTTGAAGAAGAATAATCTAATGCATTAATGTTATTGAATTAATTAAACAAACACGATCACTTGAAATAAGAAGAAATGTTCTATTAAACGTTAACGCATTAATCTTGTCGTGTTCTTCCAATAGTTTGTTCAATAGCTAATCAGAAATGAGAGAATATGGATCAAGGTTAGTTAAGGACAAAGTTATAAAGTGTGTGGTGGGCGTGTGATGATGAGTTTATGAAGCCTGGAGAGTTGTGGTAAAAAATGTTTTAAAATTGCAGAATTTAAGAAAAATGTATTGAAACAGATCTAAAGTGATTGCTGACGTAATGGTCTCATTATATAATTTGATTTTACTAATCATTCACTGACACACAACAGAAGCATGCGAGAGATAGTACCTGATTAATAGAGCTGTGACAGTGTGTAAAATAGCGTGATTAATTCATAACACAGAAAATGTAACTGTTCTCAGCAACACTGTTTTCTACACTTGATATAATGGCTCAAGTGGGCGTCTAGATCTCGTACACAAGTGTAGTCATATAGTTATTTAGTTACACAACTCATAACTTATATGGATACTTATATTGGATGCAAAATTGAAGTCAGTTTTTGCACACAGCGTTGACTGTGACCGTCCAAACATCCATCAAACTATATCGTTAGTGGAAATTATGTATATGTGTCTAAGCTAAATATTAAATATTAAAAATATTAAATTACACTACATGTATTAAATGACACTCTCTGCAGAACGTCTTTTACTTGGCATAAAATCACACACACAATGACTTCAGTGATGGTATAATTGTCTACTTATATGAAATCAGTGTATTCCTATACGAAATAAACACTGGTCTTTAGATTTCCAAAATATATATTTATAGCTAAACATCTTCCTTTGAGACACATTTTCCTCAATAAACCTCTCACTGAAACATCTCTGAATCAGTCCTCGCTTTTCTAAAGGACAAACTCAATCTGCGTCTCCTTTAAATCTGTCTAAGACCGAATCCCCAAAAACTACAGAAAAAAAAAAGAAATAATTAAGACAAAATCAAAACAAGCTCAAATAAAGAGCACAGTTAATATATTCATCAATACAGAATACATACCTCCATATACTTCAAGCTCACATATAGTTAGTATAATATATTTGTTATTTGGGTCCGGTGTGGTAGCTTCTATATAAATCATGCTAACGCCCGATAACACTTCAGCTAGTTCCAGTGTACATGATTTAAAGTCACTTGAATGAGTGTCTTGATGTATAAACAGTTCTTTATTGTCTCTACTATAAGCTTTGAGTATAAATCCTTTAAGGCGAACGAGAAATTGTTCTGTAGAAAATAATGAAATAATTGTACATTATGCCAAAGAATGACAGAAAGAGAGAAAGAAAGACGAAAAGAAAGATAAAAATAAAGATGAAAAGAAAGAAAGAAGGAAAGAAAAGAAAAGAAAGAAAGAAAGAAAGAAAGAAAGAAAGAAAGAAAGAAAGAAAGAAAGAAAGAAAGAAAGAAAGAAAGAAAGAAAGAGAAAGAAGAAAATAAGCACGTACACTCAGGCCAAAACCAAACTACTAGCCAGTCTGTTCACATAACTCTCTAGGGAGTTTTTATTCCCACACTATGAGTTCTTTACACTTCTCCCTCTCATGATTTTCCTACAGTTTTCTTCATTCAGTCGCAGAAATTGTTATCACTATCGAAACAACGTTTGGAGGTCCACCGAGTATAACATAAAAGTCAAACAAAGAACAACTGAGAGTTTTGTGTCTCGGTGGTCGATTCTATTTGGGTTTGAATGAGAGAGATCAACAGAAGAAAAGAAAAACCATCATCATCTAACACAACCAACCTGGGGAAACATGTGTAGAATATTTTGAATAAATTAAATCAACTTCAACCAATAGTAGACACGCACATCTCACCGGTCGAAGAATGACGAAGAGGGACGAAGATGTAGAGGGAAGCAAAGAGAACAGATACAAGACAGCTTAAGAGAATAGCTTTGCAGAAGGTAAATACCATAAATTATAAATGACTGTCGAGATCGACAGTTGTGATAAACAGAGGTTGGATATGTGTAAGTCATTTAATCAAACGAGATATAGGAGGATTAATAGGAACTGCATGTCATGGAATAGAGAAGACGTAAAAAGAGAGACAGACTAAGGATAATGAGATGAGGGACAACTGAGACAAAGAAATATACTGGTGATAAATACGTGGGGAACACAGCGTAGATGTTGACCGTAAAAAGTGAATGAACCGTGTTTTTTTTTCCTGCTTTTGAGATGAAGGAAAAATATATTTCATGCCATCAATCCATTATTTTCCATTGTCCACGTCTTCATCTTTCCGTTTCATGTTGGATGATTGTGATTTGGATGTTAGCTTGTGTTACATTTCTAAGAAGAGAGCAGACGTGACGTAGTTGAACCACTGAAACTTACATCGGCCTTTGCAGTGTGAACCAGCAAATTAGAACACAACTTGTTATAGTTCCTCACTTTATGATAAAAGTACTTACTGTTGCCATCAAGTCTGTTGTAAATAACTATTCGATCTACTGTCACGGGTTTTGTGAAGGTGAGGTTCAGGCTGGGTATAACTCTGTCACTTTCTTGTGTGTGAGTACAGCTACCATTGAAATAATAACCATTGGTGTTACCATCTACAGCGTTTGAAGAAAGTCCAGCATAATCGTGAAAATTGCTCGACTGACAGGTAGCTTCATTCAGTGCCACATTTCGACCTAAAATTATGAAGAGATTAACATTCGATATTGTGTCTACCTTTATTAGTAAGGCTTGTAATATAATAATAAGGCGACTGTTTCTGGAATCAATTAAATTTTGTCTTTTATAAGTTTACACAAAATACAATACTCCTTTACCAGCCGCTAAGAACTATACATTTCTATAAACATAAACAGCAAATACACATGCTTTTACTTAAAAATAGCATTCATAAATTGTTTTAAATCTTCTTCTTCTGCTTTCCTTCCTCATCTGTTTTTCAGCGTCGATGGGAGATATAATTTGCGGCCTCTTCTGTTCGCCTCTGCTCCTGTTATGTTTCCTACCGCTTCTATATTCCATCCATTCATCTTTTTTCGTGCTCGAACCTTGGGACTGGTGTTCAAACAACGTTGAAGGCTCGATGTGTTGTGTTTTGTTCTTTCAGCCTTCTCACATTGTCAAACCATTTTATCTGTTGTTCCCTTATATATTATATGGCGGAGGCTATTCCTAGCTTTTTTTCAGTTTTCATTGTTGATATATCTCTCAGACTGTTTCATGTCATTCGTCTAACACATTTCATATCTGTAGAGGTTATTTTTCTTATTGCTTTTGCATCTAGGGTCCTGGATTGTTTTAATAATAAATTACATTAAATACTTAAAAACTATTGAATAAAATTGAAATTGCATATAATTTATCTTAGAGAGAAATGGCGGTATCAAATAGGGACGGTGAAGGGAACGATAAGGTTGACATTTGGAAGCTGTGTCCCCTTCCTCGAACACACGAAATAATTGTTCTTCTGGTCTTCTCTCTCTTTCTGTCTCTTAATACTTCCGGTTGAGGATTCTGGTTCACCTTCGTCTTTTATACGAAAAAAAACTTTCCAAAGCAGTCTGGTTTTGGTTATTTTTCTGTGTGTTCTAAAAGTAGACAACGACATTGTCACTGAACAAGTCAATCCACCTATTCACCATTTCGGTGTTGGTGTTTAACTTTTCAACAATGGCCACAGCTCTAATCGATCAGAGTACATTTCTTTAATATCAACACTGCAAATGTCCATCTGGGCTCCATTTTATTTCCCTTGAACACATCAAAACTAGAACAGAAAATAAAATACTGAAAATACAAAGCAAATAGATAACGTGGAAGCACAATGACACTTTACAGATGACATTGTATTTATTAATTGCATTCTAGCAAATCGAGCACAGAAGCATCGTTCAAACTCAGAAGCAAAACTCTCTAGAATAGGGTGACCATTCGTCTCCGATTTCCGGGGATTGTCCCCGGAATGTAGAAGTTGTCCCCGAAAGAAATTTGTCCCCGATTTCAGTGAATAAATAAATGTTCATACACGGAATCGGCCCTCTTTTAAAGTAATTACTAGGACTCAGAACGTTACTGAGTTGTGTTTCTTTAGCAAGAAGATAAAAGAGAAAACTTGGACGCGTTGTGTCGGAGATAGCTCTTTGAAATCTTGAAGCGCGGTGCTACGTCACTTCTATTCCCACCACTCACTTCTATTGGGATGGGTTTAATTTAAAAAAAAAAAGCAGACGCTCTCCCCCCCCCCCCCCCACCCCTACTTTTCCGGACATCTCCCGCCAAAGTATCTCGCCAAAGTCGCCAACAGTAAAAACTAACATTAATCTATCGTGTGAAAGCTTCAGTGAAAAACTTGCTTTAAATCATGAGATCTTGAGAAAGATACACTCAAAAAAACAAGTACCACGCCGAGGCAACAACCTCTTCAGTATAAATAAGGTACTGTAAACATTACTTTAATACTGCAATTGATACCTATAGGTTGTTTACATTTTTTTTATTTTAAATATTTTTTTTTTATTGAGAAACACAACTAGCTATTGTAATGTCATTAAGTGCGTGTACCGCATAAGTACCGTGAATATTAACAAAAATAAAAATCCAACAGCAAATGAACAGTTATTTTGAAATTTAAATTTATCTTTTTTTTTGCATCTACAAAATTTCTTGCGCACACACAGTCACACACCCACCCACCCACACATATTATAAATATATATATAAATATATATATAAATATATATATATATGTACACACACACACACACACACACATATATATATATATATCGTTCGTCCCCAATTTTGTGGGACAGTCTCAGAAATAAGCAAAAAATCGTCTGAAATGTAAAAAATATGACAAATGTTCCCGGAAACCATGGGAATAAAAATAATCACCCTACTCTAGAATGGATGGTCATTCTAATTCTGGAACTGTTGATGTTAGTGCCGTTCAAAATGAGAGACTAAACTATAACAATCATGCATGCACTATCAATGGTAGAAATAGATGGAGAGACAATTATCGTGATGCTTTTTTGACTAAAAAAGAAAAAGTAAAGGTTACCTCCAAGCCTTTCTATGTATATGGGGAATATGGTGTTAGTGAATATTTTTTTTTCTATGACAGCGGCACATTTTTAGGTGATATGGTCGGTATCACGCCCGGCCGCCTTTACTTCCCAAAAAATAGCTGGTACCAATTTTTAGAGGCAGAGTGAACCCAGAGCCTAGTCAGTCCGAAACAAAAACCCGCCACAGCTGGGTATCGAACCCGGACCCATCAGGCAGCACATTTAACTGAAGCCCATAGTAAAAGTGATGTAGCTAAGGTCGACATGATACCTGAGTCTTTCACTAGTGATTACATGGCTCGAAATATAGAGAAGTTCAATGTAGCAAACATGAAATGTGTGGCCGAGAATAAGCTCAGTGAACCAGGCATGGGAACATTATCTTGGAGATGGGTATATTTACAAACACATAAGGTAGGCATCACAACTTTCAATGTCTGACGATTCACGGTTGGATCTTGGAAGTCTTGTCTTGTTCTGAAGTCCATAGTTGATCTTCATCTCCTAATAGTTGTATTTAGAGTAGCCTTTGCTTTTCCTTGTTTTTATTTACCAGCCAGTGTCGACATGAAGGTTTGGAGAGATTGTCTTCTATCGTCCGTTCCAAGCACATGATCGATTTACTTGCAGCTTCTTCTACGTATACATTTCTATATGTATTCATGTTTTGCTGTCTTCCCTTATATGTTTATTTGATATACTAGATATACGGAGAACAGCTGTATTTGATATAATAGATATATGGAGAAAAGCTGTATTTGGTATAATAGATATACGGAGAACAGCTGTATTTGGTATAATAGATATATGGAGAAAAGCTGTATTTGATATAATAGATATATGGAGAAAAGCTGTATTTTGTATAATAGATATACGGAGAACAGATGTATTTGGTATAATAGATATACGGAGAACAGTTGTATATGGTATAATAGATATACGGAGAACAGCTGTATTTGGTATAATATATATACGGAGAACAGTTGTATTTGGTATAATAGATATACGGAGAACAGTTGTATTTGGTATAATAAATATACGGAGAATAGGTGTATTTGGTATAATAGATATATATAGAACAGCTGTATTTGGTATAATAGATATACGGAGAACAGTTGTATTTGGAATAATAGATATACGGAGAACAGCTGTATTTGGTATAATAAATATACGGAGAACAGCTGTATTTGGTATAATATATATATATATATATATATATATATATATATATATATATATATATATATATATATAGAACAGCTGTATTTTGTATAATAGATATATGGAGAACAGTTGTATTTGGTATAATAGATATATGGAGAACAGTTGTATTTGGTATAATAGATATACGGAGAACAGCTGTATTTGATATAATAGATATATGGAGAAAAGCTGTATTTTGTATAATAGATATACGGAGAACAGATGTATTTGGTATAATAGATATACGGAGAACAGTTGTATATGGTATAATAGATATACGGAGAACAGCTGTATTTGGTATAATATATATACGGAGAACAGTTGTATTTGGTATAATAGATATACGGAGAACAGTTGTATTTGGTATAATAAATATACGGAGAATAGGTGTATTTGGTATAATAGATATATATAGAACAGCTGTATTTGGTATAATAGATATACGGAGAACAGTTGTATTTGGAATAATAGATATACGGAGAACAGCTGTATTTGGTATAATAAATATACGGAGAACAGCTGTATTTGGTATAATATATATATATATATATATATATATATATATATATATATATATATATATATAGAACAGCTGTATTTTGTATAATAGATATATGGAGAACAGTTGTATTTGGTATAATAGATATATGGAGAACAGTTGTATTTGGTATAATAGATATACGGAGAACAGCTGTATTTGGTATAATAAATATACGGAGAACAGCTGTATTTGGTATAATATATATACATACATAGAACAGCTGTATTTGGTATAATAGATATACGGCGAACAGTTGTATTTGGTATAATAGATATACGGAGAACAGTTGTATTTGGTATAATAGATATATGGAGAACAGTTGTATTTGGTATAATAGATATACGGAGAACAGTTGTATTTGGTATAATAAATATACGGAGAATAGGTGTATTTAGTATAATAGATATACGGACATCAGTTATATTTGCTATAATAGATATATGGAGAAAAGGTGTATTCTTTGTATTGTTTTAAGAGGTAACATAACTTCTTCCTCTTCTACCTTTCAGCTCCCTGTGGAGCATAGGTCTTCAACAAAAACTTTCTATGTCGTTCTGTTTCTTGCCGTTCTTTTAAGATCATTCCATGTCTTCCCCATCATCTTCATCTCTGCTTCTGTCTTCTCCAAGAATTTCTTGGTCTTTTTCTTTGTCTTTTCCCCTGGGGATTCCAAAAAAGGGCCTGTTGTGTGATACTCTCAGTTGGCTTGCGCAGTGTGTGTGTCCTATCGCCTTCTAGCGCCATCGTCTTCGCTGTATCACTTTATCCAATTGTATTTGACTGGTACATTTCCATAATTTTATGTTAGTGATTTTGTCCTTCCATTTCCATCCGTTTATTCTTCTTAAGCATCCATTAATGAAAGTATGTATCTTCATGATTGTCATTTTTGTTGTTCTCCATGTTTCACAGCCATATAATAGGACTGACTTAACACTGGAGTTGACCATTTTTATTTTGTAACATAACTACTTTGAGAATATTCCCATATCCGCACCCCTGGAGAAACATTGTCTGCTCCCCCAGACTGTTCCTGCAAATTTTTTCATAATATTTGTACGTTTTCTTACTTTTTTTCCTTGCTCTGTCTATTTGATTTTTCCAAGTCATTTTGCGATTCATGGTGACGCCAAGATATGTTGGGTTTTGGTCAATAGGGAGTGTATGGTCTTTTATCTTCAAGTTTGCAGAGTGTTTCTTGATAGGCTGAAAATTGTATATGTATTTTTTTTTATTCGTTGATTGGTAAGAACCAGGTGTTCGTCCATTTTTCAAGTTCACCTAGGGCATCTTGCATCCTGGATCCAGCCAACGACATACTTTCCTCCCGGCCCATAACGCTAGATCATCTGCGTATATTGCTGAGTGTATTCTGGGTGGAATGTCCATTACGATGTCAATGATGAAAATTAAAAAGAGTGTTGGGGACAAGACTCCACCTTGTGGGACACCTTGTTCGATAGAGACCTTCTTACTTAGTTGACCTTGAACTTGGACTCTGGCCGATCTATCATGAAGGTACTGAGAGACCCAATTGAATAAACGACCCTGGATGCCAAGTCTAAAAAACTTGTTCTTTAAACCCTCTCACCATACCCTATCAAAAGCTATAAAAAAACCTGGCTAAAAAACTAATGAGCAAAGCGAGTATGACATATACATAATAGAAAGAAGAGAAGTGAAGAAATTAATCAAAGAAGAAAACCATAAAGTATGGGTAAAATTTAGAGAAAGGATTAGTAACATCCGCAAATCTTAACGAGATGGAACAAAAAGCAACAAATAGCTGATAAGAAATAGAGAGCTAAATATATTAATTGAAGAAATAGAAGAAACATTGCGACTCGCACCAAGAAACAAAGCCCCTGAAATCGATAACATCCCAGCAGAATTTCTAGCAGCAGCGGTAGAGACAGGATGCAAATGGCTACACAGAATAGTCAATGATGCATGGATACAACAGCAAGTCCCAGACGATTGGAAACAGTCCATTATATTACCAATATGGAAAAAGAAGGGCAGCAGAAGAGAATGCAACCAATATAATGGCATATAAAACAACTAGCGGAGAAAACAAGAGTACATAATAAAATACTATATACAGCTTTTCTTGACCACGAACAGACGTTCGATTGGTTAGACAGGGAACAACTGTGGTCCGTATTGCCCTTGTACGGAGTGAGTCACCACCTAGTAGAGATATGCAAGAGTCTCTATGAAAGTAGTATCATTACAATAAGATCTTCAGCAGGCTACTCTAAACATTTCATCATTAACTCCGGAGTAGGAGGTTGATTGCTTTCCCCACTACTTTTCATATCATATATGGACAATATATGCAAATTGACATGCCCATGCAAACGAATTATACAAACAATGGTGATAACAAGCGATAATGCAAAAGAGGCGTATCAGAAAACAGCAGAAGAGAGGACGAAGCAAATGAAATACAATTTGCAGACGACCAAGTTCTGATACATGAAACAACTGAGGACCTGCAAGAACATTGAGCTATTGAATTATTTGCGGGTACCATCATGACACTTCGAACGTGTCCATAGGTGCTAAGTTCCCCTACACAGCAAGTCCCGCAGTTTCCAGCGACTGACGACTCCAGTTCTGTGTTTGTTGATAGGTTTTCTTACACGGTCACAAAGTTTATCATTTATGGATGTGCCCACCGTAACTCTCATCTCTTTCATCCGAAGGAGTGACGTGGATTTGTGGTTGTCTAAGTCCTGTGATCTTCCCACATCTCCGAGGGCACTGATGATGTCCGCCCAAACCATTGGTTGCCCGTCCTCAACGACACCGTAGCTAGCCAATCTGTCCGCTCTTTCATTTCCCCGCACTTCCGCATGTCCTGAGACGTAGACAAAGGTGACCTTACGTATTTTGGATTTCTGCAACGACTCTACCCATTACATGCGTACAGATCCCGCCTCAACTTTTCTTATCATGCTCATCGAAACACTCAGTATACATGTGTGGGTGTAGTCTTGTGACTGTAACCATTTGAATGCCTTGGTCAATATTATCGACTCCATTGTCATTCTACTCATGGTCATGACGTATGCACCACTGTCCTCCTTGACTATTCTACCTGCCGAGCATGCTGTACATGCCCATGCACTTCTTTGGTGTCATATTACAAATCCGTCTGTATAGATGACTGCATCTTTCTCATCGGTGTTATTGCAAATGAGACAGTTAACCTCCACATTGGCCACCACTGAGTTCTGTTCCTTACTTTTCATTTCGAGTGTGACAATACACGAGAATATAATTTTGAATGACGTAGGCACAGATATCCACTCCTCGCCAACGTTGTAATTGGTAAGCTCACAGACCTCTTTGATGACATCTTCTGCTCGGCACACCCAAGACTTGCCTGTATGAACATATCAACAGGCTAAACAACACTTGTAAACAATACAACAAGAAGATCAACATATGTAAAACTGAAGTAATAACAATAGCGAGAAAGAAAGAGAAACTAAGCATCATAATAGATAATACAACTCTGATACAAGTAGACAATTTTAAATATCTGGATAGTAGATTAACACAAGACAGTAATCAAGAGACAGAAATAGATAAAGGTGTAACAAAGCATGCCAAGTTATAGGCCAAGTATCAACACTATTGAAAAGCAAAATAATAACTACGGAAGCAAAAAGGGCCATATACAAATCAATGTGTTTACCAACTTTGTTCTACCACTTCCATAGTTGGACGCAGGACACTAGAATTATCTGAAAAATAACGATCACAGAAATGAAATGTGCCGGAAGAATGACAGGAAACTACTTAAGTGACAGAGTAAGAATCACAGACCTTAGGAAGAAACTCAATATTGAACCAGCCATTGAATTCATAAAGAAACAACAGATACATTGGTTCGGCCACATTACAAGATAAACAGAACTAAAAATGACTCAAAGAGCCACAAACAAACGCTACGAAAACGTCAGATTAAGAGGAAAACCGAGAACGAGATGGATAAAGGGAATACTAGAGTCACTAGGAGGGATAACATCAGAAGAGGCCAACAGAAGAGCAAAGAATAGCAGACTGTATCTCCCCTCGACGCCAACGTCAATGGAGGAATGATAGAAAAAAAAAGAAAGAAGAACATAGCTGTAATGTAACGAGAGAAGACTACCTCTTGCAGATTATATACATATACACATCGTTAACTTTGTATCATCCAGTTATGGACATCAAAATTTAAAAAAAATAAACACATAACGGGCATATGATACAAGTTTTTTTAAGAAACATGTAGACCTAAATACAAAATACAAACAGTAATGATGTGGCCACATAGAGACTGTAGAGTTCATCTATTTGAGTGGATGGATAAAGTCAGATAATTATTCAACACCTTTCATGAAGCAGACAGTCCAGGAGGACATTGTTTAGTTGATCTCCCAATACTGACACGTCATCATCATCATTGAATGCCGTTTCCACATCTATGGCTTGCTACCAATAAGTCCATTCTGATTATGCTTTGTTGTGCAGGTTGTTATAGACTGACTTGTACATATTTTCATATTACTTGTCCATGTTAGTCTTTGTCTGTCTCTGCCTTTTTACATACTATTTTCCCTTCCAAGATTACTTTCAGTAGACTGCTGTGTCTTTTAACATGTATTTTAACTTTTAGTATTTACAATTTAAGGAAATAAAAAAAAAAGAAATAGAAACATCTACTACATATTTGTTGCTCTATTCCGTATGTATTATAAGAATTTATATTGGCCAAATCTCAAAATCCTATACTTTATCGTCCCTTAAATAAAATAAGTATGCCTCTATCCACTATTTCACACTATTATTCCCATATACATATAGGAAGAAATCTATGGAATCCCGTGTTTGTCAAGTGTCACAGTCTACCGGTGATGACATTGTAGCCGAAAAATTGACTCAATATTTTTTTACTTCATTTTCATAAAACTGTAACCGATAATTTCCCCTAACTGTGTTACATCATCATCATCATCGTCGTCGGGCGCCATGCCGGTTGGCCTAGGCTATCATCTGTATGCACATCACTCCGTCCTTCATGAATATCATAATTTCTGTCATTTATCTTTTATTAGCCTATGTGGATACGATGTTCAATATGTTTTCTCTTGGTTTTTCTCTGCTCCTCTTTTCACTCAATCTGCCGGTTCTTATAGTATTCTCAATGCGTTTTTCTGATTAACCACATCTCAGCTTCCTCTAATGTTCATTGTGTTGACTTGCTTATCGTCCCTGACTCACTTCCATATAGTATAACAGGTTCAATGTAGCACTTTAGGACACGTTTTCTAACATTCATTGACAATGATTTGTTAAATAGGATGTCAAATTTAGCACATAGTATTATCTCATTGTTTTCTCTCAGTTATTTCATTATAGCCTTGAACTTTTCATTATATTCCTGGACTTCATTTTGAATTTCACTATTCCACTTCCATTAAGGTAAAGTGGACCCACAGATGAAAGGGCATTGCTATGACTAAAAACTGACAATCATTTTGGGCCAACGATAATTACACATTGTAACACAATATTGTATCTCCTGCCTTTGTCACATATTTGATTTTGAAAGCAAACATTAGAATATAAGAAATGTTACTCTTAAAATTAATCACATGCTTTGTCATTGATTTTAGTTTCCCTTTTCTTGCATATTTCAGAAGTGTAGTCGCTATAGGTTTCTTCAATGGTACAATCAAGAGGATCAGAACTTATAGTTTAAATTGTAATAACGCTTGTGCCAAATAAAGATAAAACTGAATGTTCCATTTCCAGTAAATGTATTTTTTTTTCAGGTTGTGAAACATTTATCTCAGAACCTTGTATATGGTAATACCATTTACAAAGAAATGTATTTAAAATTGTTAATATGTGATTTCAGAAATGTAACATTTTAAACATTTCATTAAAGTGTAGCAACAAATTTGCCTCAGTAAGCATCGTCAGCCATAAAATGTTACAAAAGATCAAAGATTGTATCAAAGTTGATGTCTTTAGATCAAGGGTAGGCAACCGTTTATTACCCAAACCCACCATCTGAAAACTATGAAGACGCTGATGGGCAGATATCGTCACCTAAAGAAGCCATTATATAAATTAATATAAATTGTCAGTTAATTGATTGCCTGCTTTTGATTAAAAATTGTTCACAATCATAAGTGTTACCAAACAATGAATCGCATTTTAAAATGTTGTCACGTGACCATTGGTTATTGTTCATGTGGAAAAAAAATATGCATAGGATCTACAGAAAGTACACGAACTTCGAGCACTTTCAATTTGAATTCATAATATTTTGTTCTTGCGTGTCAATAACATCCATTTGTACATTTGTATCTCTGCCAGAGCAACATTTACATCGATATTAATTGGTGAAGAAAAAAAAACCTTGTAAACTTTTTTGTTGTCCAGCACAATCTTTGAAACGCATCACAAACTGTCAGTCAGTAACATTTATGGCGTCAGCTTAGGTGATGAACGTCACTAGAGATTTCCTTTGATCTTCAAACCTTACACAAAACCTTATCTTTCCTTCTTGAAGGCTACTCTTCCGCAATTCCCATGGTTTTTTTAATATCTGGAAAGCATATAATGATTATCTTCTAAAGTGCAACAGTTGTCCTAGTGTTTGTAACTTGAAATTAAGGTCATTAAAATGTTGAGTCATGTCAACCACAAGCGCTATCTGTTAGATCCACGGAGGGTCCACTAATACTTTGACCGGACAACCCTCTAAGTCCATGACAAGTTCTACTTCCACACGTAAGTCATAAAATCTGTGTACATCTCTCTTTGATTTAATCAACGAACTTCACAATAGTAAAGCTGAATGCCATACTCTGAATCGACGTCATGAAGGAATTCTTGGAACTGACGAAGGCTGGGGTCTCTTGCTTTTATAAACTTGACACACGGCACCACGACTGGCATGACGTCAGCAACCTTAAACGTTTTGGCGCACACATTTTCTTGGTGAATAAGACATTGTAATAATGTAGCACCAATATGACCTAATTCAATATTTTTTAAGTGGGGTTTTATTTGGCCAACCAGGCCTAACGTTTGATCACATATAGTTGGTGCTACGTCTGTTATTACTCCACAAAGTATGCCCCAATTAAATGAAACGTCGACCCATTCTTGATAAGCTACTGTACGGCGCCGATATAATGATTTTGCAAGAAACACTTTTTGGTTATAAGACAGTTAGTGCTTCTGGATTTCATTATTTGTACAATAAGAAGACACTTTGAACAGGTCATCCTTGTGCGAAATAACATGGTAGCAGCTGAGGTTGATATCTCTGCGTGGGATAATGCAGAATTGCAGGTACATGCGGTAAGGGTGCAGACTCCAGTTCCTTTTGTGGTTGTAAATGTATACGCCTGTAATGGGAAGGTGAACACACAACAAGGGCAGAATCTCTTCCCATTCGAGAAGAAGGTCATTTTCTGCGGAAACTTTAATGCTAGAGGAAACCAGTGGGGTAACGTTATAATCAACAAGCAGGGAGAAGATCCAGAGAACGCACTAGTGTGCATCAATGATGGAAGAGCAACCAGAATGGCCACTCGAAGAGGTGACTCTGATAGTGTTATTGACCTGGCACTGGTATCTTCAGCTTTCGCAACGGTTTACAGGTGGAGTGTACTGGGATTTCACGGAAGCGATCACTATCCATGTGTCCTCCTGACTGAGAAAGGCATAAATAGAAGCCAAACAAGCAAACTCCACACATTTCACTCTGAGAAGACAGACCAGGACGGTATTAGCAAAATCAGACATGGGGAACAATGCGCCCCTCGCAGAAAGCAGGAGAGATGGACGCAGCCGCTCTGGTGGAGCACAGTGGTCGAAGAAGCTTGGCGGAACAAGAGGCACATGACCAAGACATGTAAGAAGACAATCTAAGCTTTTGAAGTGAGAACAGTTCGATCAAAAATTGATGCACTTTAAATTATGCGCTAATCAGGCAAAGTATTCTAAGTGGGATGATTTTTGTAAAAAAAAAGTGTGCTCAGAAAAATTCGCTAGCCACATTGTGGCGCTTTCATCAGAGCATGAATGGCAGAACACGATACAGTGGCATACCAGACTTCCAGATCGCAGGCCAGATGTGTCACGAGTCTGATGAGAGCAAAGGTAAGGTTCTACTTGCCCGCTACATTCAGCAGACCGACCAAAGAAATGAGGCTGTAAGAATGAGGGTACGGGGCTCGCTGTCAGAATTGTTTGATGATGTAGTGCTGGGATAATACCTCACAATCATAAACGATACCATTTACGCAACACTTAGAAGGCCACACAACACTGATCCTGGTGCATATGGTGTTCGATACGACGACATAGACGATTTAACCGACGACGACTTGCAAAAACTGGTCGGAGAGTTTAATGCCAGCATTCAGAGTGGCCAGATTAAGGAGGAGTGGTTACACAGGCTACTTAGTACCGCTACCGAAGCCAAACAAGGACCATTCTCAGATCAGTGCCTACAGAATCATCACGATGCAGAACAACGCGGGTAAGCTATTCGAGAAAATTGTTTCCCGTGTCCTCACCTGTCACCTGTTTTATTTGAGCAAAATGCGTATTTCCACCCACACTCGAGGTTAGAGATATAACAACACCTCGGAGTTAAGTTTGATCGCAACCTGTGTATTCGGGACCACCTAGACCATGTGATAAAAAAATCCCTCAAAAGAATTAGCCGCCGTGAAGGTCAGGGCAGATGCCAACATCGAGCAGAGGTTACCCACCCTTCTGTTACAGGGACTAGTCCAAACACCAATCGAGTATGTCCTGGCAATTCTTACTGTAAGTAAGACGCAAAATGGCAAGCTGGAGAAAATACAGAATGAAGCAATGCGCATTATCTTGGGATGTACGAGGGACACACACTGTGTAGCAATGAGGTATCTTCTTGACTTTCCAACAATGGATGACATGATCAAGATCTGGAGGGCACAAGAATACCTGAAGATTAGTGCAGACAAAGAGCATCCATTGCATCATGATCTCAACATAGGGAAGGGTATCAGGTTAGAAAGAGGCAAATCACGAGATGGGCAGAGCAGAAAATGTCATCAAACAGGTCTGTAGGCTTACCTATATCAACTCAGGCCAGGAGGGGATACCGGTGCCTACGTCATTCAGGTGGACATTCTCGTGTATTGTCACACTCGACAGGAAATGTAGGGAACAGAACTCAATCGTGGTCAATGCTGAGGTAAACGGTCTTATCTGGGATAACACCGATGAGAAATATGCAGTCATCTATACAGACGGGTCTGTAATACTACACCAAAGGAGTGCATGGGAAGGACACAGGATATGAGTCAACAATGAGTCCACGTCCCTCCTTCGGATGAAAGCGATGTGAGTTAAGATGGGCACTGCCAGAATCGAGCAACTTAGTGTACGTGTAAGAAGACTAATCTATCCACATAGAATTGAAGCCGCCAGTCGCTGAACACGGCGAAACTTGATGAGGAGGGGATCTGAGCATCTATGGACATGTTGGGAGTGCAATGATTATGACCCGGAAATAACTCAATAACTTACTATATGCGTCTTCTGACAGTCCCGCATGATAAACTTACTTGATGGAATCAATAACACTATCAAGATAAAGTACGTTAGCAAGATACAGTTATAGTTATTCGAAGGCCCAGTTTCACTGCAAAATTGGCGCTGGCGTTACGAGGCTCTTTACTGTACTTAGTTACGTTAGCGCGCTGCTTCGGAACACTCTTTCTCAAAATTTACATCAAAAAATGGTTTCAAACTCTTCGCAATCTGTACACTTATAATATAACTCACATAAAAACAATTCTTGAACATTTATTTATGTTGTAAAACACGCCCCGTTGATCTACCAAAGACTTCTGTAAATGTGCTATTTTGTCCTGCCTAACTTATCATTCCAGTGAGCTGTAATTTTCATGTTTAGATTGGAAGTAGTGACGTCTCAGGTTGTATTCTTTAAGAACAGGCAATTTTCATTACATATTGAACATACCGCGTTATCATGATCAAGAAATATTCCAAAGTTAATCTGAAAATTATAAAATTATGCATCCACTTTCCTCCTTTTGCTTGATTGTTCCATTGTGTAACTAATTGGTGACAACCAGTTATCAACTTTGAATAAATTGCTATTTAGTTATATAAGCAACAGAAGTGAGATGCAGAATTGCCCATTGAAAAAGCAACTTTCCAAAAAAATGAGGAAGATACTATGCAATCCATTGTTGACAATAGAAAGAAGAAAAATAGTTCTTAAATGTTATGTAGAGCCAGTCTTAACATATGGATATGATTCATGGACAATATGACAACACACAAGAAAATCACTGGAGTCTGTAGAAATGTGGTTTTACAGAAGAATGTTAAAAATACCATTGGCATCTAAGACGAGTAATGAAAATGTTCTGAAAGAGGTCAGAGCAAAAAGAGAGCTAATTTCCAATATTTGAAAGAAACAATCATTATTTTTTTTCGGACATGTAATGAGAAGGTAACAAGTGGAATATATTGTAACAACAGGAAACAATTGAGGGAGGAAGAGATAGAAAAAAAGAATGTGAAAATATTCAAGAAGACTGCTTAAGAGAATGGCTTGGCAGAAGGTCAACAACGGAAATGATAAATAAGTGTGAATATCACAAGTTGTGGAGAGACATGATCACCTACGGTACTTGATGATGATTTAGTTAAAAATTACATAACACCCGTCCACCACCACAATTCGAAACCCCTATCAAAAGCAATGCTAAAATCAAAGACAAACAATCCCAATGATCTGACGACCTTCGAACAAAAATCTCGGCGTATCCAATACCACGCCATCCATACCCAAAACCAACATCTCCTTTTAAGCCATCGCGACACGAACAACAAACTCATGTCATGTTGTCTAACCAGCGACATTAATAGGACTACCCTCCGACGTAGTGTTAAGTCGTCAAAGACAATGAATTTGACTTGGCTTATGACACGTCGCAACTGATAGATTAAAGATTACAATTATTTGCTTTAGACGAATTCGGTAATCAAAATTGTTTTTTCTTTAAATTGGTTCGGAATTCATGTGTATTTAAGTGTTTCATTTTACTAATTTATATAACATATATATATATTTTTGAGCTCAAGGAATGGAATGTATAGTAATTTTCAAATCAATCACAGGGACGCCCAGAATAGCTTGGCGGGCCGTTTTTTGCCCGCGGGTCGTAGATTGCTCACCTCCGCTTTAGATTAAATAGTGCAGCTGTTGAATAGAGAGACTTACCTCCACTGATGTAAATTGAGCACAAAGACTGGACACCCTGGCCTGTTATAACAATGCCTCTAATCCAATAGGTCATGTTACAGTGGACGTCCATTGTCCTACTAAAAGATGTACTGAAGATGTTAACACATTTAATTGGCTGGGAGTCACTGTCATTCATATAGTGGAACGTTAACATATTCAGGTGATCTGTCGATAGTGAAAAGATTGTTTAACAAATGCTGGACATTACAATTTAAATAGTTACCAGTACTGAATATAGTGTTCTGTGTGTGTACGTATAGTGTTAACACTAAAATGGTTGTATCATTACAACTACTAATACGCTACAGGGACAACTACTAATTCAACTCCTACTATTATTATTACAGTTATTACAAATGCTACTGCAATCATTATTCCTTGTATAAAGTATCTTGTAACCGAGGATATAAGGATGTAGGGAAATAATGGAATTAGGGACTGTGTAAAGAGAATTGAGAGAATCATCGTGCGTATGGGGAAAGTGACATTCACGGGATTATTGGTGAACTGTTTGTTTGGGTGAGTAGAAATGGGGAAGTCTCGTGATTATGGGGAATGTTTGAGAAGCACAGATGAGTTAATAGACTTAAGGGAAGTGTTGGCTGAGATAGAGGCTATGACGTGAAGATATTTCATTGGCTGGGAAATGGTTTAGGTAGTTTTTTGATTGGATGAGTCACGAGATACTTAAGGCTATGCAACGAGTTTCCCAAGGGGAGAAACTAAATGGAAACAAAGTAAATAGAAAGACACAGTGGAGTTAAGTTAGTCTCTTGTAGCATTATCAAAGCAAAAGCTCTTTATTAGTAGGTGTGGGTAGGATGGAGTTTCAGTCAAAATAGATACGAGGTATAAACTAAGTAACTGGGAAGACACAGCTGAGCTAAGTTAGTGCAACCGAGCAAACTATCTTTTAGTGAGAAGTGGTTTAATGTATGATGAGAGTGCATTGAGATTGAATTCAAGAGTTGTATTTTCTTAGCATTTACTTTGATACCAGAACGGTGATGTCAGGCCGCTGGGGTTTTTATAAGGATGCATTTATGTTTGTTGGACTATGACAAAAAAGTCTTAATATTATTTCATACGAGAGACTTGCGTGTGCAAATAAATTCACGTAGACAAGTGTGCTTTATTCCGTCCCAACGAACCAATCTAAGACAACGCGAAGTACTTACATTTGGCAGTCTACACCAACGACTGGGCACATGCATTGAAGAACAGAGAGAGACAAGATAGAGAGAGAGAGAGAGAGAGAGAGAGAGAGAGATCGGCCACGGTAAAGTTAAATCAACAAAACAAATAGCTTGTCACATTAGTTCTTAACATTGTAAGCACACTTTTTTCAAAACATTTTCTGCAAAGATTCATATAATACTCTGTCTATATTTCTAATGTAAGACCAAGAAACCGGAGAATGTATGAGCTGAAACAGACAAAGACCCATAGCTGACTTCGTCCATGATGTTCAGGAACTTACAACTTTTAAACATCGCGCTGTTCAGAGGCCGCTTTGTAGCGGTAACTGAATAACAATAACAATCAAGAATATTTAACATGAACAAACAAGAGGGGGTGCTCACATTATGATAGTTACAAGCTGAATATTGATGGGTTATGTGATCATGAGAGATCCAAAAACAATTACAGACTAATGAATCGGAGAAAACAATTAGAGATCGAATAGGGAAGGCGATTCTGTACCCAACAGTGAGCATACTACAGTTGGATGTGTTGGTCAAAAGACGAACATCGCATGTTGATCCCGTGCACGATTGTCGGGTTTATCCTCAGAGGTTCTCGTTATTTCGTGGAGCACTCAAACATGTGTCCGGAGTGCAGTGACGATGTTCCGAACATAATAACACTTACAATAACTTACGTAACACACATCGCAGCTTGATAGCAAACATAGCACAAGCTCGTTCATTTAATAAACACTTAACAGCTAAATACAAATGACAATGGCGAGTTTGTTGGTAATTAAAGTAGAAGAGAGCGATTAATTTAAATAAAATATTACTTTCTTGCAGAAAATGGCAGTCTACGCTAATTGGTACATGATTTTATAAGTTCTACCATTGTGGTACACTCATTATAGCAGTACATAAAGTGTCAACATTAGACTGTTTAGATGTTCACTCACTGGTATCATTGACATGTACACGGAACCAGGTAATACGGTGAGGAGCCTCCCAGGCTACAGTTACATTATTGATCACGGAATCAATACAGGTGCTATCATTGCCATCAGTTATAACTGACACCATCTTGTCTTTTTTAATAACATTGTTACTAGAGGCTAGGTCGGCTGTACAAATGAAACCACAACAATACAATTTAAACAGTGAGTGTATGTGTGTGATATGATAATTTGTGGATGTGTGTGTGCGGCTGTGTGAATGCTTTCGTGTGGCTAAATGTGAGAATAATTTTAACATCTCAATGATATTGTGGAATACGTGTGTGCGTGTTTTTACATTTATTACTACAGGTTTTCTTTTAATGGGTAGACACCGTTGAAGTGATTACTCAGTAATACATGTGCTACCTGTCCTTTTCTTCCTTTCTTCTTTCTCCCCTCCCTCTTTTACCTGTTCGCGTGTTGGGGCAGATATAGAGTTCTGGTTCCCCCCTTTTGGTGGCTTCACTCATTGTCAATCGATGTTGTAGTAACGTTTCTGTGTCTGTCTATCTAACAATAGGTTTGCCTCTTATGTGTTTCCTCTTTTAATATATACATTGTCTGGTAGGTAACGAGAGGACATTCTTTTTACATAGGCAAACCAGTTTAATTATTACCTCAATATATAGATCAGGATTGGCTCAGTGCCTACTCCAAGCTGTTCCTTGGCTACTCCAAGTGCCTTTCTCCGGCATCTCATTTGTGTAGTGACAAGATTTCTTTTGCACTTACTCTTAAGTGACCATGTTTGGCATTGGTAGCACAATGCGACAATGAATGAACTCTGTATGAGATGTTTCTTGGTGGTAATAAGCATTGCTTTGTGTTGTAGTACAGGGGATAGCTGGTCCATTATTTCGTTTGCCAGGAGTAGGTGAGTTCTACTAGCAGCTGTTAGCCTGTACCGCTGCAGTATATATAAATACTTGTATAATGTCGCCTACCCTTCTGGCTCTTGTCAGCCTGGAGTCTTAAAGCAGAATGGTGACAATTGTTGGCATGTAGCAGTAGATAGTTGGCTCCATTCTAATGAGATGGTTAAACACACGTCTTTTCTCTTATTGATACAGGGAGTGATACAAATAATTTACTCTGACAGTATATCTTTTATTATTATTATTTTTGAAATTAATTGCCTTTTCCAGTAAATCAAATGTGATTGACTTCTCGATCTGTGAAAATGATTTGGAACATCTTGCACATTATAGAGAGCCTGTAAAAAAATGGCAAAACATCATTTGAGGCTGGAATATGGAAAAACATGGAAGAAAAGAAAAAAGGCGGAAAACCATGTGGGTCAATGGGTCTGACTTGTTCATTCTGTGGTTGAATGAGTTTGTCAACATTTGGTAGAATTAGCCACGACAGAAGCTGTTAGGGAAAAAAAACCTCAAAAGGAAAACACAATGACTTCAACTAAACCGTCTGACAAGACGAATAGTGTCATATATATATATATATATATATATATATATATATATATATATATATATATATATCTACAATAGATTTTCATAATCATCTCAATGATGGCATCTACATGAGTATTGTTGAAATATTGATATTTATTAATTCTTTGCTTTTTTACTATTTCTATTTTCAGTATTTGATCTTTGGAAATTTGATAATGCACTTGATTGATCTTCTAACGTCTAGTTTGTTTCAATACGATTTTTTTCTGTAAATGAATGCCAAGTGCATAACCAGTAATAACAGATTGACTGTCTTAGCATTGATTACTTGTTTATTATGAAACTCAAGAGTTATATCTGGTTCATTATCAAGATATCTGGGAACACCATTACACTTTCCTACTGATAGCTGCTTCTGCTCTGACTCTAATTAATTATCAAATTAAACATCGCCAATTAAAATTTGTTTAACATTGCATGGACTCATTTTTATAAAACATAACTTGTTTGGTTATACATTTTTGAGACGACAGTGGGACATTGGAATGGCAAAGACGGGACTGACTACGGTTATGTACTGTTTTTTGTTCATGAAACATTTAGAATAAAATAGTGTCATTATATAAACGTACTAAGTTAGGCAGTGTCCTTTAGTGACAGAACCACAATAACATTTTATATAGACGTAGATATGGGCGATATTTCACCAGGAAATAGTCTCGATCTCCACAAACAAAACTCAGTTTACTTGTATCCCATATCTAGAGTCTGCCGGGGAGGAGGTGATACTTATAGAAACAGAGAATTAGGATCGCGCTTGCGCAGTGCAACCTTCACGAGGTGTTCGGGTCAGAGTTTTTACTTCACTCCCGATAGAGAAACAAATGTTACAAATATCATTCCTTCTCGAGGTTTGGAACATAAGTTATTCGACTTCATGATTGTACACATTACACAGTACCGGACTTTAAATATGAGAAAACTGCAACATGGAACACTTTTCATGCATAGCATGCAATTGTTTCCCACCGCCTATCCACCATATACTAGAAGGTAGATGGAATATTTACTTACCTTATGATGTTGATACATGTTATGTTTTACCGAAATTAAAGTATTTGTACAGCTCTCGTTGAATGAAAGACAGAAAAGGGACATTTTTTTTTAAATTTTGAAATAAAGGTACAATCACGTTGAAAACGATAGGTATATTCACCATAAACATAACCTAGAACCCACATTTGCCTTTCAGCGTCGAGGGACGATATATGTGGTCTTGTGATGTACTCTTTGCCTCTGCTGCTGCTGTTTACTAGTGTTTCTAATATTCCGTCAATCCATCTTTTTGTAGTCGGCTTTTGGATCTGATGTTCTCCCACTGTTTTTTGAAGTTGTATTGTGGTGTGTTTTGTCTTTTCTGTTTTATCACGTGGCCAAAACATGTAATCTGCTGTTCTTTTATTTATGATATGGCTAGGATTATTCCTAGTCTTTTTCTAAGTTCTTCATTTCTGATGTAATCCCTCAGGTTGTATCCTTTCATTTGTCTAACACGTTTCATCTCAGTAGTGGTTCTTTTCTTATTGTTCGTGCATTCAGAGTCCAGGACTTTACTCATCAATTTTATGTAATATCTTGATTTTTTAGCAACAGTTATCACTTTCTATATGTCTTTGGATCATAAGTTATATTCTCCTGGTAGAAACATTTATAAAAAAATAGATCCTCTCTATAATAGCGTTATTTCTAATGTCGAAAGCGAACACCTTATACAAGCATTATTCTAGTTATTGTTACCGGACATTTTTTAGAGAATTGTTTGCATTGGAAGAGACAATTTTTGTTGTTAACACAATCTGGCAACTTACAATATTGACAAGCTGGTCCAAACCATCCTCTCAAACAGGTATCAAATCCTAAACAGTCACCATTGTTATCACATTTGTGATCCCTGCAGCGACATTTAAACTTACAGTCTTTGCCAAACCATCCTCTCTCACAATCTAATGATCAAAAATAATAGAGACAGCCTGTGTCTGGTCACTGACTGTAGGCTCTCATGTTTTCTATTGTTCTTCTTATTACTTTGTAATGAAAATATGTCCATTATTACATCGGAACCACACTATCTTTTGATATATATATATGTGTGTATATGTATATATATATATATATATATTATGTGAGAAGTAGAAAGAAAAAGAACGTGCATGTGGTATGTGTGTTAGAATTCGGTGTGTATAAGACTGTTTGTATTTAGGTTAGTGATAGTTACGTATGGTTAATGCTACCAGTTGTGTAAAAGCCCACACTATTGTAATACAAAATTAAACATGAGTTTTCACATCAAACTGGACGCGATAATGTGGTGATTATTTTCGATACTTTATATAGTAACTTAATGTCTGTCCTAGAATGCTGATATCTGTTAACACATGTAGGATGGATGGATTGTTTTTAATATATGTGGTAGTAGTGAATGAGTATATGTCTGAGCAAGAGAGAGAGAGTGAGAGATAGAGATAGAGTAGTCTGAGCTAACGTGGCCCACACAGTGAGTAGAAAAGAGAATAGAGCCACTGTTCCCGTCAACGCATGTCGTAAGAGGCAACTAAGGAGTTTTGTCATCGTCACCTGTGCAGTTGAGTAGAACGTGCGACATTGTCAACGGTATTTACCAATGCATTTTGGGAAATTCTGTTACAAGTGGCTATGTGGATATAGGAAATTCCTGTTGGAATGAAACTGGTTCCATCAGGAATTCCCTATATCCACATCTGACAACCATTAGCAAGTGTCCTGGCTGATGATAGGATGAATCATGTCTCTCCATAACCGTATGGCTCTCTTGTTGTTTAAAAAACCAGCAGTTACATCATGACATCATTATTATTTTTTTAAAATGCGGTACCACGAGCCGTAAATCGCAGCTTTTGTAACTAGCTCGCTCCGCCACCGATGTGTACTATATAGACGTCATCACAATTATTGTTACAAGACAAATACACCGATTCAGCTACAGTACCTATCACATCCAGCATATTTTTTCATAGTCAGTTTTATATCGCCCGCTTTCCTTCACTCCTATTACATCTTCTAATCACCATTTGTCTTTCCCATCCCTTACACACATTGTCCTCTACTTTCACACGTTTGCCTCCTTTCCCACGTCTCCGGTACGGTTCCATGCCAGATCTCTGAAAGGGCCCCGATATCAGTGCATATTTACAATGATCGGGATCGGTGCATATTTACGTCATTGTATAATTTGTAAGTGCCATAGAGGTGAAAACAGATCTATACCTTGTTTCATAGATTATACCAAAGCATTTGACAAAGTAAAGCACCAATAAGTACTCTCGATTTTAAAAAGCATAAACATAAATTAGCTAAAGTGGGAGGGAGATTACCACAAGAGAACCATCCGCTCAGATATGATGAAGCCAAATCCATCCTCAAAGGTCTTTCCATGAAAAATGGAAACGAGAACACCCAAAGCATAACGAGAGGGACGGATACCACCAACTATCAATGAGGGATCAAGTCATCATACTTCGCCTACGCACTGGCCACATTAGAATGAGAAATCGCATGTTCACCAAATTCAAAATATGTACAACCAGCCTATGCCACTGTACACTGGATACTATGACTACAAAACATGTTCTACAGGATTGCCCCCAGTACACAGACCTGAGAAGAGCAATGTGGTCCACGCCCACCTCCCTGGAAGAAAAAACTATATGGGGCAATCGATTCGCTTAAACAGACAGCTGCCTTCATGAGAGAGTCTGGAATCCTACTCTGATTTAGTCTTGATCGCAGAGAGATATATATATATATATATATATAGATATAGATAGATAGATAGATAGATAGATAGATAGATAGATAGATAGAGATAGATAGATAGATAGATAGATAGATAGATAGATAGATAGATAGATAGATAGATAGATAGATAGATAGATAGATAGATAGATAGATAGATAGATAGATAGATAGATAGATAGATAGATAGATAGATAGATAGATAGATAGATAGATAGATAGATAGATAGATAGATAGATAGATAGATAGATAGATAGAGAGAGAGAGAGAGAGAGAGAGAGAGAGAGAGAGAGAGAGAGAAAAGCATTACACCTGTTGTTTATATATGCAAAAAAATCTAGATTAACTTAAAGAAGGTATCCAGGGAGGCAAGTGTAGTCCCGAATAACAATAACAGGAAACACAACGTGAAGTAACCACGACTACGGGGACAGTAAATGGCTCTTTTAGCCAGATCTAGAAGTAAATGAAGAAGCATAAACTTATGGATAACCATAATACCACAACGCAAATAACAAATGTAACAAGAGAAAGCGGCGCTAAGTTACTCAGCGGATAAAGCTCATTCTACAGCAGAAGACACCTTTTACAACCAGACAGCTTAAGGAAAGGGCTTGGCGCAAGGTCAGCAACAGAAATGGTAAATAACTGTCGTGATCGAAATTTTTAGAGAGACATGATATCCACATCTGCATGCACGGTACTTGATTATTATGATAATGATGATATATCTCATACACATATTATCTCTATCACACATAAGCTATTAAACCTCACAAACATAATATATCTTTTACGCTCATGCTATATAAAGTAAAGTGCCCCCGGCACGTCACGTGGCATATAGGGAATATGGTGTTAATGACTATATATTTTACAGACGACCTTTCGGCACATGATTTTTGGGGTAATATGTTCGGTATTACGCCCCTTTCGCTTTGCTGTCGCATACACAAATCCGGTACCCATTAAAGGTTGGGTGAACCCGGAAGCCGTCGGTAGATATCGAACCCTACCTCATGTCCTTTGTAGTCCAGTTCACTAACCATTGAGCTATCGCAGCTCCCTCATTTTATATACCTCACACATACTATCTCTATCACGAGTAGCATGATGATGGAGGTGATGGCAGTGACCGGTGCATTCATCTGGTTATAGAATCACATGACTACACCCAATGCCTGTTTACTGACTTATTCGATGAGTATGATAAAAATGTGGATGCGAACCATGTACGCATGCAGTGGTTAGAGTCATTGCAGAAGTCAAAAATGTAAAGTCAGTATTGTCTACGTCCCGGGACATGCGGGAGTACGGGAAATGAAAGAGCGGACAGGTTGACTAGCTCTGCTGTTGTTGGGGACGGTCAACCAATGGAACATCATCAATGCCATCACGTTTCAACGAACACTGAACTGGAGTCGTCAATCGCTTGACACTACGGGGCTTGCTGAGGAGGGGATCTGAGCACCAATAGACATGTACGGAGTGCAATGATGATAACCCGAAAAAAACTCAATAACTCGATGTTCTTGCAGGGTCTCAGTTGTTTCATGTATCAGAACTTGGTCGTCTGCAAATAGTATTTCATTTATTTCGTATTATATAGAAAAAAAAGGCGCAGTTGAATGCAATAATAGAACAATTAGCCTAATGAGCCTGGAAACAAACATTTTACTAAAAGTTATACAAGGAAAGATTCAGAATAAAACCAATACGGAATTAGATGAGCAGCAATTTGGATTCAGGAAAACCAGTGGGACAAAAGAAGACATATTAATCATAAGGGTATTGATTGAAAAAATTCATAGAAGTAAACAAAATAAAATATTGCTGCTTCATAGACTACACCAAAGCTTTTGATAGAATACACCATAATCAACGTATAGACTACCTAAACGATATACATCTGGACGATACAGACATAAGACCAATATGTAATTTATCCTGGGAGCAAACAGAAATAATAAAATATTACAAGGAAAACTCTACGCCCATTGATATGAAAAGAGGTATAAGACAAGGATGCTTCATATCACCATACTTGTTCAATCTATACACTGAGCAAACCTTTAAAGACATCACAGTGATGCCAGGCCTAAACATTAATGGGAAGATAGTCAATAACATTAGATTATCTATATGATAATGTACCACTAGCAGAAAATCCTAAATATCTACAATAATTACTTAATGTAATAAACATGACAAGTAAAAAATATGTACTTGATATGAATATCAAAAAGACTAAAACTGTGATCATAAACAAAGAAAATTATCAAGACCTACACATAAATATCAAATTTGAAGGAGTGCATCTGGAGGCAGTTCAGAGCTACAACTACCTAGGACATACTATAACCAGTGATGGAAAATGTATAACTGAAATAAACAAAAGAATAGGTATAGCAACACGTAATTTTAATGTAATGAAAAAATATACTCATATCAACACAGATAACACCAGACCTAAAACTAAGAATGTTACAAAATGTCACATCTTCTCAATATTCCAGTATGGTGCAAAAACATGGAAATTAGACAAGAAAACATAACAAGAAATTGAAGCCTTTGAAATGTTGATTTATAGAAGAATAGGTAGAATTTGATGGAAATAAAACAAAAGATGAAAAACAATTAAAAATGGAAAGATACTACTAAGCAGAATTAGAACAAGACAAATGCATATTGTTGTGCTTTTTAAAAGACACAATAGCCTAATAAAAGTAATATTGGAAGGGAAAATACAAGGTTAAAGAGGCAAAGGCAGAGGCTAACATGGACGAGTAACATGAAAACGTGGACAAATGAACCTATGACAATTTGCACCATCAAAGCAAGAGACAGAGTGGAATGGCGCTCTATGGTAGCCAACCTTCGATGCGGAGACGGCACTCAATGATGGTGATGATGATGACTTTTCTTACAGTTAGGATAGCTAGTCCCATGCCCAGCCGTCCTTAGTCGTCCCGTAAGAACATGACTGTTAGGGAACAGCGGCATAATTCTTTACTCCCCTTTCGGGCCCCGACATCGCATAGGCGATGTTCATAATGTCAAGAAGGTAAAATCATCTTCGCCGTGTTTATTTTTATCCTTTCTGTTTCTAAATATCTTGTTTCACACATTGACAAGAAAACCTATTTTGTAGTTTGCCATTTCTGCTGCCACTTGTGCAGCTTTTCCTTCTTCATTTGCAGTACGTACATTCCTGGTGCCAATTCTGGAGGATTTCCTGGTAGACAAAAGGTGAGTTGACCGGACACCTAGCGACTTTCTCTGGATTGCGTCATACATCTCTTAAACAGATAGCCTATCTTTCATTGATGACGTATTTAGTTTTCTTTTTTTATACTTATCCATGTTTGTGACATTTTTTTCGGCATAGTTTGTTTTAATATACAGGATAGCCAGTCCCATACACAGTCCTCCTTAACCGCCTCTAACGAACATGTCTGGAAAGGAAAATATCAACCACACAACATAATTCAATATCATGTAAGTCATATAATGGTTACAAAATAACTCATAAACAGAATGATGTAGAAACCATCATAATTGTGACAACATTAAACAAATAAAATAATTTAGGCTTACATTTTACGAATACATTAAGCACAAAAATATCATGTAGGCTCCACATGAAATCATTATGATCCCATCATTGTAACAACTACAATCACGAAACAGAAACAATCAACTTACCTTGCGTCTGTGATAAACTTGGACACATCAAGCAAACAAACAGGAACCATGGTGTTGCAATCGAGGTTGTCATTGGGTTGTACTGGAAACTGTCTCCTAATTTATGACTGCAAGTTTGACTGAATTCACACAAGTAGACGGGAAATAAAATCTAAATTTTAATTTTCCCTGGAGATAGCAGCTGACAAGAAAGATGTTGGAGAATAATAAACAAAATCAAATTGAACATTAACATTATCAATGTTTTTAGCTACATCTGTATTTTAAGATTGCACGCATTTTAATTGCTAGTATAAAGTTAAGCAAATTCCAGTTTTCAGTAGGACAGGTTTACAATTTTAAAAAAGAAAATTCAAGGATATTGAGAAATAAAACAAGTTCACAGTTTAATAATGATAACATTATAGCACATATGTAAACAACTGTGAAGTCTACATGGATTTATACAAGTGAAAACAAAGCAATAAACGAACTAGAAACTTGCCAGCACAATATCAATTTTATCTCCGTTATTGCTACAATCAAATGGCAGCTGTTGACTAAAGTTTATTATCTACAGCTTGTCATTTATATACAACGTTTATATGCAACGTGGATCAACGGCGGTAAGGGGACTAGGGGACGACCAATAGAGACACGCAAAGTACGATAAATTAGAGAAAGTGATTTCAATTAGGGCGGGCTTGATAAGTGATTGACTGCAGACAGACAGCAGTATCGATCTCTTTGAGAGCTCTTACGTGTTAAAGGGAATGAACATAATAGATTGATTAATTATTTCGGTGTTAGATTGAATTTAATGAAAATAAAAAAGGAAAAATGGAATTTGTCGTTTGACGTTCGTTTTGTCCCTCATCTACGTTAATCTTGTTATACTACCAATTGTCTCCCATTTAAAGTTTACATTCCTATCACCAGCTTTTCAGCAGCTATTTCTCTCTCAGAGAAACACAGTCCATTGCTTCAGTTTCCTCACAAACACACATTAAAAACAAAGCAACCGATACGGTTTTAGCGACTATATTAGTCCCTGCACAAACAGGGCGACGTGAAGCCATTTTGGTTTTGTTTTGTCGGTTGGCGTTTCGTAACTTGTTTCAGGACAATCTTTAATTTGTTCAGTTTCTTGGGTTGGTTGGACTGTTGAATGTTCCCACCTACTTTAGCGAGATCTGTTGCTTTCTCACTTCCAGGGATGACAAGTTGTGATGACATCTACTGCAGGACTAGTTCTGTCTTTTCTAACAGCGAACATATGTTCTTAATTAATTGAATGAGTTTGTCCTGATTCATGTATGAAATCATTTGCATGACTGATCATGCATCATTGAGGATGACTATTTTTGGACGCAAAACCTCTAGAATGTTGAAAATGTTTATGGCTGTATGTAGTGCATTGCCTCTGATATGATATTATATAAATCTATTAGTTAATCTTTATTGAGACAAATAAATGACAGGGATCTCCTATCTGTCTCAGGTTACACGTTTTGAGAGAAACTCCCGTGAACATATAGGATTATTTTGTTTTGTTTTTACAGTTGGACCATGGTTCGGGTGTGAGGGCTTCACAAAGATCTTTGTTTGGTTCTAATACATGTACGTGTTGTTTGAATTTGTACTTGCAAGATGATTTGTCTTGGAATTGTTGGTGCAGTGATCGCAGCAACCACACACTCATTCAAGTATGATATCTGCTCATTTAGACAAACTTTCTACTTAAGCTCTCATTTATTCAAACGAACTTTGTATTTAAAGTCATCCAAACACTTTCTCATTCATTGAAAATAATCCTCACTTTTTTACACGAGCTCTCTCATTCAATATTAAAATGTTTCATATTATTTTAAGAAAAAATGCATTACGTTAGCGCTTTAACATTTAAATGGAAAAAAAAATGTATCTCTCTCTCTCTCTCTCTCTCTCTCTCTCTCTCTCTCTGCGATCAAGACTCAATCATAGTAGGATTCCAGACTCTCTCAGGAAGTCTGCTGTCTATTTAAGTGATTCCATTGCCCCATATAGTTTCTCTTCTAGGGAGGTGAGTGTGGACCACATTGCTCTTCTCAGGTCTCTCTACTGGGGGCAATCATGTAGAACATGTTTTGTAGTCATATTGTTCAGTGTACAGTGGCATAGGCTGGGTGTGCATATTTTGAATTTGGTGAACATGTGATTTCTCATTCTATTGCGGCCAGTGCATAGGCGAAGTATGATGACTTGATCCCTCCTTGATAGTTGGTGGTAACCTTCCCTCTCGTTATGCTTTGGGTGTTCTCGTTTCCATTTTTCATGGGACTGGCCTTTGAGGATTGATTTAACTTCATCGTAACTGAGCGGATGGTTCTCTTGTGGTAATCGCCCTCCCTCTTTATCAAATTTTTCTTCGCGTTCGTTCCCGTGTATATCACAGTGTGATGGTATCCACTTAATGACTACTCTCTTGAAGTTATTGCATAGTTGGTCTTCGGTTGTTCTCAAGTCATCTAGTTCATTGTTCTTGGGGCGTTTTAGAGCTGTTATTACTGACAGTGCGTCAGTCAGAATCACCAATTTATTGTGCATGTTATCTTTGTGTTGAGTAGCCAGTGTTGCAGCTTCAGTTTCTGCTTTAAAGATTTTTGAGAATTTTCCAGTAGCTATTGACTTGGTGATCTCGTCCTGGTTATTCGGCGTCAAGAATACACATCCCCCTCCATTTCTGGTGGCATTTGTAGCGGATCCATCTGTGTATACGCGGGACCAAGAGTCCCGTGGGTAGATATCGTTTATGTGTTTTTCTGCTACGTGTTTTCCTTCTGTGTCTGATTGGGTGCATTTTTTCATGATTCCTGTTATATCTTCCTTAAGTTCTGGTATTTTGTGTTTCCCATGAGGAGACATCAGATTGGTCCAATGGTTTCGATATTGCTTTGGACAATACTGGGTCTCTAGTAGTTCATTCATTGGAGATTGCAGCGAAGTTCCTCCTCTTTAGTTGTGCTATTTCGAAATAAGGTATTCTTTGGTGCGTGCGGTGGTTTAAGGAGCCTTCTATATTTCTCCCCTTGTTGCAATATTTTAGTGGCCGGTCTGTCAACCAAGGGTTGCAAAACTGTTACTGTTTCTAGAGTAATGATAGGTGTAGATTTCATAGTACCAGTGATGATACAGGCAGCTTGATTATATGTTCTTTTAATTTTGCTAAGGTGTGATTTGGAAGCCATAGTCCAGACTATGACTCCATACTCTAGGACTGGTCTGGCTTTTCTTGCGTATAGTTGTTTCAAGATATTTCTGTCTGCTCCCCAGTCCGCTCCAGCAAATTTCTTCAAAATATTAGTTAGTTTTCTAGCTATTTTGCTTGCACTATCTATCTGATTTTTCCAAGTCATTATGTGATTCATGGTGACGCCAAGATATGTTGGGATTTGGTCAAAAGGCAGTGTATGTTCTTTTATCTTCAAGTTTGCAGAGAGTGTGGTTCTTGATAGGCTGAAAATTGTATCTGTAGTTTTGGTTTTTTTTTTTCGTTAATTGGTAATAATCAGGTTTTCGTCCATTTTTAAGTTCTTCTAGGGCATTTTGCATCCTGGATCCAACCAACGAAATACTTTCTTCGCGAGCCCATAACGCCAGATCATCTGCGTATATTCCTGAGTGTATTCTGGGTGGAATGTCCATTATGACGTCATTTATTAAAATTAAAAAGAGTTTTGGGGACAGGGCTGCGCCTTGTGGGACACCTTGTCGATTGTGATCTTCCTACATATTTGAACTTGGACTTGTACTCTGGCCGTTCTATCTGAAGGTATTGAGAGACCCAATTGAATAAACGACCCTGAATGCCAAGTCTAAAAGCTTGTTCTTTAAACCCTATCTGTGTTTCTAATGTTTCTCCACGTTGCAACGAAAGCTGTTGCACAGTCCCTTGAAATTATAAATGTTATTTGTATGTCATTTTAACAATCCGTTAAGATTAACTCACTGTATATGAATAGCATGCCCCATATGTTGGTATTACAGCTTTCTATCATAAACTAACTTTATGTTTCTGTTGTTATCAAAACAGACCTACCGCTTACTTACACAGTTCAGGTTTACGGCATATTTTATTACAAATCCTCCTTTAATTAACTTCTGTAATAAAAAATGCCCACCACTGAGCTAAGCGCATGCGTTTATCCAATTACCGATATGGATTAATAAGGAGAACTTAGCAGGAACGATGTAACATGTGTACAAACAAGACATCACGGAGACTGTAGCATTTTACCATGTTCACGAATTAGGAAAACTAATACAAACTATCCCTGTGCTGTAGTTAACTAAAGTTCCCTGCTGAAGAAATAAACCTAGTGTCAGATTTTGCATTACTCAAAGATGCACTACCCGTTATCAAGAATCAACACATTTTGTAGGACCAATATAATATAAGTTTAAACAATACAACATGAAGGATGTAGGAATGACCAAGTGTATAGTTGAAACATGAAGATAAAAAAGCTTATGAGGTTATAGGGGGCATCACCCTTTTGTCAGATTGGCAATACTCCAATACAGGAATAGGATATTTTTGAAGAACAATAATGTGAATATCATGCCAATCTGACCCTACCAACCCCTACATAACAGGTACAATTATACACACTGAGGCAATGTCGTCCAAATTAAAATAGTTAAAATGAAGACGAATGGTGAATATTCTCCATTTACTTTATATACACATATATATATATATATATATATATATATATATATATATATATATATATATGCGTTATTGCAACATGTGTATGCGTATCATCATCGCAAAGTATTTGGTCGGCTGACGTGGATGGTCATAACTTGGTAACGATCTCTGTATTTGTTCATGTCTATTTTAGAGAAGGATACATTCTGTGAGATGATTCAAAACACTCTTCTTCCGTCCCTACTTTTTGCCAACTATTAATGTGAGATGAAGACATTTCTCAATGAGGCAAACACACACATACACACAACGCTTTAAAAAAAAAACATCAGAAAGAAAGGATCGACATTTTTCGGGAACATGATGAAAAGAAGACATTTGATACATTTTGCAACTAGCTAAATACAGGAAATAAGAGAGCTCGCATACGATAAATGAATAAGGTTCTATACAGTTTTGTGTCGTGACATGTGAAACGATCAACAACAGTTTAACTTATTTATATACACAGGGCCGGATGGTGGGTATTGTCAAAACAACTAAAATGAGGTGGGACGACTAAAATAACAAAATTGATGAATATGCATCTCACATAATTAAATTTTATTTCAGATTTTACATTACGTCACAACTGTGGCAGGATTCGTAGAAACTGTTAACCATATGCTCAGATAATAGCTGACGAAATCGCATATTGTTTTGCTTTTCTTTCCTTCTTTATTTATTTATTTCCTTCTTCCTTTTTTTGTCATTTCCTCATGTTCGGATGTCGAGGGACACGATTATGTTTTCTTGTTTGGTTCTGGTCTGCACCTGTTGCGTCGTCCAGGAACCATGAACGCAATTTTTGTTACTTCTAGCCCGCTGTGTGCTTTGACGTGACCACACTATTTGAATGTCCTCTATAGAGTTGTGTTTATATGACAGTTCTATTCAATATTTAATTATTTATATATGTCTTTAATTTTCTTTTTAGTTATCAAAGATATTTTTGGGATTTTCTGGAACATTTTGTTTCAAATGAGTTGATTTTCCTGCTTGAAGTTTTTGAGATTGTCCAAGATTATAGTCACGTTTTGTTGTGGGGAAGATACACGTTCTCAGTAATTAAAATGTTGCTGCCTTGCTGCTACTGTACCACATGTTCTATGTAATTAAACTGTTGCTGCCTTGCTGCTACTGTGACACATGTTCTCGACAATTAAACGGTTGCTGCCTTGCTACTACTATACCACATGTTCTCTGTAATTAAACGGTTGCTGCCTTGCTACCATGTGCCACATGTTCTTATTAATTAAAATGTCGCTGCCTTGATACATCTGTACCGCATGTTCTATGTAATTAAACTGTTGCTGCCTTGCTGCTACTGTACCACATGTTCTATGTAATTAAACTGTTGCTGCCTTGCTGCTACTGTGCCACATGTTCTCAGCAATTAAACGTTTGCTGCCTTGCTACTACTGTACCACATGTTCTCTGTAATTAAACGGTTGCTGCCTTGCTACCATGTGCCACATGTTCTCATTAATTAAAATGTCGCTGCCTTGATACAACTGTACCGCATGTTCTCATTAATTAAAATGTTGCTGCCTTGTTACTACTGTACCGCATGTTCTCTGTAATTAAAATGCTGCTGCCTTGTTACTACTGTACCGCATGTTCTCAGTAATTAAAATGTTGCTGCCTTGATACTACTGTACCGCATATTCTCAGTAATTAAAATGTAGCTGCCTTGCTGCTACTGTGCCACATGTCCTTCAGGACGTGTAATTTTTGTGTTGTTAATCTTCATTTGATCTTTTTCTAGCGATTGTCTCGTGGCACAAACATTGCTTTGTGATTCCTAATTTGCTTAGGAACTATTTCACTGATAGATGAATGATTGATCCGAACCTGTGATTGTACACATTAGTGGTATACATAAGTGTATTTTGGATACACAAATGTGTGCAATCATAGTTGCGGCATGTATAGTTTTAGCCGCAGCTGTGCTCACACGTCATGCCATAGACATCATATACACAAGTTTGTTCCTCGCTCTTTGACTGGCTTGCTAACCACGAACCAAGACAGACATTTGGGGAATGTTGAAAAAGTCACGTACAATAGAACCAATCAGCTTGAATAAAATCAGTGAACTCAGAGCCTTCATGTGGAGCATAGCTGCTGTCAGTGTAAGAACTAGAGTACATGTGATGTGTAACGCACACATCCAGCAGTAGAAGACTTGATGGTATTTACATGGTAGTAGCAAACACAGACAAAGTTATAATATATCAGGATGACCACTCTGTTGGTTGCTGGGGGCTGGGCAGATATGGGAATACACCGCCAGCAGTGTTGTCCTTCCGTTTTGAAGCCAAAATTTAAGATCTAAACACATACAATCAATTTATTTTATTCCTGAACTGACTATGGCTCAATTCTCTAGTCAAGTCGAACCTTCGTTTATGGCATGCAAGTAAAAATATATTTCTTTGAATAATGAGTTGGTTTTTTAGCACTTGGACTCTAATAACAAGGATCTGTGTATCGTAATTTCACGAGTTATAATAATAATTTATGATGTCTTTATTTCGCTGAAAGTGATTTTCTGTTGTTTTATGATATTTATAAATGTTTAAAAAAAAAACAAAACAATGGTACCCATTTCTGCCAACGGCTTGGTCGACCGTTGGGGTATATTTTTTTTCCAACCACGAGTACAATTCACACTGCTTCCAGCGGGAATCGAACACGGGTTGTCCGAACGTCGGTAGTCCAGTCGGGTGGTTTTCCCTACTAGGCTACCGATGCCCCCAATACCATGGAAATGTAAGAAGAGTAATGTAAATGTTCTGAAAGAGGTCAAAGCAAAAAGAGAGCTAATTTACAATATTAGGAAGAAGCAATCATCATTTTTTTGCCCATGTAATGTGAAGAGAACCACTGGAATATATTGTAACAAATGGAAAAAATTGAAGGACGAAGAGATAGAGGGAAACACAGAGAAAAGATAAAAGACAGTTTAAGAGAATGGCTTAGTAGAAGGTTAACAACAGAAATGATAAAGAATTGTCGAGATCGAAAGTTGTGGAGAGACATGGTCACCTATGCCAGTAGGCCCGGTACTTGATGATGATGATGATGATTTAATTACTATTCTATCAAACCATTTTTAGGAACATGACTTTTTTTTTCTCTTTGTACAGGCAGAATAAGGAAGCTAAATTTGGATCTTTATCAGTTATAGTTTACTGATCCTGATGTTGCCAGAACTTATCCTTGACATCTCTCAGAACATAAACACTCTCTGGCCACATTGAACCTAAATTGTTAAATAATTAAATTATTTGTTATTATCTTAACAATGGCAACAAGTAAACCATTATATATACAAGTTAACTAAGGAACACATTTCAAAAACAACAGACACTTTACAAAAGGTAACAGATTATTTATTTTATTGATGAGCCAGTTATGAGTTTCAGAATTAAACAAGGCCTGTAGGAACAAACAAGTCAAGTTCCAAATTTTGAGCAATAATTTCTGCCAATTTAGACCACATTGAATTTGTCAGTGATGATGCAGTCGACAGATTAAATCAAATTACTAAACTTATATATATATAAATAGTCAGAACATTTTATAAAATATTTCAGATTGAACTTAAAGTGAGATAAACAAATCGCTTAACATAAAATTTCAAATTGCTGAATTTCAATTTTGTTATAAAAAATAGTCGTACTTGATCCCTGCAGTGTTCACAATCTTGACATTACCAGTTGGTAGTTTCCCTCTCATGAGCTAGAGTCTCTGCGTACAGACAACAACACACAATTACACTTAAAGCATTCTCTATCAAATGTTTAGACAATGATCAACGTTACAGCATAACAAATAAATACTGGTTAAATTTGAAAAAAAAATAACATTGGTGTGCTGACAAGGACATGCGTGTGTTCACTAAGATGACCAGACGTCCTGATTTGTTCGGGATAGTCCCAATTTTGTACTGTTTTTTTAACCTTTGTCGCGGATTTGTTACCTTCCTGAATTTGTCACGATTTTGGCTGATTTTTTAGCTTTTGTCCAGGATCTGTTAAAATGCATTAGGGACAAAAAACGTTTACTAATTTTGCCAATATGGTAAACGTCTCTTCGACTTAAAAATACACTTTGTTCTGTTGTTGTGTAGAAAATGTTTAAAAAGCTGAACTGGCTATTCATTTGTCGAAACAGTAACAGTAAAATGCTCTCCAAAACTTGAAACTGAAAATGAAACTCAACAAGTAGCATCTTTGCGGCCACAACATTTCATATTTTTGTGTATTCATTGTTTTATTTTCTTTTACCGACGAACTAATTCTTTGTATTGTGTTGATTAGTGATAGCTATTATTGTATTCATTCGATTGTATTTACATTGTGCTATTATTCAGTTACTTGACATTTTAATGTTTAAGAACTTATGCTATGCATATGGCACAGTCATAGAAAATTATTATTTAAACTATAGTTAGTTTGTAAAGTTTGTAATTGTTGCAACAAATTGCATCAAAACGTAAATTCAGCTTCAATCAAGATTTACAAAAGGTATGCCCCTTTCTTATAAAGTCTACATCAGACATAACATTAAGATATAGTAAACGTGTATCTGGGTTTTAGATTAACCATAGTGGACGTGGTGATATTAAGAGTCACATAAATAGTGCGAGAGAGACGTCGCTACAGCTGCATCAAGCCTGTCGTTGACAACATTTTTATCGAGCTGAACAGATTGGTGACAAAGAACAATTAGCTGCTACAGAAGGTGCATCTGCCTATCATACAGTAATACACAATCATACATTTAGATCTATGGAGTGCACATCAAAATTACTTCAGGTTAATTTAGAACCAAAATTTGCTTGTACGCGTATGAAAAATGAAGTCATTATTAGAAATGTTTTCACACCCCATGTTCAAAACGAGCTAAAACGTGACCTAAAAAAGTCAACATTTATTTCTATACTGACAGATGCTTCCAATCACAAGGAAATCAAGATTTTTCCTTTGCTTGTCAGATGCTTTGATGACAATGAAAGTAAAAAAATATTAGAATTGAAGTCATTGCCAGGAGAAACATCTGATATTCTTAGTAGTTTTATTAATGACTGTCTAACGAAAAAAAGGTTTAGAAAGGAAAGTATAAGTACTATGTGTAGATAACACAAATTATAATTTGTGGGGGTGCTGAAAGCAAAGGGAAGAACAATGTTTTCATAAAGCTGAAAGAAAACCTTGGACATGGTTTGATATTGTTGGTTGTGCATGCCATATTTTCCACAACACTGTTCGAGTAGCTGTAGATGTATTACCTATTGATGTTGAGATGATTATTGCTAAAATGTATCTGCATTTCAAATCATACGCAGTTAGCGTTGAAAGTCTCAAGGAGTTTTGCCTATTTTGTGGACACAGACTTCCAGATGATTTTTGGTTTTGCACAGACTAGGTGGCTTGCAATGTTGACTGGTGTTGACAGCGTTCTTCACATGTTCCTGCCTTTAAAATCATTTTGTCAGTATCAGGGAAGATGCCTGGTATTTATACAGAAATTCTTTGAAAACCCCCTATCAGAAGCATGGCTTATTTTTGTTCACAGTCAAGCATCCTCTTTCCACGAAGCAGTGTAGAAAGTAGAAGGACAGATGGTCACTGTTTTTGAAGTAATTGACAACATCAATGGTTTGGAACTATCGTGAAGTCTAAACTTGAAGATGGTTTCTTACCATCAAGAGTTACGCTAATTCTTGACAAGCTTGAAATGGAAGGAGTTCAACAAGATGATGTCAAGTTTAAGACCAGTGTTTCTTCATTCTATGAAACAGCTTCACGTTATTTGAAGAAATGGACTGCAACAGCTTTTCAAAATCTTGATGCCTACAGCTGGATAATAATTAATTCAAACAAGAAAAAGCTAGAGAACAAGTGAAATCAAGGAGATGTGCTAACGAATACTTGTCAACTCTTTATTATATGATCCAGAAAGCTGCCTGGCTGGACGATTACAAATAACAATGTACAGCATCAAAGTTGCTCTAGGATCAAACATCTAAAAAATTTCTCTCAGAAGACACAAAATGGTGAGTACATCAGTGACAAAACTAAACAGTTGGAAAGCTAAGTCAAACATTACTCAGGTCTCTAGACTCTAGCCTCAACATTTATCCTGGCTACACCTGATGCCGGTTTATAAAATGTTGTTCTATACATTGTAAGGGGTTTAGGTTCATGGGGTTTAGGTTTATGGGGTTTAGGTTTATGGTGTTAGGTTCATGGGGTTTAGGTTCATGGGGTTTAGGTTCATTGGGTTTAGATTTATGGGGTTTAGGTTCATGGTCTGTATACCTCAACAGTTCTTTGTCGTCTAGAGAGAACCCTCATGGGATTGAGTTATTGAGTTATTTGCGGGTCATCATCATTGCACTCCTAAAATGCTTATAGGTGCTCAGATCCCCTCCTCAGCAATTCCCTCGGTGTCCAGCGAATGACGACTCCAGTTCTATGTTGGTTGATAAGTCTTCTTACCCGCCCACTAAGCTTCTCATTTCTGGATGTGCCCACCTTAACTCCCATTTCACTCATACGAAAAAGTGACGCGGATCTGTGTTTGTCGAAGTCCTGTGCTCTTCCCACATCTCGGTGGGCATTGATGATGTCCGCCCGACCCATTAGTTGCCCGTCCCCAACGACAGCGCAGCTAGCCAACCTGTCCGCTCTTTCATTTCCCCGTACTCCCGAATGTCCAGGGACATAGACAAAGGTGACCTTACGTATTTTGGATTTCTGCAACGACTCTACCCATTGCATGCGTACAGAGCCCGCCTCCACTTTTTTTTATCATGCTCATCGAAACACTCAGTATACATGCGTGGGTGTAGTCTTGTGATTCTAACCATTTGAATGCCTTGGTCACTGCCATCGCCTCCATTGTCATGCTACTCGTGGTCATGACGTATGCACCACTGTCTTCCTTGACTATTCTGCCTGCCGAGCGTGCTTTAAACGCCCATGCACTTCTTTGGTGTCGTATTACAGATCCGTCTGTATAGATGACTGCATCTTTCTTATCGGTGTTATTGCAGATGGGCCGTTGATCTCGGCATTAACCACGACCGGGTTATGTTCCCTACTTTTCCTGTCGAGTGTGACAATACACGAGAAAGTCCCCCTTAATGACGTAGGCACCGGTATCTACACCTCAGCAACGCTGATATTAGTAAGCCCAAAAACCTGTTTGATGACATCTTCTGCTCTGCCCACCCATAATTTGCCTCTTTTAAGCCTGGCACCTTTCACTGTGTTGAGCACGTGGTACAATGGCTGCTCTGTATCTCTACTAATCTTCAGGTATGCTCATGCTCTCCAGATCTTTATTCTGTCATCCATGGTTGGAAAGTGAAGAAGATACCTCATTGCTACACGGGATTGTCCTTCCATGATAATGCGCATGGCTTCTTTTTGTATTTTCTCCAGCCTATCATTTTAAGTCGTACTGCCAGTAAGAATTGCTAGGGCATACTCGATTTGTGCAAGGACTAATCCCTGAAACAGAAGAGTAAGTAGCCTCTGTCGATGTTGGCAGCTACCATGGCCTTCAAGTCGGCAAATCCGACGTGAGATCTTATCCGTGAATATAAGATATTGCGTGCACACACACACATGATGTAATAAAAATATAATGTAAAATGCGTGTTAAATAAATTATACATTCCAGTAACAACAGACAATATACAATTGATCAATCACAATTTTCTTTAATTCTCATTTCATTGTTTACGAAGCATGTAATCTAAAGGTCAGTTTTGGGTTGTAACAGTAGCAAAGATCCATAATAACTAGTAGTTGGTTTTGCCGTGTACGTCATATTAGACTCAATGTGAGCTTGATGATGATGCAAGCACTTGAGAGAGTAACTTAAATTGCTGTTTTTATATAATAAATGTCGAGACGTGTGTCAGAAACCGTAAATTGCTGAATTTATAAAAATAATTATTCTCATTTCAGAGTTGCTCAAGATCTTGACAGGTTCACTCATTAGTCCCTGTCCCATGGGCTAGGAGCTGTCCATGGGTTGGAAATAGATAGAAAATAATAACTCATTAAATGAATGTCTTCTCTACAAGTCCAATCTTAAAATATTTAAATATGGATATCTCAAATGTATTCCTCATCGAATTAAAGAAAAGAAAAACATGTCTCCCTATCATTACTCCTCCCTGACAGTCTTTAAGAGGCCTATGATTAAGAGCTGGTGCTAAAATGTTCTAACAAGCATGTGAGTATACAATGTCATGAGTTTATGAATAAATCTCAACATTTTCATAGCAATACTAAAAATATAGCAGAAAACGAAAGAAATATTCACTGATACATTTACCTTGAGCTATCAATGTAAAGTGAATTCTCTTCCCCACCATTTACATATTAGTGCCTGCTGTGTTTTGAAACTTGTTGTCCAGTCCGTCTGTCCCCAGGAAAGATTTGTTGAGAATTGGCTATCTAACCTTCGCATTTCCTTGACCTTCATAAAGGGCAGTTGCTATATGAGTTCTCGACCCTAAGAATGTAGACCAGTAGAAAGTTGTCATCTTCGTGTGCCTTCTCCGCAACGAAGGTCGGCTACCATGGATCGCCATTCTAGTAGAGGTAAAGGCATCAAGATTCACCAAGATGCGTAGAGATGTTTTTGTGTTTGTTGTTCGTCCAGTCCAGGGAAGTGACCATTTTTTATATTTTTCCTCTCGTTAGTATCTAGCATATTATCGCCATGTAGTTAGATTTGTTAATATATCGTTATATATAATTGTTGTGTTTGTTGTTCGTCCAGATGAAGGCCTACTTGGCCGAAACGTCGACTTTTGTTTCGTCCATTACCACGTAAAGCTGTCACCATACCACTTTTTTCCTTCCTTTTTTTTAGTATCGCCATCGCCATTCTACTGTTTCTTGCTTTGATGGTGCAGGCTGTCATATATTGACTTGACCATCTTTTGATGTTACTCGTCCATGCTAGTCTTGGTCTGCCTCTGCCTCTTTTACCTTGTGTTTTTCCTTCCAATATTACTTTTAGTAGGCTGTTGTGTCTTTTAACATGGCCCAAAAATTTCATTTGTCTTGTCTTAATTGTATTTGGTTGTTCTCTTTTTATTTTCAGTTGTTTTAAAACGTTATCGTTTGTTATCTTTTGTTTCCATCCAATTCTACCTATTCTTCTATAAATCCAAATTTCAAAGGCTTCAATTTGAAAGGCTTGAATTAAGAAAGTTATACCGGATCAAAAAGTTCTAGGACGTTTAGATGAGAGAATTAGACTTGGTATACGCCCACTTGCAAATTTAAATGATAATGGTGGGAGACTCACGTCAGACGTTATGAGAGGACAATAAAGCTGATTCAGATCCTAATCAACATTTCTCAGGGTTTTCCTAATAACAGACTAAACCTGTATGGCCAAGGGAGCAGATTGTATTATGGAATGCTATCTGCAAAACAAAAGTGTGTAACAAAGAATGATATATCTTGCTGAAAAGTGTATATTTTGAATACGCCAATTTAACATCAGTAATGATAAAATATGCATTGCGTTAAACGACTAACGTTGTACTCACAACACAAAGTTCTATTAATTGGAAAGACCGCTGCAGATCTTGAGAATTGGGGAGAAATCCTTAAATTTGATCCTTGATCTGACTTGGTACAGGTAACTATTGGTACCTTCATCAGAGTATGAATGGCACAACACGACACAGAGGCATACCAGACTTCCAGAGAAAATGCCAGTTAAGGCATACATCTGATGAGAGTAAAGGGAAGACCCTGCTTGCTCGCTACATTGAACAGAGTGATAAAAGAAATGAGACTGTATGAATGAGGATACAGGATCACGCTCAGAATTATGTGAGGGGATGTAGAACTGGGAGAAGATCTCACAATCACAACCGCCACATTTGCACAACACTTTATAGGTCACACGGCACTGCTCCTGGTCCTGATAGTGTTCGGTACGACAACATGGGCGATTTAGCTGACGACGACTTGCAAAACCTGCCAAAAAATGTATTGCTCACATTCAGAGTGACCAGATTAAGGAAAAGTGGTACACAGCTACTTACTACCGCTACCGAATCCAAGCAAGCTACTTGAGAAAATAGTTGCCCGCGTCCTCGCCTGTCTCCTTGAAAAGAATCGCACATTCACACCCACACTCTGAGGTTATGAATATAACAAAGAGACATGGTTCAGTGCGGCAGTCCTCGCCTGTGATGTCTTCCATAGACGAGAATAGACATGTGCTGCTGCTATAGATCTGGAGAATGCATACAACAGAGTACCTTTTGAATACCTCATGCTTGTGCGCCACAAACTGGCGGTGTAACCCTTCCCCATTATACGGATCGCTGCTATGGATGATGAGGAAGGCGATACTCAGATGTGGAAGTTGTTCATCCGAGCCAACATCCATTTGTCCAGGGCTGCCATTAGACTCACCATTGTCACCAGTTTCGTTTAACGTGTACACAATAGCGATCGGGGAACACAGCTGGATGGAAGGGTAAGAAATATATATGACTTTTGCTGATGATATTCTGGTATATAAAAAGGGAAGGGACAGAAGTGAAATCGCCTCCACAATGCAAAACTAACTCGAACACATTTTTTTCTGGCGTGGAGTATCATGTGCATTGGTTAAACATAATAAAGCACCAGTTGCATGGTTCTGCCTTAACAATCATATCGTTAATACAGAAACACTGGTGGTACAAATGGGAGCTGATGAGGTGACCAGGGACATGATGATGACATACCTCGGAGTTAACATCGCAGCCTGTGTTTTCGGGACCACGTCGACCATGTGATAACAAAATCCCGTAAAGGAATAGCAGCCTTGAAGGTCATGTCAGCTGCCAACATCGAGCAAAGGCTATTTACACGTCTGTTCCAAGGACGAGTCCTAATAAAACTCGAGTCTGTCCTGGCAATTCTTACTGTCAGTAAAACGCAAAATAACAAGGTGGAGAAAATACAAAATGAAGCCATGCGCATTATCTTGAGATGTACGAGGGACACTCCCTGTGTAGCAATGAGGTATCTTCTTGACTTTCCAACCATGGATGATATAATCACGATCTGGAGAACACGAGCATACCTGAAGATTATAGCTTGTTTCATAACTCGTTCCCAACTTTTAAAATCGATAGCTTTTTAACCGCTTGTTGTAAGTTGTTCAAAATTCGCATGTACAGTTATAATGATTAGAACCCAACAGGGAATTAATTTCATTTAAAAAAAAACATTTGGTTATTATTGTTGCTTATTTGATTTATATAAATTTATAACGACCCATTGATTGTAGTCAAAACTTAATGTTTACAGTATTTTAAGTTAAAAATAGCGAGTAAAAATCCATACACGGTAACATTGATATGTTTGCACGCTTCCACCAAGGTTTTTTGACACAATTAGACACTTGTAAAAAACACGAGAAATTGTGTGTTCCATTTCCGTTCATTCATAGGTAGAGACGTGGAACAATAACATTTATCATGAGTCTTAGAATGAAATTCTGCAGTTTACAAAACATCGCAATAAAAATGTATGACTATATTTGCAAAGAGACTAAACGATGAAGATTATTTCATTCTTTAGAAAACGCTGAGAATAGGACAAGACACATTTTGGATTTATCTAAACGGTCATTTAATCGCTGGATTCAAGCACGTGACCGTCAATGTTCAAAATATACAAAATCACAAGAAAGAGCAAAAATGTTGGATAATTTCGACAGTGAACTTATTAGAAGTGAAATTCGCAAAATGTTGGGTATGAATGAAACTGTTACAATAAGAAAATTAAAAGTATTGAAACGTATTGAAAAAGAACAACAGTATTGAAATATCAAAGTCTACATTATGGAGGAATGTGAGAGCTGCAGGCTTTACATTCAGAAAGTATTCCAATGGACGAAACATCATCTGTGAGAAGCCACATATAATAATCATGAGAAGCAAGTACTTACGTGAAGTAAAAGAGGTGCGCAAGCAAGGTTATGATATTGTGTACTTGGATGAAACATGGATCAATCCTCACCACACTAACCAAAGGGAATGGCAGTCATCAGATGGAAAGATTAAGAGATTAATACCTAGCAGCAAAGGACAGCGCTTGATAATTGCTCATGCAGGTAGTCGACAACATGGACTAATACAGAATGCAGAGCTCATTTTTCTTTCAAATTCCATAGACAATCTGGATTATCACTCTCAGATGAATGGTCACATATTTAGACATTGAATTGAAAATTCTGTTCTCCCATCACTAGATCGACCATCTTGCCTAATAATGGACAATGCAGCGTACCACAACATTGTTGCACTTGAAGATAAAGTCCCGACGTCATCCAGTACAAAAGATGCTATTAAGATATGGCTCACAAAGGAGGACATACAATTTAATAACATGTACTTAAAACCTGAATTACTATCTCTAGTAAAGCAAAAACAGAGGACACATATTTTTCAAATAGATAAGATTATCCAAGAGCACGGTCATATAAGTTTGAGGCTGCCACCTTACCATGCTCATTTAAATCCAATAGAACTAATCTGGGCAAAATTAAAAGGACAAGTGGCAGATGAAAATACAACATTCAAAATATGCGAAGTAAAGAATCTTGCTAATCTCGCTTTATTAAATGTAGACAAAGATTATTGGGCTAAATGTGAAGACCACGTCTTAAAACAGGAAGAGGAATATTGGAAAAATGATGGTTTGTGGAATGTTCAACCCCAAACAGTTATTAATCTTTTAGACTCGTCTAATTCAGAATGAAAGTATATAGCCCCCACAATGTTGGCCCCTATATTACCTTAAATTAGTTCAACAAACGGTCCTTTTCAGGACCACATAACTATGAAAATTGGGCATACATGTATACCTTGAAATTATCGTCCGTCCTCGAACTGAGAAGACAATAATTCTCCTGGTGTTTTATTTTATTCAGTTATTTCCCCGTTACGGCCACACCTTTACCTAGTGAAAATTAATCATAGACCAGCAACTACGGTAATGTCTTTTATTTAGGGGTTCACAATTTACAATTTTGACAAACATCAAAGAAATTCGCCGCTTTAAGAAAACTGCAGCTGCAAGACATTTGTTAAATATACATTTAAAGGGTCTTTTGCATTATAAAAACATTTGGAAAATTTCAACAGTTTTTAACAAACGGTTACTGAGTAATAGCGTTTTGAAGTTGGGCACGTGATTTGAAACGAGCTATAGTACAGATACAGAGCATCCATTGCACCACGTGCTCAACACAGGAAAAGGTCTCAGGCTAAAAAGAGGCAAATCATGGGTGGGCTGAGCAGAAGATGTCATCAAACAGGTATGTGGGCTTACCAATATCAGCGTTGGTGAGGAGTGGATACTGTTGCCTACGTCATTCAGGGGGAGATTCTCTGTATAGTTACAAACGACAGGAAATGTAGGGGACATAACTCAGTCGTGGAAAACGCGAGGTCAACGGTCTCATCTGGGATAATACCGATGAGATAGATGCAGTCGGATCTGTCATACGACACCAAAAGAGTGCATGGGCATTTACGGAGAGTTCAGCAGGCAGAATAGTCAAGGAAGACAGTGATGCATACGCCATGACCACAAGTAGCATGACGATGGCAGTGACCAAGGTATTCATCTGGCTAGAGTCACAAGACTACACCCACGCATGTATGCTGAGTGATTCGATGAGCATGATAAGAAAAGTGGAGGCGGGCTCTGTACGTATGCAATGGGTAGATTCATTATAGAAGTCAAAAATACATAAGGTCACCTTTTGTCTATGTCCCAGGACATGAGGGAGTACAGGGAAATGAAAGAGCGGACAGGTTGGCTAGCTGCGCAATTGTTAAGGACTGTCAACCAATGGATCGTGCGGCCATCATCAATGCATTCCGGGAAGAGGGAAGGACACCGGACTTCGACAACCATGAGTTAACGTCACTCCTTTGGACAAAAGTGATGGCAGTTAAGATAGAATAGACACAGTACACATAGATGGCACACACAGAAACGAGAAACTTTGTGGGCGTGTAACAAAACCATTCCACTAACACGGAATTGGAGACATCAGTCGCTGGACACTGCGAGACATGATGAGGAGGGGATCTGAGCACCTATGAACATAATCGAAGTGCAACGATGATGACCCGCAAATAACTCAATAACAATAACAATAACAATAACCACGGGAGAGAGCTGGAAGCAAACGGCCGTCAGTCAAATCCAATGGCGGTTATACTGAATAGCTTTATAAGCTCCAACGTAGTGCGCACAATAAATTGACAGCATGTGAAAGCTTTATTCACATTTGCTAGTGATGTGCAGAACATACATTAGCTTACCTTTATGATGACATAATTGCAAAGACGGTTTTCCTTTGATCCTTTTTGCCCTCTTTACTGAAATACACGTTCTCTCGCTTTTAGTCATTTAGTCATTCCGACTGGTTTCAGCACGGATTACAGTTTTCCTGCAGCTCAGCTAAGTACAATTTAGTCATACCTCTCATCATGTAAAATTCATTTCTGCATCCTACTTTCCTCGCCCTCCACTTTATCATCTAACATGTAGTAATTGTGCTTCACCGCTTGTTGTCGTTGTCCATGTATTCTGAAGAAGGCCACAGGCCGAAACGTCATATTGTGTTGTGTTCTTTATTTGTAAGCTGTCACCATACCTTGGAGTGTTTAGCAGGCTACCTTTATGATGACATCCGTCCTCACTGAAATCAGTTGCACACCAAATACATCCTCCAGTACTTGTAAAACACTGCTCATCTGTGTTTGTACAGATACATAGGGAATCATAAAAGTGACTTAACAAACCAGATGGAGAAAACTCTAATGCAAAGTATGACAATTGTTGTGTCTGAGTCTTTCGTTCGCCCGAAGCATTGTCTATATCTGCAATGTCGTGTCCTGTATACATTTGACTGCCTTTTGTAATTCATGCATTAGCCCATATCGTTTTGACTGTAGTGTTGTATCTATGGGCCAATGGATTTTCCTCAGTCTGCTATATTCAGTGCAGTCTTGAAGTATGTGTTCAGCAGTCTGAGGCGCCTGTCCACATGTACAAGTAGTTGAGGTACCGATCTTGAATTTTGTATACATGTGACTATGGAGTCTATTGTGTCCTGTTCTTATGCGTATAATGATAACTTGTTCATATCTATTCATATTATGAAAGGCATCCTGATTTGCTGCTTGTGGTCTTCTGATTGATTTGATTATCTGTTTCTTATGTTGGTATGTAAAAAGTGCACCTAGTTGTGTGCCTGTTGAACCTTCATTTGCCAACTGATCTGCTATCTTATTTCCAGACAATCTTTAATTTGTTCAGTTTCTTGGGTTGGTTGGACTGTTGAATGTTCCCACCTACTTTAGCGAGATCTGTTGCTTTCTCACTTCCAGGGATGACAAGTTGTGATGACATCTACTGCAGGACTAGTTCTGTCTTTTCTAACAGCGAACATATGTTCTTAATTAATTGAATGAGTTTGTCCTGATTCATGTATGAAATCATTTGCATGACTGATCATGCATCATTGAGGATGACTATTTTTGGACGCAAAACCTCTAGAATGTTGAAAATGTTTATGGCTGTATGTAGTGCATTGCCTCTGATATGATATTATATAAATCTATTAGTTAATCTTTATTGAGACAAATAAATGACAGGGATCTCCTATCTGTCTCAGGTTACACGTTTTGAGAGAAACTCCCGTGAACATATAGGATTATTTTGTTTTGTTTTTACAGTTGGACCATGGTTCGGGTGTGAGGGCTTCACAAAGATCTTTGTTTGGTTCTAATACATGTACGTGTTGTTTGAATTTGTACTTGCAAGATGATTTGTCTTGGAATTGTTGGTGCAGTGATCGCAGCAACCACACACTCATTCAAGTATGATATCTGCTCATTTAGACAAACTTTCTACTTAAGCTCTCATTTATTCAAACGAACTTTGTATTTAAAGTCATCCAAACACTTTCTCATTCATTGAAAATAATCCTCACTTTTTTACACGAGCTCTCTCATTCAATATTAAAATGTTTCATATTATTTTAAGAAAAAATGCATTACGTTAGCGCTTTAACATTTAAATGGAAAAAAAAATGTATCTCTCTCTCTCTCTCTCTCTCTCTCTCTCTCTCTGCGATCAAGACTCAATCATAGTAGGATTCCAGACTCTCTCAGGAAGTCTGCTGTCTATTTAAGTGATTCCATTGCCCCATATAGTTTCTCTTCTAGGGAGGTGAGTGTGGACCACATTGCTCTTCTCAGGTCTCTCTACTGGGGGCAATCATGTAGAACATGTTTTGTAGTCATATTGTTCAGTGTACAGTGGCATAGGCTGGGTGTGCATATTTTGAATTTGGTGAACATGTGATTTCTCATTCTATTGCGGCCAGTGCATAGGCGAAGTATGATGACTTGATCCCTCCTTGATAGTTGGTGGTAACCTTCCCTCTCGTTATGCTTTGGGTGTTCTCGTTTCCATTTTTCATGGGACTGGCCTTTGAGGATTGATTTAACTTCATCGTAACTGAGCGGATGGTTCTCTTGTGGTAATCGCCCTCCCTCTTTATCAAATTTTTCTTCGCGTTCGTTCCCGTGTATATCACAGTGTGATGGTATCCACTTAATGACTACTCTCTTGAAGTTATTGCATAGTTGGTCTTCGGTTGTTCTCAAGTCATCTAGTTCATTGTTCTTGGGGCGTTTTAGAGCTGTTATTACTGACAGTGCGTCAGTCAGAATCACCAATTTATTGTGCATGTTATCTTTGTGTTGAGTAGCCAGTGTTGCAGCTTCAGTTTCTGCTTTAAAGATTTTTGAGAATTTTCCAGTAGCTATTGACTTGGTGATCTCGTCCTGGTTATTCGGCGTCAAGAATACACATCCCCCTCCATTTCTGGTGGCATTTGTAGCGGATCCATCTGTGTATACGCGGGACCAAGAGTCCCGTGGGTAGATATCGTTTATGTGTTTTTCTGCTACGTGTTTTCCTTCTGTGTCTGATTGGGTGCATTTTTTCATGATTCCTGTTATATCTTCCTTAAGTTCTGGTATTTTGTGTTTCCCATGAGGAGACATCAGATTGGTCCAATGGTTTCGATATTGCTTTGGACAATACTGGGTCTCTAGTAGTTCATTCATTGGAGATTGCAGCGAAGTTCCTCCTCTTTAGTTGTGCTATTTCGAAATAAGGTATTCTTTGGTGCGTGCGGTGGTTTAAGGAGCCTTCTATATTTCTCCCCTTGTTGCAATATTTTAGTGGCCGGTCTGTCAACCAAGGGTTGCAAAACTGTTACTGTTTCTAGAGTAATGATAGGTGTAGATTTCATAGTACCAGTGATGATACAGGCAGCTTGATTATATGTTCTTTTAATTTTGCTAAGGTGTGATTTGGAAGCCATAGTCCAGACTATGACTCCATACTCTAGGACTGGTCTGGCTTTTCTTGCGTATAGTTGTTTCAAGATATTTCTGTCTGCTCCCCAGTCCGCTCCAGCAAATTTCTTCAAAATATTAGTTAGTTTTCTAGCTATTTTGCTTGCACTATCTATCTGATTTTTCCAAGTCATTATGTGATTCATGGTGACGCCAAGATATGTTGGGATTTGGTCAAAAGGCAGTGTATGTTCTTTTATCTTCAAGTTTGCAGAGAGTGTGGTTCTTGATAGGCTGAAAATTGTATCTGTAGTTTTGGTTTTTTTTTTTCGTTAATTGGTAATAATCAGGTTTTCGTCCATTTTTAAGTTCTTCTAGGGCATTTTGCATCCTGGATCCAACCAACGAAATACTTTCTTCGCGAGCCCATAACGCCAGATCATCTGCGTATATTCCTGAGTGTATTCTGGGTGGAATGTCCATTATGACGTCATTTATTAAAATTAAAAAGAGTTTTGGGGACAGGGCTGCGCCTTGTGGGACACCTTGTCGATTGTGATCTTCCTACATATTTGAACTTGGACTTGTACTCTGGCCGTTCTATCTGAAGGTATTGAGAGACCCAATTGAATAAACGACCCTGAATGCCAAGTCTAAAAGCTTGTTCTTTAAACCCTATCTGTGTTTCTAATGTTTCTCCACGTTGCAACGAAAGCTGTTGCACAGTCCCTTGAAATTATAAATGTTATTTGTATGTCATTTTAACAATCCGTTAAGATTAACTCACTGTATATGAATAGCATGCCCCATATGTTGGTATTACAGCTTTCTATCATAAACTAACTTTATGTTTCTGTTGTTATCAAAACAGACCTACCGCTTACTTACACAGTTCAGGTTTACGGCATATTTTATTACAAATCCTCCTTTAATTAACTTCTGTAATAAAAAATGCCCACCACTGAGCTAAGCGCATGCGTTTATCCAATTACCGATATGGATTAATAAGGAGAACTTAGCAGGAACGATGTAACATGTGTACAAACAAGACATCACGGAGACTGTAGCATTTTACCATGTTCACGAATTAGGAAAACTAATACAAACTATCCCTGTGCTGTAGTTAACTAAAGTTCCCTGCTGAAGAAATAAACCTAGTGTCAGATTTTGCATTACTCAAAGATGCACTACCCGTTATCAAGAATCAACACATTTTGTAGGACCAATATAATATAAGTTTAAACAATACAACATGAAGGATGTAGGAATGACCAAGTGTATAGTTGAAACATGAAGATAAAAAAGCTTATGAGGTTATAGGGGGCATCACCCTTTTGTCAGATTGGCAATACTCCAATACAGGAATAGGATATTTTTGAAGAACAATAATGTGAATATCATGCCAATCTGACCCTACCAACCCCTACATAACAGGTACAATTATACACACTGAGGCAATGTCGTCCAAATTAAAATAGTTAAAATGAAGACGAATGGTGAATATTCTCCATTTACTTTATATACACATATATATATATATATATATATATATATATATATATATATATATATATATATGCGTTATTGCAACATGTGTATGCGTATCATCATCGCAAAGTATTTGGTCTGCTGACGTGGATGGTCATAACTTGGTAACGATCTCTGTATTTGTTCATGTCTATTTTAGAGAAGGATACATTCTGTGAGATGATTCAAAACACTCTTCTTCCGTCCCTACTTTTTGCCAACTATTAATGTGAGATGAAGACATTTCTCAATGAGGCAAACACACACATACACACAACGCTTTAAAAAAAAACATCAGAAAGAAAGGATCGACATTTTTCGGGAACATGATGAAAAGAAGACATTTGATACATTTTGCAACTAGCTAAATACAGGAAATAAGAGAGCTCGCATACGATAAATGAATAAGGTTCTATACAGTTTTGTGTCGTGACATGTGAAACGATCAACAACAGTTTAACTTATTTATATACACAGGGCCGGATGGTGGGTATTGTCAAAACAACTAAAATGAGGTGGGACGACTAAAATAACAAAATTGATGAATATGCATCTCACATAATTAAATTTTATTTCAGATTTTACATTACGTCACAACTGTGGCAGGATTCGTAGAAACTGTTAACCATATGCTCAGATAATAGCTGACGAAATCGCATATTGTTTTGCTTTTCTTTCCTTCTTTATTTATTTATTTCCTTCTTCCTTTTTTTGTCATTTCCTCATGTTCGGATGTCGAGGGACACGATTATGTTTTCTTGTTTGGTTCTGGTCTGCACCTGTTGCGTCGTCCAGGAACCATGAACGCAATTTTTGTTACTTCTAGCCCGCTGTGTGCTTTGACGTGACCACACTATTTGAATGTCCTCTATAGAGTTGTGTTTATATGACAGTTCTATTCAATATTTAATTATTTATATATGTCTTTAATTTTCTTTTTAGTTATCAAAGATATTTTTGGGATTTTCTGGAACATTTTGTTTCAAATGAGTTGATTTTCCTGCTTGAAGTTTTTGAGATTGTCCAAGATTATAGTCACGTTTTGTTGTGGGGAAGATACACGTTCTCAGTAATTAAAATGTTGCTGCCTTGCTGCTACTGTACCACATGTTCTATGTAATTAAACTGTTGCTGCCTTGCTGCTACTGTGACACATGTTCTCGACAATTAAACGGTTGCTGCCTTGCTACTACTATACCACATGTTCTCTGTAATTAAACGGTTGCTGCCTTGCTACCATGTGCCACATGTTCTTATTAATTAAAATGTCGCTGCCTTGATACATCTGTACCGCATGTTCTATGTAATTAAACTGTTGCTGCCTTGCTGCTACTGTACCACATGTTCTATGTAATTAAACTGTTGCTGCCTTGCTGCTACTGTGCCACATGTTCTCAGCAATTAAACGTTTGCTGCCTTGCTACTACTGTACCACATGTTCTCTGTAATTAAACGGTTGCTGCCTTGCTACCATGTGCCACATGTTCTCATTAATTAAAATGTCGCTGCCTTGATACAACTGTACCGCATGTTCTCATTAATTAAAATGTTGCTGCCTTGTTACTACTGTACCGCATGTTCTCTGTAATTAAAATGCTGCTGCCTTGTTACTACTGTACCGCATGTTCTCAGTAATTAAAATGTTGCTGCCTTGATACTACTGTACCGCATATTCTCAGTAATTAAAATGTAGCTGCCTTGCTGCTACTGTGCCACATGTCCTTCAGGACGTGTAATTTTTGTGTTGTTAATCTTCATTTGATCTTTTTCTAGCGATTGTCTCGTGGCACAAACATTGCTTTGTGATTCCTAATTTGCTTAGGAACTATTTCACTGATAGATGAATGATTGATCCGAACCTGTGATTGTACACATTAGTGGTATACATAAGTGTATTTTGGATACACAAATGTGTGCAATCATAGTTGCGGCATGTATAGTTTTAGCCGCAGCTGTGCTCACACGTCATGCCATAGACATCATATACACAAGTTTGTTCCTCGCTCTTTGACTGGCTTGCTAACCACGAACCAAGACAGACATTTGGGGAATGTTGAAAAAGTCACGTACAATAGAACCAATCAGCTTGAATAAAATCAGTAAACTCAGAGCCTTCATGTGGAGCATAGCTGCTGTCAGTGTAAGAACTAGAGTACATGTGATGTGTAACGCACACATCCAGCAGTAGAAGACTTGATGTTATTTACATGGTAGTAGCAAACACAGACAAAGTTATAATATATCAGGATGACCACTCTGTTGGTTGCTGGGGGCTGGGCAGATATGGGAATACACCGCCAGCAGTGTTGTCCTTCCGTTTTGAAGCCAAAATTTAAGATCTAAACACATACAATCAATTTATTTTATTCCTGAACTGACTATGGCTCAATTCTCTAGTCAAGTCGAACCTTCGTTTATGGCATGCAAGTAAAAATATATTTCTTTGAATAATGAGTTGGTTTTTTAGCACTTGGACTCTAATAACAAGGATCTGTGTATCGTAATTTCACGAGTTATAATAATATTTTATGATGTCTTTATTTCGCTGAAAGTGATTTTCTGTTGTTTTATGATATTTATAAATGTTTAAAAAAAAAACAAAACAATGGTACCCATTTCTGCCAACGGCTTGGTCGACCGTTGGGGTATATTTTTTTTCCAACCACGAGTACAATTCACACTGCTTCCAGCGGGAATCGAACACGGGTTGTCCGAACGTCGGTAGTCCAGTCGGGTGGTTTTCCCTACTAGGCTACCGATGCCCCCAATACCATGGAAATGTAAGAAGAGTAATGTAAATGTTCTGAAAGAGGTCAAAGCAAAAAGAGAGCTAATTTACAATATTAGGAAGAAGCAATCATCATTTTTTTGCCCATGTAATGTGAAGAGAACCACTGGAATATATTGTAACAAATGGAAAAAATTGAAGGACGAAGAGATAGAGGGAAACACAGAGAAAAGATAAAAGACAGTTTAAGAGAATGGCTTAGTAGAAGGTTAACAACAGAAATGATAAAGAATTGTCGAGATCGAAAGTTGTGGAGAGACATGGTCACCTATGCCAGTAGGCCCGGTACTTGATGATGATGATGATGATTTAATTACTATTCTATCAAACCATTTTTAGGAACATGACTTTTTTTTTCTCTTTGTACAGGCAGAATAAGGAAGCTAAATTTGGATCTTTATCAGTTATAGTTTACTGATCCTGATGTTGCCAGAACTTATCCTTGACATCTCTCAGAACATAAACACTCTCTGGCCACATTGAACCTAAATTGTTAAATAATTAAATTATTTGTTATTATCTTAACAATGGCAACAAGTAAACCATTATATATACAAGTTAACTAAGGAACACATTTCAAAAACAACAGACACTTTACAAAAGGTAACAGATTATTTATTTTATTGATGAGCCAGTTATGAGTTTCAGAATTAAACAAGGCCTGTAGGAACAAACAAGTCAAGTTCCAAATTTTGAGCAATAATTTCTGCCAATTTAGACCACATTGAATTTGTCAGTGATGATGCAGTCGACAGATTAAATCAAATTACTAAACTTATATATATATAAATAGTCAGAACATTTTATAAAATATTTCAGATTGAACTTAAAGTGAGATAAACAAATCGCTTAACATAAAATTTCAAATTGCTGAATTTCAATTTTGTTATAAAAAATAGTCGTACTTGATCCCTGCAGTGTTCACAATCTTGACATTACCAGTTGGTAGTTTCCCTCTCATGAGCTAGAGTCTCTGCGTACAGACAACAACACACAATTACACTTAAAGCATTCTCTATCAAATGTTTAGACAATGATCAACGTTACAGCATAACAAATAAATACTGGTTAAATTTGAAAAAAAAATAACATTGGTGTGCTGACAAGGACATGCGTGTGTTCACTAAGATGACCAGACGTCCTGATTTGTTCGGGATAGTCCCAATTTTGTACTGTTTTTTTAACCTTTGTCGCGGATTTGTTACCTTCCTGAATTTGTCACGATTTTGGCTGATTTTTTAGCTTTTGTCCAGGATCTGTTAAAATGCATTAGGGACAAAAAACGTTTACTAATTTTGCCAATATGGTAAACGTCTCTTCGACTTAAAAATACACTTTGTTCTGTTGTTGTGTAGAAAATGTTTAAAAAGCTGAACTGGCTATTCATTTGTCGAAACAGTAACAGTAAAATGCTCTCCAAAACTTGAAACTGAAAATGAAACTCAACAAGTAGCATCTTTGCGGCCACAACATTTCATATTTTTGTGTATTCATTGTTTTATTTTCTTTTACCGACGAACTAATTCTTTGTATTGTGTTGATTAGTGATAGCTATTATTGTATTCATTCGATTGTATTTACATTGTGCTATTATTCAGTTACTTGACATTTTAATGTTTAAGAACTTATGCTATGCATATGGCACAGTCATAGAAAATTATTATTTAAACTATAGTTAGTTTGTAAAGTTTGTAATTGTTGCAACAAATTGCATCAAAACGTAAATGCAGCTTCAATCAAGATTTACAAAAGGTATGCCCCTTTCTTATAAAGTCTACATCAGACATAACATTAAGATATAGTAAACGTGTATCTGGGTTTTAGATTAACCATAGTGGACGTGGTGATATTAAGAGTCACATAAATAGTGCGAGAGAGACGTCGCTACAGCTGCATCAAGCCTGTCGTTGACAACATTTTTATCGAGCTGAACAGATTGGTGACAAAGAACAATTAGCTGCTACAGAAGGTGCATCTGCCTATCATACAGTAATACACAATCATACATTTAGATCTATGGAGTGCACATCAAAATTACTTCAGGTTAATTTAGAACCAAAATTTGCTTGTACGCGTATGAAAAATGAAGTCATTATTAGAAATGTTTTCACACCCCATGTTCAAAACGAGCTAAAACGTGACCTAAAAAAGTCAACATTTATTTCTATACTGACAGATGCTTCCAATCACAAGGAAATCAAGATTTTTCCTTTGCTTGTCAGATGCTTTGATGACAATGAAAGTAAAAAAATATTAGAATTGAAGTCATTGCCAGGAGAAACATCTGATATTCTTAGTAGTTTTATTAATGACTGTCTAACGAAAAAAAGGTTTAGAAAGGAAAGTATAAGTACTATGTGTAGATAACACAAATTATAAGTTGTGGGGGTGCTGAAAGCAAAGGGAAGAACAATGTTTTCATAAAGCTGAAAGAAAACCTTGGACATGGTTTGATATTGTTGGTTGTGCATGCCATATTTTCCACAACACTGTTCGAGTAGCTGTAGATGTATTACCTATTGATGTTGAGATGATTATTGCTAAAATGTATCTGCATTTCAAATCATACGCAGTTAGCGTTGAAAGTCTCAAGGAGTTTTGCCTATTTTGTGGACACAGACTTCCAGATGATTTTTGGTTTTGCACAGACTAGGTGGCTTGCAATGTTGACTGGTGTTGACAGCGTTCTTCACATGTTCCTGCCTTTAAAATCATTTTGTCAGTATCAGGGAAGATGCCTGGTATTTATACAGAAATTCTTTGAAAACCCCCTATCAGAAGCATGGCTTATTTTTGTTCACAGTCAAGCATCCTCTTTCCACGAAGCAGTGTAGAAAGTAGAAGGACAGATGGTCACTGTTTTTGAAGTAATTGACAACATCAATGGTTTGGAACTATCGTGAAGTCTAAACTTGAAGATGGTTTCTTACCATCAAGAGTTACGCTAATTCTTGACAAGCTTGAAATGGAAGGAGTTCAACAAGATGATGTCAAGTTTAAGACCAGTGTTTCTTCATTCTATGAAACAGCTTCACGTTATTTGAAGAAATGGACTGCAACAGCTTTTCAAAATCTTGATGCCTACAGCTGGATAATAATTAATTCAAACAAGAAAAAGCTAGAGAACAAGTGAAATCAAGGAGATGTGCTAACGAATACTTGTCAACTCTTTATTATATGATCCAGAAAGCTGCCTGGCTGGACGATTACAAATAACAATGTACAGCATCAAAGTTGCTCTAGGATCAAACATCTAAAAAATTTCTCTCAGAAGACACAAAATGGTGAGTACATCAGTGACAAAACTAAACAGTTGGAAAGCTAAGTCAAACATTACTCAGGTCTCTAGACTCTAGCCTCAACATTTATCCTGGCTACACCTGATGCCGGTTTATAAAATGTTGTTCTATACATTGTAAGGGGTTTAGGTTCATGGGGTTTAGGTTTATGGGGTTTAGGTTTATGGTGTTAGGTTCATGGGGTTTAGGTTCATGGGGTTTAGGTTCATTGGGTTTAGATTTATGGGGTTTAGGTTCATGGTCTGTATACCTCAACAGTTCTTTGTCGTCTAGAGAGAACCCTCATGGGATTGAGTTATTGAGTTATTTGCGGGTCATCATCATTGCACTCCTAAAATGCTTATAGGTGCTCAGATCCCCTCCTCAGCAATTCCCTCGGTGTCCAGCGAATGACGACTCCAGTTCTATGTTGGTTGATAAGTCTTCTTACCCGCCCACTAAGCTTCTCATTTCTGGATGTGCCCACCTTAACTCCCATTTCACTCATACGAAAAAGTGACGCGGATCTGTGTTTGTCGAAGTCCTGTGCTCTTCCCACATCTCGGTGGGCATTGATGATGTCCGCCCGACCCATTAGTTGCCCGTCCCCAACGACAGCGCAGCTAGCCAACCTGTCCGCTCTTTCATTTCCCCGTACTCCCGAATGTCCAGGGACATAGACAAAGGTGACCTTACGTATTTTGGATTTCTGCAACGACTCTACCCATTGCATGCGTACAGAGCCCGCCTCCACTTTTTTTTATCATGCTCATCGAAACACTCAGTATACATGCGTGGGTGTAGTCTTGTGATTCTAACCATTTGAATGCCTTGGTCACTGCCATCGCCTCCATTGTCATGCTACTCGTGGTCATGACGTATGCACCACTGTCTTCCTTGACTATTCTGCCTGCCGAGCGTGCTTTAAACGCCCATGCACTTCTTTGGTGTCGTATTACAGATCCGTCTGTATAGATGACTGCATCTTTCTTATCGGTGTTATTGCAGATGGGCCGTTGATCTCGGCATTAACCACGACCGGGTTATGTTCCCTACTTTTCCTGTCGAGTGTGACAATACACGAGAAAGTCCCCTTTAATGACGTAGGCACCGGTATCTACACCTCAGCAACGCTGATATTAGTAAGCCCAAAAACCTGTTTGATGACATCTTCTGCTAAGCCTGGCACCTTTCACTGTGTTGAGCACGTGGTACAATGGCTGCTCTGTATCTCTACTAATCTTCAGGTATGCTCATGCTCTCCAGATCTTTATTCTGTCATCCATGGTTGGAAAGTGAAGAAGATACCTCATTGCTACACGGGATTGTCCTTCCATGATAATGCGCATGGCTTCTTTTTGTATTTTCTCCAGCCTATCATTTTAAGTCGTACTGCCAGTAAGAATTGCTAGGGCATACTCGATTTGTGCAAGGACTAATCCCTGAAACAGAAGAGTAAGTAGCCTCTGTCGATGTTGGCAGCTACCATGGCCTTCAAGTCGGCAAATCCGACGTGAGATCTTATCCGTGAATATAAGATATTGCGTGCACACACACACATGATGTAATAAAAATATAATGTAAAATGCGTGTTAAATAAATTATACATTCCAGTAACAACAGACAATATACAATTGATCAATCACAATTTTCTTTAATTCTCATTTCATTGTTTACGAAGCATGTAATCTAAAGGTCAGTTTTGGGTTGTAACAGTAGCAAAGATCCATAATAACTAGTAGTTGGTTTTGCCGTGTACGTCATATTAGACTCAATGTGAGCTTGATGATGATGCAAGCACTTGAGAGAGTAACTTAAATTGCTGTTTTTATATAATAAATGTCGAGACGTGTGTCAGAAACCGTAAATTGCTGAATTTATAAAAATAATTATTCTCATTTCAGAGTTGCTCAAGATCTTGACAGGTTCACTCATTAGTCCCTGTCCCATGGGCTAGGAGCTGTCCATGGGTTGGAAATAGATAGAAAATAATAACTCATTAAATGAATGTCTTCTCTACAAGTCCAATCTTAAAATATTTAAATATGGATATCTCAAATGTATTCCTCATCGAATTAAAGAAAAGAAAAACATGTCTCCCTATCATTACTCCTCCCTGACAGTCTTTAAGAGGCCTATGATTAAGAGCTGGTGCTAAAATGTTCTAACAAGCATGTGAGTATACAATGTCATGAGTTTATGAATAAATCTCAACATTTTCATAGCAATACTAAAAATATAGCAGAAAACGAAAGAAATATTCACTGATACATTTACCTTGAGCTATCAATGTAAAGTGAATTCTCTTCCCCACCATTTACATATTAGTGCCTGCTGTGTTTTGAAACTTGTTGTCCAGTCCGTCTGTCCCCAGGAAAGATTTGTTGAGAATTGGCTATCTAACCTTCGCATTTCCTTGACCTTCATAAAGGGCAGTTGCTATATGAGTTCTCGACCCTAAGAATGTAGACCAGTAGAAAGTTGTCATCTTCGTGTGCCTTCTCCGCAACGAAGGTCGGCTACCATGGATCGCCATTCTAGTAGAGGTAAAGGCATCAAGATTCACCAAGATGCGTAGAGATGTTTTTGTGTTTGTTGTTCGTCCAGTCCAGGGAAGTGACCATTTTTTATATTTTTCCTCTCGTTAGTATCTAGCATATTATCGCCATGTAGTTAGATTTGTTAATATATCGTTATATATAATTGTTGTGTTTGTTGTTCGTCCAGATGAAGGCCTACTTGGCCGAAACGTCGACTTTTGTTTCGTCCATTACCACGTAAAGCTGTCACCATACCACTTTTTTCCTTCCTTTTTTTTAGTATCGCCATCGCCATTCTACTGTTTCTTGCTTTGATGGTGCAGGCTGTCATATATTGACTTGACCATCTTTTGATGTTACTCGTCCATGCTAGTCTTGGTCTACCTCTGCCTCTTTTACCTTGTGTTTTTCCTTCCAATATTACTTTTAGTAGGCTGTTGTGTCTTTTAACATGGCCCAAAAATTTCATTTGTCTTGTCTTAATTGTATTTGGTTGTTCTCTTTTTATTTTCAGTTGTTTTAAAACGTTATCGTTTGTTATCTTTTGTTTCCATCCAATTCTACCTATTCTTCTATAAATCCAAATTTCAAAGGCTTCAATTTGAAAGGCTTGAATTAAGAAAGTTATACCGGATCAAAAAGTTCTAGGACGTTTAGATGAGAGAATTAGACTTGGTATACGCCCACTTGCAAATTTAAATGATAATGGTGGGAGACTCACGTCAGACGTTATGAGAGGACAATAAAGCTGATTCAGATCCTAATCAACATTTCTCAGGGTTTTCCTAATAACAGACTAAACCTGTATGGCCAAGGGAGCAGATTGTATTATGGAATGCTATCTGCAAAACAAAAGTGTGTAACAAAGAATGATATATCTTGCTGAAAAGTGTATATTTTGAATACGCCAATTTAACATCAGTAATGATAAAATATGCATTGCGTTAAACGACTAACGTTGTACTCACAACACAAAGTTCTATTAATTGGAAAGACCGCTGCAGATCTTGAGAATTGGGGAGAAATCCTTAAATTTGATCCTTGATCTGACTTGGTACAGGTAACTATTGGTACCTTCATCAGAGTATGAATGGCACAACACGACACAGAGGCATACCAGACTTCCAGAGAAAATGCCAGTTAAGGCATACATCTGATGAGAGTAAAGGGAAGACCCTGCTTGCTCGCTACATTGAACAGAGTGATAAAAGAAATGAGACTGTATGAATGAGGATACAGGATCACGCTCAGAATTATGTGAGGGGATGTAGAACTGGGAGAAGATCTCACAATCACAACCGCCACATTTGCACAACACTTTATAGGTCACACGGCACTGCTCCTGGTCCTGATAGTGTTCGGTACGACAACATGGGCGATTTAGCTGACGACGACTTGCAAAACCTGCCAAAAAATGTATTGCTCACATTCAGAGTGACCAGATTAAGGAAAAGTGGTACACAGCTACTTACTACCGCTACCGAATCCAAGCAAGCTACTTGAGAAAATAGTTGCCCGCGTCCTCGCCTGTCTCCTTGAAAAGAATCGCACATTCACACCCACACTCTGAGGTTATGAATATAACAAAGAGACATGGTTCAGTGCGGCAGTCCTCGCCTGTGATGTCTTCCATAGACGAGAATAGACATGTGCTGCTGCTATAGATCTGGAGAATGCATACAACAGAGTACCTTTTGAATACCTCATGCTTGTGCGCCACAAACTGGCGGTGTAACCCTTCCCCATTATACGGATCGCTGCTATGGATGATGAGGAAGGCGATACTCAGATGTGGAAGTTGTTCATCCGAGCCAACATCCATTTGTCCAGGGCTGCCATTAGACTCACCATTGTCACCAGTTTCGTTTAACGTGTACACAATAGCGATCGGGGAACACAGCTGGATGGAAGGGTAAGAAATATATATGACTTTTGCTGATGATATTCTGGTATATAAAAAGGGAAGGGACAGAAGTGAAATCGCCTCCACAATGCAAAACTAACTCGAACACATTTTTTTCTGGCGTGGAGTATCATGTGCATTGGTTAAACATAATAAAGCACCAGTTGCATGGTTCTGCCTTAACAATCATATCGTTAATACAGAAACACTGGTGGTACAAATGGGAGCTGATGAGGTGACCAGGGACATGATGATGACATACCTCGGAGTTAACATCGCAGCCTGTGTTTTCGGGACCACGTCGACCATGTGATAACAAAATCCCGTAAAGGAATAGCAGCCTTGAAGGTCATGTCAGCTGCCAACATCGAGCAAAGGCTATTTACACGTCTGTTCCAAGGACGAGTCCTAATAAAACTCGAGTCTGTCCTGGCAATTCTTACTGTCAGTAAAACGCAAAATAACAAGGTGGAGAAAATACAAAATGAAGTCATGCGCATTATCTTGAGATGTACGAGGGACACTCCCTGTGTAGCAATGAGGTATCTTCTTGACTTTCCAACCATGGATGATATAATCACGATCTGGAGAACACGAGCATACCTGAAGATTATAGCTTGTTTCATAACTCGTTCCCAACTTTTAAAATCGATAGCTTTTTAACCGCTTGTTGTAAGTTGTTCAAAATTCGCATGTACAGTTATAATGATTAGAACCCAACAGGGAATTAATTTCATTTAAAAAAAACATTTGGTTATTATTGTTGCTTATTTGATTTATATAAATTTATAACGACCCATTGATTGTAGTCAAAACTTAATGTTTACAGTATTTTAAGTTAAAAATAGCGAGTAAAAATCCATACACGGTAACATTGATATGTTTGCACGCTTCCACCAAGGTTTTTTGACACAATTAGACACTTGTAAAAAACACGAGAAATTGTGTGTTCCATTTCCGTTCATTCATAGGTAGAGACGTGGAACAATAACATTTATCATGAGTCTTAGAATGAAATTCTGCAGTTTACAAAACATCGCAATAAAAATGTATGACTATATTTGCAAAGAGACTAAACGATGAAGATTATTTCATTCTTTAGAAAACGCTGAGAATAGGACAAGACACATTTTGGATTTATCTAAACGGTCATTTAATCGCTGGATTCAAGCACGTGACCGTCAATGTTCAAAATATACAAAATCACAAGAAAGAGCAAAAATGTTGGATAATTTCGACAGTGAACTTATTAGAAGTGAAATTCGCAAAATGTTGGGTATGAATGAAACTGTTACAATAAGAAAATTAAAAGTATTGAAACGTATTGAAAAAGAACAACAGTATTGAAATATCAAAGTCTACATTATGGAGGAATGTGAGAGCTGCAGGCTTTACATTCAGAAAGTATTCCAATGGACGAAACATCATCTGTGAGAAGCCACATATAATAATCATGAGAAGCAAGTACTTACGTGAAGTAAAAGAGGTGCGCAAGCAAGGTTATGATATTGTGTACTTGGATGAAACATGGATCAATCCTCACCACACTAACCAAAGGGAATGGCAGTCATCAGATGGAAAGATTAAGAGATTAATACCTAGCAGCAAAGGACAGCGCTTGATAATTGCTCATGCAGGTAGTCGACAACATGGACTAATACAGAATGCAGAGCTCATTTTTCTTTCAAATTCCATAGACAATCTGGATTATCACTCTCAGATGAATGGTCACATATTTAGACATTGAATTGAAAATTCTGTTCTCCCATCACTAGATCGACCATCTTGCCTAATAATGGACAATGCAGCGTACCACAACATTGTTGCACTTGAAGATAAAGTCCCGACGTCATCCAGTACAAAAGATGCTATTAAGATATGGCTCACAAAGGAGGACATACAATTTAATAACATGTACTTAAAACCTGAATTACTATCTCTAGTAAAGCAAAAACAGAGGACAAAGATTTTTCAAATAGATAAGATTATCCAAGAGCACGGTCATATAAGTTTGAGGCTGCCACCTTACCATGCTCATTTAAATCCAATAGAACTAATCTGGGCAAAATTAAAAGGACAAGTGGCAGATGAAAATACAACATTCAAAATATGCGAAGTAAAGAATCTTGCTAATCTCGCTTTATTAAATGTAGACAAAGATTATTGGGCTAAATGTGAAGACCACGTCTTAAAACAGGAAGAGGAATATTGGAAAAAATGATGGTTTGTGGAATGTTCAACCCCAAACAGTTATTAATCTTTTAGACTCGTCTAATTCAGAATGAAAGTATATAGCCCCCACAATGTTGGCCCCTATATTACCTTAAATTAGTTCAACAAACGGTCCTTTTCAGGACCACATAACTATGAAAATTGGGCATACATGTATACCTTGAAATTATCGTCCGTCCTCGAACTGAGAAGACAATAATTCTCCTGGTGTTTTATTTTATTCAGTTATTTCCCCGTTACGGCCACACCTTTACCTAGTGAAAATTAATCATAGACCAGCAACTACGGTAATGTCTTTTATTTAGGGGTTCACAATTTACAATTTTGACAAACATCAAAGAAATTCGCCGCTTTAAGAAAACTGCAGCTGCAAGACATTTGTTAAATATACATTTAAAGGGTCTTTTGCATTATAAAAACATTTGGAAAATTTCAACAGTTTTTAACAAACGGTTACTGAGTAATAGCGTTTTGAAGTTGGGCACGTGATTTGAAACGAGCTATAGTACAGATACAGAGCATTGCACCACGTGCTCAACACAGGAAAAGGTCTCAGGCTAAAAAGAGGCAAATCATGGGTGGGCTGAGCAGAAGATGTCATCAAACAGGTATGTGGGCTTACCAATATCAGCGTTGGTGAGGAGTGGATACTGTTGCCTACGTCATTCAGGGGGAGATTCTCTGTATAGTTACAAACGACAGGAAATGTAGGGAACATAACTCAGTCGTGGAAAACGCGAGGTCAACGGTCTCATCTGGGATAATACCGATGAGATAGATGCAGTCGGATCTGTCATACGACACCAAAAGAGTGCATGGGCATTTACGGAGAGTTCAGCAGGCAGAATAGTCAAGGAAGACAGTGATGCATACGCCATGACCACAAGTAGCATGACGATGGCAGTGACCAAGGTATTCATCTGGCTAGAGTCACAAGACTACACCCACGCATGTATGCTGAGTGATTCGATGAGCATGATAAGAAAAGTGGAGGCGGGCTCTGTACGTATGCAATGGGTAGATTCATTATAGAAGTCAAAAATACATAAGGTCACCTTTTGTCTATGTCCCAGGACATGAGGGAGTACAGGGAAATGAAAGAGCGGACAGGTTGGCTAGCTGCGCAATTGTTAAGGACTGTCAACCAATGGATCGTGCGGCCATCATCAATGCATTCCGGGAAGAGGGAAGGACACCGGACTTCGACAACCATGAGTTAACGTCACTCCTTTGGACAAAAGTGATGGCAGTTAAGATAGAATAGACACAGTACACATAGATGGCACACACAGAAACGAGAAACTTTGTGGGCGTGTAACAAAACCATTCCACTAACACGGAATTGGAGACATCAGTCGCTGGACACTGCGAGACATGATGAGGAGGGGATCTGAGCACCTATGAACATAATCGAAGTGCAACGATGATGACCCGCAAATAACTCAATAACAATAACAATAACAATAACCACGGGAGAGAGCTGGAAGCAAACGGCCGTCAGTCAAATCCAATGGCGGTTATACTGAATAGCTTTATAAGCTCCAACGTAGTGCGCACAATAAATTGACAGCATGTGAAAGCTTTATTCACATTTGCTAGTGATGTGCAGAACATACATTAGCTTACCTTTATGATGACATCCGTCCTCACTGAAATCAGTTGCACACCCAGAAATACATCCTCCAGTACTTGTAAAACACTGCTCATCTGTGTTTGTACAGATACATAGGGAATCATAAAAGTGACTTAACAAACCAGATGGAGAAAACTCTAATGCAAAGTATGACAATTGTTGTGTCTGAGTCTTTCGTTCGCCCGAAGCATTGTCTATATCTGCAATGTCGTGTCCTGTATACATTTGACTGCCTTTTGTAATTCATGCATTAGCCCATATCGTTTTGACTGTAGTGTTGTATCTATGGGCCAATGGATTTTCCTCAGTCTGCTATATTCAGTGCAGTCTTGAAGTATGTGTTCAGCAGTCTGAGGCGCCTGTCCACATGTACAAGTAGTTGAGGTACCGATCTTGAATTTTGTATACATGTGACTATGGAGTCTATTGTGTCCTGTTCTTATGCGTATAATGATAACTTGTTCATATCTATTCATATTATGAAAGGCATCCTGATTTGCTGCTTGTGGTCTTCTGATTGATTTGATTATCTGTTTCTTATGTTGGTATGTAAAAAGTGCACCTAGTTGTGTGCCTGTTGAACCTTCATTTGCCAACTGATCTGCTATCTTATTTCCAGGTATTCTACAGTGAGATGGGATCCGCTGCAGGGCAACCATGTGATGCTTGCAGAGTTCAGTCGATAAGGTCTGCAGATGTGGTAATTTTCAGAATTGCAGTGTCTGGAGTACTGATTTTGCATCTGTCAAAAACACTACAGGCTGTGGGCTAAGATTACTGTTCAGTAGTTTTTCTATTGCCAACTTTATTGCATGGTTTTCTGCATCATAACTTTGAAAATATTTCCCTGTTGCTATTGTATTCATACCCCTAGTGTTATTTGGGTACTCTATACATGCACCTGCTCCCCCATTCTTTACTGCATTCTGTGCTGATCCATCTGTGTACACACGAATCCATAGGTCCCGTGGGTATTCTTCATCCAAGAAACTGAGAGTAATTGTTTTTTCGTTGAACTCTTCTGTTCCTCCATGTCAAATATTCCTTTCACTTCTGTCCGTATTTGTATTGATAATCCTGGTTCGTCTGTCCAGGGAGTCTGTTCTGGTATGGGCAGTAGGGGGTTAACAACTCTTGGCATGTCTGGTGATTGTCTACTAATACGCTTGGCTTGGGGGATAAAACTGCTTCTTTTAAGTCGTCCCAATGCAAGATTTTGAACGGATGTCTTGTTATGCATGCACACCTGCCTGTATCAGCACCTTTGTATCCCTCCGTTCTCTCAATGCTGTTATCCTCCACAATTTCTCCAATATTGATGTTGATTTAATTGCTACTGTGATGACCCTAAGTGCCTGGTTATGTACTTTATCCAGCTCTTTCAGTATGGTCTTTGATGCTGAGCACCATGCAGATGATCCATATTCTAAATGTGGGCGTATACTCTGTTGGTAAACTTTACTGAGTATTTTCCCACTCGCACCCCACGTGGTTCCACACATCTTTCTTAGAATAGCTAATTTACTCCTTGTTTTTTGGGTTGCCTTATTTATCTGCTGTTTCTAAGATAGTTTGTTATCAAATGTAACTCCGAGATACGTAGCTTGTATGTCTTTCTTCACAGGTTCTTTGTTTATGTAGATGGCTCCTGATTTTTGTTTTTGGGGAGAGAGTGAAAAGTGTAGTACTGCATTTGTCTGCATTGATGCCGATACACCATCTATTTGTCGATGAATTCAGTGCATCCATAGCTCTTTGTAGCAATCTGGAGGCTACTGTTGCATACTCCTCGGTGCACCACATTACCAAGTAATCTGCATACATTGCCACTTTGATGCCATGTGGTAGTTCAGTAACTAGGTCATTGATGTAGATCAGAAAAAGCGTTGGAGATAGTACCCCTCCATGTGGACGCCCTGGCGCAGTAAGACCTTCTTACTCTTAAGACCATCCAATTACACTCTGGCTCTCCTGTTATGCAGGTATGCTTTGATCCATTTGTACATCCTGCTATTTCCTCCATAATTTCTCAGTTTCTTCAAAGGTCCTTCGTTCCATACCTTATCAATTGCTTTCTTTAGGTCAATACATGCTGCTAGTACCAGTCTCTTTTCTTGAAACGCATCATCAATTTCCTGGGAAAGATAGGTTGCCTTATCTTCGGTAGAGTAACACTGCCTAAAGCCTACTTGTTGTGGGACAAGGGGATTTTCACTTTCCAGGTACCACTTCAGTCTGAGATTGATTATACGTTCCATTGTTTTACACAAACGGATTGTTAGGTCTAAGACACCCTAAGAGTAATTGAAAACAACGTCAATATAAAATACATCCAAATATATGCACCTTGCAACAACAACGACGAAGAAAGAGAAGAATTCTACTAAACATTTAACGAAATCACAAAGTAAATAAGAACGAAGACCTACTGGTGATGGGGTACTTTAACGTTAGACCAGGAAAATGCAATTATGAGAACATCAAATATCTGGGCCTATTTGGAGATAACACAAATAGAACGAACGAAAATGGCAACCGAATGCTTGAATTATGCAAACAACATGAATTATGAATAACTAACACTTTCTTTAAGCATAAAGACTCACAAATATACACCTTGTATAAATGGAACGATAACAAATTGTAAAAGTCAAATAGATTTCATCCTAGCGAGAACTCAAAGTAAGAGGAAAAAACAGAGACAGCAGAGCGGTACCTAACATCATAAATGATACAGACCATAAAATGGTGCTAATAACCACCCAGAAAGAAAAACAAGACAACAAGAACCAATTGAAAACAAGAAAACAATCGGAAAGGACAATCAAATTAAGCCAACTTAAAACAGAAGACAAAAAGAAAGACATAGAAAAAACAACTAGAAAGCCAATTTAAACAACTACCACAACAAATAACTACAGTAGATAACGAGTGGCTCATATTAAAAAAATCATTGACGAAAACAGCAACCACAATATGCGGAACAAAGCAAAGGAAGAAGGAGGGAAAGATGAGCACTCCATGGCAGGAATGATATAGTCAAGAACGCCATGTGGAATGATATAGTCAAGAACGCCATGTGGAATGATATAGTCAAGAACGTCATGTGGAATGATATAGTCAAGAACGTCATGTGGAATGATATAGTCAAGAACGCCATAAAAAGACAGAAAAAACTATACAAAATCTGGCTAAAAACTAAAAAGCCAAGCGATTATGATATACACACAATAGAAAAAAGAGAAGTGAAGAAATTAATCAAAGAAGAAAAACATAAAGCATGGATACAATTTGGAGAAATGATTAGTAACAATCACAAATCAGCATCCAGAGACTTCTATAGAACAATTAAAGCCATAAGACAAAAGAAAGACAATTATGACCCAACTGAAATCATCAATGATAAACGAAGCCAAGCAATAGCAAACAAAGAGCAAATCTTAACGAGATGGAAAGAATATTTCGAAGAGCTTTTGAATGTAGAAACAAGTCCAAAAACATACAAAAAGCAACTAACAGTTGGCGATAAGAACCAAATATATTAATGGAAGAAATACAAGAAACATTACGACTAGCACCAAGAAACAAAGCCCCGGAATCGATAACATCCCAGTAGAAATGCTAACAGCAGCGGGATAGGCAGGATGTAAATGGCTGCACAAAATATATTAAACGCTGCATGGATACAACAGCAAGTCCCAGACGACTGGAAACAGTCCATTATATTACCAATATGGAAAAATAAGGGCAGCAGAAGAGACTGCAACCAATATAGAGGAATATCGCTCTTAAGCCACACAGTGAAGTTATATGCCAAGATAGTTGAAAAAAGAGCCAGTGGTAGGGTGTGCTAAACACTCCAAAGTATGATGACAGCTTTACAAGGAAGGAACACAACACAATACTGACGTTTCGGCCTGTGGCCTTCTTCAGAATACAAAAACAACGACAACAAACGGTGAAGCACAATTATCTATAACTACATGTTAGATGATCAAGTGGAGGGCTAGGAAAGTAGAATGTAGAAATAAGAAAGGAGAGAGAAATTAATTCTACATGACGAGAGGTAGGATTGGCGACATTTCCACGCCTCTATCCACATCACCTTCCACATCTCCACCTCCTCCGTATCTTTCATAGATATCGCAGTCTCCTTGGGCACCTCTCATCTTCTTACCTTGGTCTTCTTCAAGGTCACTGACTCCCATAGTTTCCACCGCTATGACTCCTCTCACCATACATCCCGTAAGAACTCTCTTCCCTATTCTCAGCTTCTCAGACTTCGTCGCCTTTGCCAAGACGATGAACATTTCCTTCACAATGCAACCTCATGCTTGACTTCTTCCGCCGACGCCTCTATCCAGAAACAGCTCTCCTCCCGGCCATGCGTCGAGTTCTCCACACTTCTCGTCAGTCTGCTCTTACCCCCTCCACTCACCCCCCTCGGACAGAGCAGTGCTTGCCCTCACCTATCACCCTCACCATTACGCAGTGATTAGAACCATCCACCGCTACCTCCCTATTCTTCGATCTGACCCTACTACTCGTCTGCTCTTCCCCGACCCGCCATTAGTGGCCTTTAGACGTGACCGGACACTTCGAGACCTTCTTGCCAGGGGTCGTCTTCCTGCTGACCACTTCAGCCATCGAGGCACTATCCGCTGCAACCGGAAAGTATGTAAAACTTGTGACCACGTTTTCCAGACCGATACTGTCCTCTTCTCTAATGGTCCTTTCGAGATCAGAGAGGGATTCACTTGGACATCGCGGAACATCATTTATGCCATCATTTGTAAGCGATGCAAGTTACCTACATCGGCCAATCTGGTAGACGTATCGGGGGTAGGTACCTTGAACACTTGAATGACATCACCCGATTAGCGGACACTCCTGTAGCAGCCCACTTTAACTGGAGGGGCCATCGAGGTAAGACTGATGTCTTGGTTACTGGCCTAGTATCATGCTCCTCTGATCACCACAATCGGCTCACTCTGGAGCACCGTCTGATCGCTCGTTGGGGTTGCCTCACCCCTCGTGGCATCAATGTACCCCTGCCCCTCTGAGGATCCTCCTTCCTCCGACTCCATCCTTCCACCTATGGACTTCTCTTCCTATTTCACTTCCTGGGTCTTCTACTCCTCGTCCATACCTGTTCTCCATATCCGCTTTGAGTAACCTTTACCTTGCTTTCTTCATCGAAACACCCCCCCCTTTTCTGCTGACTACCTTCGTATCCTTCACCTCTTTATCACTATATTACATCTCCACCCGGACTGTACCATCTCTCTGCCCACCTCTATTGTTCCTCGTCCTTCCCACCACCTCTCTGCTTATCTACTCCTAGCTCATCCCTCTCCTCTCCATTCACTTGTAGTCACTACTCCTCTATATCTACTATTCCAGTATCCCCCCTATCCTGATGCCCACTTTCATTCCTCTCCTAGGACCCTCATCATCCCCCTTTGTTCCTTCATTTCCCTACTTCTTTACCTCCTTTGGTTCATACCTCTTGCGCACCATTCTCCTATTACTCCACTTCTTCCAGACACCCTCTCTTTTTATGCACTGCTGACCTACCGCCTCTCCTCCTATCCACTTCCTACATACCTGCTTCTCATCTCTCCTCTGCCTGTCTCATCCTCTATACTTCCATACCTCTCGAGTGACTTACTTCCTCCGGACCACCCCTCTATCACTCTACCGCCCTTCTCCCTACCTACTTGACTTATACTGGTTCCTTATTCTTCCTCTCATCATCTCTTCCTCCGACACTCACTCCCTGCCATCGTTGACCTACCTTTCTACTCTTCCAGTTCTAGGCTTTCCATTCTGTATAGCCTATTATATATCTCTCACCCATCTCCCAGTTCATTACTTGGTCTTTTCTTTCACTACTTCTTTTACCTCTCGCGGGATCTCTCACCTGCAGTGTTCGATTAATTTATGACATGGTCTGCCCCTCCGGGCATTTGCTTTTGTGCCTCTTTTAATGCTCCTAGTCATTCTGACTTGTGTCAGCACGGAGGACCGACTTGCTGCTCGAAGCTAAGTGCATTTTATGATACATTTTTATTTTTATTTTTCTCTTTCTCGTTTTCCATTTTATATATCTTGACGCCCATCATACCTCTCGTCATGTAGTATTAATTTCTCTCTCCTTTCTTATTTGTACATCCTACTTTCCTAGCCCTCCACTTGATCATCTAACATGTACTTATAAACAATTGTGCTTCACCGTTTGTTGTCGCTGTCCTTGTATTCTGAAGAAGGCCACAGGCCGAAACGTCAGTATTGTGTTGTGTTCTTTCCTTGTAAAGCTGTCATCATACTTTGGAGTGTTTAGCACACCCTACCACTGGCTCTTTGCCACCAGCTTTACCGCAGCATTGCAATTATTTGCCTGTTCCCTACTAGTTTAAAAAAAGATTGAGACCAATTATAAAACCACAACTAAGTGATGCTCAGATAGACTTCAGGAGGAACAGAGGTTGCACTGATGCCATATTTATCATAAAACAACTAGCGGAGAAAACAATAGAGCATTATAAAACACTATATACATCTTTTATTGACCAAGGAAAGGCGTTCGATAGGGTGGACAGGGAACAAATGTGGTCCGTATTGCCCTTGTACGGAGTGAGTCACCACCTAGTAGATATATGCAAGAGCCTCTATGAAAGTAGTCGCACTAAAGTAAGATCTTCAGCAGGCTATTCTAAACATTTCACCATTAACTCCGGAGTAAGACAAGGTTGCGTGCTTTCCCCTTTACTTTTCATCACATATATGGGCACTATATGCAAATTGGTATGCCCTATTGAAGGAAATATACCAACACGGATAATAACAAGCGAAAACAAAAAGAGGACGAACTATACGTACCAGAAAACAACATATGAGATGAAGAAATAAATGAAATACTATTTGCAGACGACTAAGTTCTAATACAGGAAATAACCGAGGACCTACAAGAACATATCAACAGGCTAAACAACACTTGTAAACAATACAACATGAAGATCAACATAAGCAAAACCGAAGTAATGGCAATAGCGAGAAAGAAAGTAAAAACTAAACATCATAATAGATAATACAGCTTTGAAGCAAGTAGACAATTTTAAATATCTGGGTAGCACGCTAACACAAGACAATAACCAAGAGACAGATATAGATTTAAGGTGTAACAAAGCATGCCAAGTTATAGGCCAAGTATCAACACTATTGAAAAACAAAGCAATAACTACGGAAGCAAAAAGGGCAATATACAAATCAATTGTTCTACCAACTTTGTGCTATCAGTGCCAGAATTGGACGCTGGACTCTAGAACAATAAGAAAGATAATGACCACCGAAATGAAATGTGTCAGAAGAATGACAGGAAACAGCTTAAGGGACAGAGTAAGAAACACTGACCTGAGGAAGAAACTCGAAATTGAACCAGCCATCGAATACATAAAGAAACAACAGATAAATTGGTTCGGCCACATAACAAGACAAAAAGAACTAAAAATGACTCAAAGAGCCATAAACAAACGCTACGAAAACGCCAGATTAAGAGGAGGACCGAGAAAGAGATGGATAAAGGAAATACTAAAGTCACTAGGAGGAATAACATCAGAAGAGGCCAACAGAAGAGCAAATAATCGCAGATTGTTTCTACCCTCGACGCAAACGACAGCAGAGGAAGGATAGAAGAAGAATGAGAAGTTTGTAAGGTTGATTGGTCTATAGCTGGATGTCGTTGAACCATCTTTTCCTGGCTTTAGTAATGGTATCATAATTGCTTCACTCCATGCCTGTGGCACTCTACCTGTGATCCAGCAAATGTTGTAGATCTGCAGTAGTTTTGCTTTAGCTGCAGTTCCCAAGTTCTTAATCATTTCATTGGACACTCCATCACTGCCTGGTGACTTTTTCATTTTTAATTTGGATATTGCCAGCTCTAGCTCTCTTTGTGTTATGGGTATTTCCATGACTTCATGTGCGATCTCTTCTTGTCTTGCATTTTGTTGATTTAAACGGGTATCTTGTCTTTTCTCTAGGCTAATTTCAATTTTATTGTCATTTGCAAAAGAGTCTGCAAAATGATTTGCTGCACGATTACCTGTTAGGATGGTTCAATCCTTCTTCAGTGTAATTTTGGTGTTTCTTTCTGTACCCTCATCATTCAGCTGTTTTACCAGCTTCCACACTTTTCTTGTGTCTCGTTCAAATTTTCAAGGATTATGTTTTCTATTTCCAGATTCTCTGTATGGCTTGTAGTTTAGCCCATTGAAATTTGGCTTTAGCATGCTGATAGTTATTGTGCTGTTCCTGGCATGGGTTATTTTCTGCTTGCTTTCGAGATGTTTCCATGTCATTGTGCAGTTGTTCTAGTTCACTACTCCAGTATGGTTTGTAGTGTTTGCGTGCCCCTCTAGGTATTGTTTCACTGGCAGCTTATATTATTAGTCTACTGAATTCATCAACTATTTTATTGATGTATCTGTCTGTATTTATATCTTTAGTCAGTACACTGGTGTAATGTTGATGCATTTTGCAGTCTGCCTTTTTGTAATTCCATCTGGATATAGTGCTGCTCTCCCTGCCGGCCTCAATTTGCACCACTAAAAAGACTGGTCGGTGGTCGCTGCCTCCAAGTTATTTCCCAGCAATTCGTGTGATATTCCAATCCAGGTCCGGTGATTGGAAAGCAAGGTCTGGTGTAGATGTGGTATGTCATGATCTGGAGTAGAATGTTGGTGGATCTGTTGCCTGGTTTAATAGTATAAGCCTATTTTCATCCTGTCAATTTTCAAGTTCTTCAACTCTCTTGTCCATATGTCCATATCCCCAGCTCTGTGAATGGCTGTTAAAGTCTCCACATACAATTATTCTTTCTTCTATGTAATTGTGGCTAATGCTAGTGGGCGGTCACTCGGACAGTAGTAGTTAAGTAGGTGAAAGTCTGTATTTTCTATCCTGAGGTGCAGTATTTGATATTCCGCCCCATCCATATACACTTCAATCTGACATGCATTAATGTTGTTCCTTACTAGTGTCAGTATTCCGCCCTTTTGTCTGTTTTTTCTGTCAGATCGGTAGCACTGGTATCCCCTAATCTTCAAGGCTATGTCGTTGTTTAGATGGGTTTCCTGCAAACAGCATATGCTTTTTTGTTCTTCATGCAGGATATTTTCTAATTATATCTGTTTACTGTACCCGTCTCTTTTGCTATTGATGCCTTCAGCATTCAATTGATTTATTTTGAGTGGTCTTATTTTGGATTGGTCAGTAGCTCTATTCTCTCGCCTCCCCCCCCCGACTCCACAGAGCGGTTGAGGACATCCAATTTAGAGGTTGGGCCCTTTCCAGGCGGAGGGCCCGGCGTTGCACCTGCCTGAGTGTCCATCACAGGGCGAGTGCCATATCGATTTGCGGTTATAGACATACTTTCCACTGGCGTGAGTGCGTGGCATCCTAATTGTTGTAGTGCGCCTTTTGGCTGGTTGCCTCCGACATCAGCACTTAGACTTGCCAGAGCAGACTGTGGTCTTGCTCGGTTGTAGGAATGCCTGGCCAGTCTTGGTTTTCAGTCCCTGGTGACTGTGAAGCCTCATCCCTACGACAAGGAGCTGGCTTTAGTCTGATTGATACGCTTATCGCAAATATTGGAACATAATTACTTATATATTGGACATTCGGCGATACATTAAACAAGATAATTCTCATGAAATTCTTGTGAGGAGGAAATGTGAACATACATTACAATGTTACGATCTCACACAACAATTATTACCATATTAAATCATAAAAATACACGTTTATATTTAGTCAACAATTATCACAATACAACTTTGTTATGGGGCCGGTAACACACAGTAAACTAACCTATAATGTTTAGACTAAATTTAAAGATGATGATGGGTAGCAGTGTAGAATGTTTCTTCAACTAATCAAGCGGACCCATTTAGCCCTCCCTATCTCCCTCTTGCTTTGCACCCCTAACATTCAACCCTATTAAGTGTGCTTTTATAGCCATGAAGATTGTGTTATGAGAGGAGCTGACAATAGTTTTCTTTTGAAAATATACGGTCTGATTTGTCGGTAAAGTTATAAGGTGATGGCTCGAACCAAAACAGACCAGTAAATATATGTAATAAAGAAGGTGATCTTAAACTGACCCATAATATATCAGAATTGTAAAGCAGCCAGACAAAACTGACATGAAATAATGATAAGATGATTGTTTTAGTGGATTTATAATAGATTTACATGATTTTTAGAGACTGATATGGATGTGGTTGTAAATATAGAAAGTTCAGTGTTGGACGAACCACAGCTGACATTGAAAAGATTGTTTTGTTGTGTTTTGATTAATTTAAATTGATTTTAGTCGTGCGTGGACTAGTAGTAGTGGCGGTGTGGTAAAAGGTAGGGTGAAAGAAAAATGAGCATGAACATTTGATATAAAGGGATCGAAACAAAACTAACAGATCAATAGAAAAATAAAAAAAACAAAGGGACAAATAAAAACTGAGCGTGAATTTGTCTATTTAGTGGATTTTAATGGTGGAAGAGTAGTAAAGGAAGCGGTGTGATAAAAGTTTGATGTAATAGACAAACCAACGTTGACCAGGATAAAGATTATTGGGTTTAATTTTATTTTAAAAGATTTTTAGTAAATTTAGGGTCGGTTTGGTATGTGATGGGTGGGGTGGTTTTGCAGGATAGAAGGATGATGTAATAGGCCATATACGTTCCACCCTTTCTTAAACTAACAGTTATTTTGTCCTGACGAGGCATTTTTACACTCTGGTTTAGGAAAGTTAATTATAGTGGTTTAAATAAGCCAAACAGATAATACGTGTCTCGTGGTGTAATTTGATACCTGTAATAAAGTTGCCTCATCTGTTAGCAAACTGGAAAGAATACGACGTGAAAATGATGTCACTTAAAAATAACACAACCTATAAGACGATATTACATATATTAATTCGCTGGTATTTATATAAAAAATGAATCAAACATTTCGTGAGATGTCACTAGTTGTGATGAATCCTCTGTGGAAACATCTGTTAACGGCTTTTATATCTGAATATACCGGTTGTGGGAATACGCAATTTGCGAGAAGTTTCTACAGAAAGTTGAAGCGATGATTGTACCCATACTAGAGGAAGTTAATTGGTGTTACAGTGAATGGCAACCAATGAACGCGAGTTTGAATTATGTAAAATGCATCGAAGGCCTACTGCCTACCGCACAGAGATAAATGGGAAATGAATAAGAGAAATCATTTTTTTCAAAGTTTAAGTCATCTATCATTTATGTCCGAGACCTAAGATTGGTTGATGAAATTATTGACCAAATACAGCCATCACAGAAATATAAGCATGGTAGACAGAGTTCAAATCCTATTCGGGAAAAAATAAGGAGTATAACACTATCAGTCTTAATACCCACTATATTGTGATATTCAAGAACCCCAAAGTGAGTAATCAAATGACCAATCAGGCCAAGCCAATGTGTTCTGTCCAAGTGGCGTACTTCAAATAGAGATTTAAAGACGCGACTGCGTCCTCTCGCTGTCTTTGATTGGTGGACCTATGACAAGAAACACCAGATTATCTAAGGTTGAGAACAAAGGTATTCCTTGTTGAGAAACAAATCGTCTATGTGTCAAAGTAACAGTTTGGCAGACACACTAAGGCGACACAATGAAGTGTAGAGATTCATGAGACGATTGGTCTAAAGGCTGTATCGAAAACAACTTCTCTCGAGTCCATTCGCATTTAATGTAAATTTTGTCATAACATATTCGTTATTCATGGAAGAACAATTTGAGATTCCTCAGTAAAAAGAAGACGAGTTTTAAACAGCAGAAAGCTATTCTACAAACTGATGATTACATAGGTGTTTGACTCCACCTGTTATAAGTGTTATCAGAGGTGTAGTAGGTGTCTAAGTACGGGCTGAATAATAGTCTTTGAGTGATTTTACGCCTGTTGATAAGGTCAGATTGTACAAACATACATTGCTCCAGGTTTTAACTAGGCTGGAACAGTATCAACTATGTCTTTGGATTCAATCGATCTCATTCAAAATATCCCATCGACGGAACTAATATTCACCTCCACCTCCACCCCAAGTGCCGACAGATAACTATTCAGTGGTGGACAAGACACCAGACTCCTCAAAGTCGGTTATTGCAATCACATCCGCTAAGGATAAGAAAGACAAACTAAACGATAAACATTCAAATGGGATCGATGGGTAAAAGGATGAGATATAATTAATACGACCCTATTCGACCCGGGACGTATAGTCGCACGTCATCCTTGCAATGTAGTACCAAGCTAGAGGCTAAAGAGATCAACCAGAGATTAGGTCAAGAGGATACTTAAACTCTCCACAAACCGATTCTTCATATATTTGAAAGATGCCACATATCAGGTAGATTGCAGAAGCAATATTAAGGAGTTCATGAGACATTTAACACAAACACATATATTTTACTGTGGTCTTGCAGTGACGGGATAAATCCCTATCCAATATACTATACTGAGTCTTTTCGCTATTATTTGTTGTCGTGATAGAGAAGATGAATGATAATGAACTGGTTATAGAAACAAATCGAAACGGAGACAAATTGTTTGTTCATATGTGTGCAGATACGCAATAAAAAAGTTCAATTTTTATAACAAAAAATTTCGAATTAAAGCAAATGAAAGGTTGTAGAAGTAAGGGATGTGTTTACCCTATAGGAGTCAGTGGTTCACATATTCATAAACCTGGAATACCAAAGAATATACATCAATATAAGTCAACTGTGGACAACTTCAAACAGTCTGGGCTAAATAGTAATAACATTAGATCGTACGTACCTGGCATTAAACATTTTTTTAAAGCATATAATTAACAATTAAATCATTCTAACATAGATAATGCATACCTCCAAATACCTGAAGCTCACAGAGGGTTAGAAATTTGCCATATAAGTCAGGTCTGGTAGCTTCTACATTTATCCTGACAACACCTGATGCCGGTTTATCCAACGTTACTGTATACACTTTAAGGGGTTCAGGTTCACGGTCTGTATACTTCAACAGTTCCTTGCCGTCTTGAGAGAAGCCTCTTAGGATAAAGCCTTTTAGTCGATGCATCATGTTATCTACAGGATAACAATATAACACAATTATAGATAAAATAATAAAATAAAGAAAGAAACATTCCATGCACTTTCATTTATTTCTTTTCCTTTTAGACGCCAAAGTGAGGAGTTTTATTTTTTTTTGTTTCATTCTATCTTGGGCATGTCAGTATTTGTGTTTGTTCTAATGTGTTTCATTTCATTTCTTTTCTGTCATCATTTTTATCTCTCCTGTTTGTCTCATGAATCATACACCTTTTACTGCCTCATGTAAGACTGCTTTGGTCAGGCGATAGATCGTGTGACATGCATTTATCACTAACATTTCTCACATATTTCCATCGTAAAAAGCTTTCACGTGGACCTATTTAAATGATGCACATTGTATGAGTCCTCCTATTTGCGAGTTGACCCCAGTAAATATATCACATATATAATTGCATAATAGGTGTCATTTCTGAGATCTATGTTTTCTGTGTGTACAGTTTTCTAATCATGCATGCCAGGCTTATTCGTCTGTATCCGTTCTGTGACTACCCTCTTCATCGATGACGATAAATGGGTGTTATGTGAGTACAGAGACTGCCAGAAAGAAATCAGAAGAAGATTAGCAATTTCAACACAAACATTAAACGCCATGTTATGTGAGTACAGAGACTGCCAGAAAGAAATCAAAAGAAGATTAGCAATTTCAACACAAACATTAAACGCCATGTTATGTGAGTACAGAGACTGCCAGAAAGAAATCAAAAGAAGATTAGCAATTTCAACACAAACATTAAACGCCATGTTATGTGAGTACAGAGACTGCCAGAAAGAAATCAAAAGAAGATTAGCAATTTCAGCAAACATTAAACGCCATGTGGCACAAACCACTTTGGCAGTAAAATTAAAATTACTCAAGACATGTACCTTACGGATATTACAACGGATATAGCAGTGAATCATGGACGATTTCGCTAACAGCAAGGAAACAATTTGATTCATTGGTAATTATATGCTACAGGAAAATGCTTAAGATACTTTATATAAAGAAAAAGAGCACTGAAGACACTTTGACATATTGAAACATTCAAAAGAAATGATTTGTAAAGACAATTTTTCCGATGAAATTAAAATTCTATGGCCATATGAAGGACACATCCAGCTGGAAAGTACAATAATGAAAGGCATGCTCCATGGGTAGTATATGAGGTGCAGACCAAGAAGGAGTTGGCTATACGACATCAAGGAGACGTTGAAGATGCCAACAAAAGAAGTGAGACATTTGGCTAGAGACAGAAATTCTTTCAGACGGGCTGTGTGGTGAATGCAACGTTCTGTAAAGGAAATGAGAACTGGTGATGTGAGCTCTGATGTGTAGTGGTTTCGACAAGCTGCAATATTTACGTCTTTCGATTCAATGCAGTTGTCTTCAGAACGGTATTTTTGGTACGGGATGTGTTTCTACTTTGATCCTTACTGGCTTGACAAGATCGGTTAGTTTGTTTCTACGGGTACTATTGGGGGGAGGGGGAGGGGGTGTTTTAGGATCTTCATTAATTGTTGTTTCGATCCTAATGTTGGCAGTCAGGTGTGAGTCGGCGATCTCTTACTGCCCAGACTATGGTGATTGTCATGACCCGTATTTATGAATAAACCGATTTAGGATGTCTCTCAAGACAACAAAGTTTTGCAAAATAGCTCCTGCTGTGCAGCCTCTGAGAAGATAAAATATAGACCCAATTTAATATTATTGGAAATGTAAACAGGTAATGTCGCCATCTCTACTGCGTTCACGTTGAAGGCTGAAAGAGAAGGGAATTACTGATGAACTACTAGCACGGGTTATGAACACTTGATGATGTTGTTTTTTTTTTCCTGATGAACTACCGTCAGGTGTACAGAACAAGTTATTATTTTGTTATTTCTGTTGAACTACCGTCAGGGGTACAGAACACTTTACGATATTGTCATGTTTTACGAATTTTCTATACATTGGATAGTGGTCGTTACGTTGTGGTGTGTTTTGTTTGGAAACTAGGAAGCTCTACCATTGCATTCATTACATAACTATTTTTCATGTCGTCATATCTGTTTATCGCTGTTTTTATTGTCCTTACTTCAGAGTGTAATGGTTTTGTCCTTTTTTCGCATTCCTGATGAATTTACCGGATGGGGTTTTTTTGAGTTGGCTGTGGCTCCTAACAGTCGACAAATCTAGCTCCATATCCTGCCTTAGATCATCACGTACATCTCCTTTTTGTTTCACCATTATTGTTTGTAATCGCACAGCTACAAAATAACTCTTTAAAATTACTACAAACTTGTCGGATAGTTAAAATACGGAGCATAAAACAAAAAATATAACATTGATTGTGGCATTTTGCAAAAGGGAAGGGTGGTAGATGGAGATAAAAATACAGAAATTACATAATAAAACTATGGTAGTAGTGTGATAAGAAGATATATATATATATATATATATATATATATATATATATATATATATATATATATATATATATATATATATATATGGATATAAAGATAAGGGTTGTGTGCCGTTCTAAAAAAAAGAGAAATTAAAATATGTCAGAGAGAATTGTGAAAAAATAGAGTCTTATAGTCTTAGACTGAAAAGATACGTATTTTAACATTCTTGATCTTGAATCAGCGCCAATAGAAGTCACAAATGGTTTGTTGTGTTTTTTTGGCCAACATCTCTAAACTTGGTGAGATGTTCAATCTTATCCAATGAGTCTATGCATGTCATTTTTGTTTCTCTTATAAGTGTTCTTTTTAGTGTCTCTCTAGGTCTTTCTCTTCTTCTGCATCATAATATTTTACACAAACGATTATGTTTTGGAAATCTCTTTTTGTCCTTATTCAGCACACGTTCGACAGATCGCTGGTCATTGCATGGCCGATTCTTTTATCTCTAAATTAGTCTTGAATTCATTTAATTGTACGCACAATATTTTGGAGAGTCAGTTAGGTCTCGATTAAATTGTTTAAAAGGTTTAAACTTAATAAGCTTTACGTACTAACAATTGTAATCCTCCTATATGTAGTACAACTCCCTTTTGTTTTAGCATTTACACTCTTTATCCATCATTTTATTTCTCTTTGATTTGCTGTTTCCGCTCATTCTAGATGTAGCACAGTTTATCATTATACCAGTATGAGTGTTGTTCTCGTTTTTCAGAAGAAGGCCACATGTAGGCCGAACGGTCAGTATTTTGTTTTCACTTTTTGTAAAGCTGTTACCATATCTTGCAGAAGTTACGTTATTACCAACCACTTGTTTACTACTACCAGCTTTACATTGTTGTTTTTAAGCTTTCACATTTCGTAGTTAAGTGTTGATAATACGTCTAAGTTGAGAATACTAAATTCTTTTGTTTTTTTTTTAGTTAGTATTTTGTATTCCACGTGTTTTCCAGGCTTTAAAATTGTCTGCTGCCTTTACTATCCTGCTTCTGATCTCTTTCAGTGTTTCACCTTCTTGAACTATATTACTACCAAGATACGTATAGTGGTCTAATATTTCCAATATCTGACGATTGACATATAAAGTATCAACAAGAGTATGGTTATTTTTTAATTGTTTTTGTTTTACCCCCGTTGATTTAAAGTCATATCATTTCGGCTATGGATGATAGGGTATCTGTGATATTTTGTACTTACTTTGCTGATATGTTCACTTAAGAGCTGCATATCACCTGTAAAATCTATATAAAGTATAGCGGCTGCGGTCAAAACGACATCCGTGTCACTGGTATTGTCCTTTGTCACTCTGGCGACCGCAGCCGCTATACTTTGGAAAATCGCCTCATAGTCCAGTATGGTTCGCTGACCCCACGAGGTATGAATGTATCACACTCATACACATAGTTTCCTTTTGGTTGTTCTTCCCTTTTGCACAGCCTTCTCTACTGCACACATTTCGGTCCTTTGGTCTACTTACTATGCCATGCTATTTATAGTTCTTCTCCTCGAGTCCCTAATGAGACCCTTCGGTGTTCGCCTCTATGCCTTTTTTCTGTGCTCCTTACACCTTATTTGTTTTTATTGTACCCTACTCTCAGACATCGTTCACGACAGCCGCACTTGGTTGCTATTTCCTTTTCGTTTTGACCTCGGTTTACACACATGATAGATAATTTTGTTTTCTTTAACACATTTCGATTGTTTTTCTTTTGGTTGTTTCGTTATTAGTTTTGTGTGTGTGTTTTTGTTTGTTTGTTCCTGCTGAATGCCTATTGGGCCGAAACGTCGTTTAGTCTGTGTCTTCCACTTATCACGTAAAGCTTCTTACATACCATTTTTTCTATTTTTTTAATTTTTCCTACTTACTGATGATGCTAATTATGTTGTAGAGAACAATATTTTGATTCAATTACTTACTGGTGATGCTAATTCTGTTGTAGAGAACAATATTTTAATTCAATTACTTACTGGTGATGCTAATTCTGTTGTAGAGAACAATATTTTGAAGCAAGTACTTACTGATGTTGCTAATTATGTTGTAGAGAACAATATTTTGAAGCAAGTACTTACTGATGTTGCTAATTCTGTTGTAGAGAACAATATTTTGAAGCAAGTACTTACTGATGTTGCTAATTCTGTTGTAGAAAACACTATTTTGATGCAAGTACTTACTGATGTTACTAATTATGTTGTAGAGAACAATATTTTGATGCAAGTACTTACTGATATTGCTAATTCTGTTGTAGAGAACAATATGTTAATGCAAGTACTTACTGATATTGCTAATTCTGTTGTAGAGAACAATATGTTGATGCAAGTACTTACTGATATTACTAATTCTGTTGTAGAGAACAATATGTTGAAGCAAGTACTTACTGATGTTGCTAATTCTGTTGTAGAGAACAATATTTTGATGCAAGTACTTACTGATATTGCTAACTGTGTTGAAGAGAACAATTGTATGAACTGTGACTGGATTTGTGAAAGTGAGGTTCAGGTTGGGTTTCGTATCGTCTTTATCTGTACAAGAACAACTTCCAATCTTTAAGTAGCCATTGGTGTCACCATCTACAGCGTTTAATGAAATAGTTGAAACACCCTCTCCATTGTAAGTGCTTGACTGACTGGTTATACCTCTCAGAGCCACATTCCGGCCTACAAATGTATGACAAATACAAAGTCATGTTTTGTCTATTGTTATCACTAAATTATCTCCTGTGAAAGTTTTATTTATCAAATTTCACTTCTTTTTTTTTCAACCTTCATCTGTTCTGGTCAATCCTTCACTCACTAACTAAAGCTGTGTCCATGAATACTTCTGTTGACAATAAATAACCAATTTTAGGGTTGGATTAATCACGTAATGACATTGTGTTTCAATGGTGAGAAATGATAGATAACCAGGCATATGTCAAGGTCATTCGTTACTAGATGGCTTGATAGTTGATCATCGCCCCGTGTGTGGCATGCATTATTAGAGTTTATTAGAGGAAACAATAAAGGAAGCATGCACACATGCACAAAGTTATGATGATTCATACACGAACGTTATAGAAACAAAATTAAGAACAATTATAAAATCAGGATTGACGCACACAGAAATGAACTTCAGAAACAAAAACATGCTGAACAGATTTAGTGTTTACAGTCAGTGAGAAGTTAAGAAGCAATTGGTACAATTAACAGCAGGCTATTTATTGCTTTTGTAGATCAACATATGAGTTGTATCAGAGTGAAGGGAAAATGTTGTCATTTTATTTTGTGAAATGCTTCCAATATTATCACTGAAGTGTAGACTTAATACATCAATTAACAACCACTTTACTTGTCACGTTGAGTGTGATTTTTGAATGAAATACTGACCCTGAGCACTGTTTATACACATGCGGTTAACAACAACTAGGAGCTGGCAACGTATCGAGTAAGCCTTGATATGAGTGGAGTTATAAGTGGTTATCAAGTGGTAAGCGAACTTTAATCAAACTTTTTATGCTATTTAAATTGAATAAAATCATTATATGTCAACTTTGCACTTCTATATAAAAAAAAAAGTTATGGAAAGATCATAACCATGAAAAATAGAACATAACAAAACGATCTCATAGACATTAAGAACGATGGAAAATAGAACAATTAACTGAAAAAAACTATTAATTATAATCCATACGACAATTTGGCGATCAAGACACTACCTTAATACAGTATGCATACAACAGCGGTGGAAAACAGTTTAAAATATTATCAAGTCAATGTCCACCTAATCAGTCCTGGCAAAAGTCGTTATTAAAACAGCCAACGCATGTTACAATAAAAGCTGGCTTTACAAAGACATGCACCAACAAATATGATAGGACTGTGATTTTCCATAACTGTTATCAACACGTATATATAGACCACATTTGGAAATCAACAAGCACTTATGCATGTTAACACTCCCAAGTGAGCCCATATTTGCAGACGATTGGACAATAATAACAAATTAACAAAATGAGATACGGCACTATATGAATGTATTGCATGGGGCCTGAAAGAAGCATTTAAAGATTATTAACAAAATGAGATACAGCACTATATGAATGTATTGCATGGGGCCTGAAAGAAACATTTAAAGATTATTAACAAAATGAGATACAGCACTATATGAATGTATTGCATGGAGCCTGAAAGAAACATTTAAAGATTATTAACAAAGAAGCGACTGAAGTCATAGATATACAAAGAGAAACGAAAAAAAACAGATTAAAATTCAGAACAAATTACTCTAGCAAGTAGAAAGGTTCACATATATAGAAAGTAGTACAACATCAGATGTGACATAAAACCGACATTCAGAAAAGTCGCAACAAAGCAAACTAAATATCTGATAAATAAACCGATCATAAACATAAAGTGACAATGAATACAAGAAGAGTAAAATACAAAATAGTGTTTCTGTCAATGGAGTGCTGCCAATGTCTAACATGGCTGTTAACGATATAGGAAAATAGTTTGATCTCAACTATTGAAATGAGAAATCTTGAAAGAACACTGAATTTGAGAATTACACCCAAAAAAATGTGAAATGAAGGAAGGAGAAAATGAGTTGGAGTAAAAGGAGAACTGATATATATATATATATATATATATATATATATATATATATATATATATATATATTGAATCAACAAACAAAAAGGTTTGGGCACGTAGCACAGTTACTGATATATGGCATTCCACATCTCACATAAAAAAATGGAAGTGGTAGAGAAAAGCGTTACAATGGAAATCCAAGAGAAATACAGTAAAGTCTCGATTATGCGGTACTCAATAATCCGGAATTCTCAATTTAACGGACTTTTTTTTTTTTAATTATTATAGGGAGAAAGCTTGAATCATGTTTTGTTCAGTTAAATTAAATGCCTTTATCCGGAAATCGAAAACGCTACAACACGGTTTGTGCGCTGCGCTTACTTCTACAGGCTCTATCATTACACAATATTGCGTTTACAATAGTGTATTTACAGTAATATACTTCAAATAGGAGCGAACATATTTTATTCAATCCAGACATTGTGTCTCCAAATATTCCAAGTAAAAGCGACAGACAGTCTATATCTTCACTTTTTCCCCCGACTAAATGTTTTTGTCGGGAAATCTTAGTCGTGCCAAAAACACTTATCTACATGATTTTACAAATTTGCTTAATTTTCTCATAGCCTGCTTTAGATCTAAAGTTGGTCATGAATTTGTCAAAAATATGGCGTTTGACAGTCTGACCGAACATTAGAAGCAGACGTATTGTTTGTGAAAATTGAAGAGCCCATAACTTTGATGATTATAAATCAAAGGTTGAGCAGCCGGCGTGCAGTGACATAGAGATGGTGAGAAGAAAGGGGGAGGGGTTAAAAAATTACCGACTGGAAATTAAAAAAGAGTAAGATACAGAGTTTGACGTTAGTTTGTCTCAGACATTTGTGCAAGCTGAAATTCGTTCCATCAGTATAAATTATGATATACTGATATGCTATAAACGCATGTGTGCATACTTTTTAACGGAATACATTTTTGTGTTAAATAATGGCCTCTGCGAGTGCAAACCACACCTCAATTTCCCGCAAAGGTAAACGCAAGCGAACTGTATTGGCACTGAACCAGAAGAATGAAATCGCTAGTAGACTTGAAAAAGGCGTTAATCGCAACGTTTTGATGACTGAATTTGGCATAGCCTCTTCAACATTATATGACATACGAAATCAAAAAGATGAGTTGTTTAAGTTTGCGTCGGAGTCTGAAAGCAGCAACAATATACACCAGAGACGAAGTATGAAACGGCCAAAATTTGAAAAACTCGACGACGTCCTTTATGTGTGGTTTTTAGAAAGTAGAAGAAAAGGAATGCCAATATCAGGACCCATGTTGATAGAGAAAGCTAGTGAATGTCACACGAATTTAAATATTTCTGAGCATTGCAATTTTTCAATCATGTTTTTTCATAAATTTTGAGTTTGGTTTTCTTACTCTCGATTATCCAGAAAAATTCAATTATCCAGAATGGGTTCTTCCCCGAGCATTCCGGATAATCGAGACTTTACTGTATTTGAAACTACACAATACACGTTGTGCAAGGCTAAACATCACCAGCAGTAAGTAACAAGCTTTCCTGCGTATGTGATAACGTCTCTTGATATTTTCTTAGACTTATTATTCTTCTTGTTTCATGGTTGTTTATCAAATCTTTATTGATTTCCTACCAAACCATTCTCATAAACTATTTGAAATGCTTTGTTTTCCATTATGTCTGCTTCCCTCCATTTTGTGACACAATATATTCTAGTTGTTGCCTTCTCTTTACGTGGCCAAAAAAGTATGGTTTTTCTTCTGATGCTGACAGTGTGCTTCCTTTATTGCTTTGAACTCATTTAGAATATTCTTTTTATTCTATTAAATGCGCATGGTATTCTACAGTTTCCTTTGCAAAATGATGTTTATGTGACCTCCAACGATAGTCTTGTCTATTGTCATAATGTCAAGCATTTACATCCAAATGTCAAGACTGTCTCAACATAAGACCGAAGAATTATTTTTGTATATTTCCTTCGACACAGACATTCATTATATAAAAACTGTTTTCATTCTTTAGAATTAAGCCTGAGCTATTCAGATCTGTATGCCTAAGCATCTTCTTCTTCCAATCAAATCCTTGTGGAGCATAGTTCTTTACCAAACACTTTCCAAGCTTGTCTGTTTCTTGCAATTCTTTTAAAATCATTCCATATCGTCCCCACCATTTTGATTGTTGATTCTATCTGTCTTCTCACACAATATTTGTATCTTCCTCTTTGTCTTTTCCTTGGGATTTCCAAAAATGATCGTTCGTGTTATACTCTCATTCGGCTTCCGCAGTGTGTATCCTGCGCTATCGTCTATGTTGTATCTTTATGTCCACTGGTATTTGACTAGTACCTTGTCATAGTTCTATATCCATGTGTGTGTGCTGTCATTTCCATCATTTTATTCTGCGCAAGCTTCCATCAATGAAGGTCAGTATCTTCGTTATTGTGATGTTTGTTGTTCTCCGTGTTTAACTGCCATAAATATGACTAACTTAATATTAGAGTTGACAATTATCGCTAAGTATAGAGCGCCGTAAATAATAACCTATTTTATCCCAACCGTTAAAGGAAAACAAATATCACGTAGACATGACAAATGAAAAATAGTGTAAGTAAACATGTTGGAAAGGAAGTGTTTCACATTAGACGTAGATTCATATTAAACAGTGGATGGGGGAATTGGATAGTTTCCTAAATGGCTAATAGCCACAAAGCGTAGTAAGCTTTTCTGCCGGTAGACGCCCCAGGCTTGAGTCAATGATGTGTTGTCTGTCAAGGGCACTTTCTGTGTCTTGTACATAGTGATGTTGTATTGTTTTATTATGTTGTAAATTCGCGCAATCCATCTTTTTCTTGGTCTTCATCTATATCTTGGTTGTTCCATTTTTTGTTATAAGTTCTTGACGCTGGTGACGAGTGGTTCATGTGAATTAAATGTTCCTAGAAGAATTCCAATGGCGTTTCTAAAAGCAGCGTTCTTTCTATGATTTCTTCTTGTTTTATTTACAGCCTTTCTTAGGCATTTCTCCGCACATGTTGTTAGTTTTCTTTCTTGATCTTTAGTCCCACTCCGTATTTAACATTTGAAGCACAGAAAAATGTTCTGTATAAATATCTTCGCCAATAAATGTTGTAACATTTCTAAGAATGTATGTAAAGCATTGTTCATAATTCAATTGAAGAATGCAGTAATAGCAAACCTTACCTCCACTAATGTATATTGAGCACATATGCTGGACACCGGGGCCTGTTATAACAAGTTCATTAATGATGTGTTCTATTGTACAGTGGACATCCATTCCAGATTTTTCGAGCTGGATGTAGTTAACACATTGAGATGGCACAGTAACGCCATAATTCTTAAACTCGAAATTTAATTTTTGCAGAAATTCTGTTGATAGCAAAACGACAGGTTTACAATAGGTGGACACTTTACAGAATATACATTTTCTTAACATACACATTTTCCATTCATAATATTGTCAATACTAGAACATATATCATTTTTGCCACTATTACAATTGATGCAGTTACAACTATTACTTCAACAATACTACTATAATAACATATATTATTATTACAACTACTACTACAGTCACTCTTTGAATATGTTGGCACCCACCTATATAAGTTATGATCCTTCCTTACCTACCTGTACTTATTTTCAACATTCTGCTCACTCGTCGTAGGCAATTCAATACTACCTACATTATTTTTATCCATTTCCCCCTATGTGCAATTTCACAACTTCTTTCTGACACACGACTATCCAATCCCACGACTTAGATTGTACCCCATGTGGCCATCTAGTCCCCTCAATTCCTATTACGAATGGTGTGACCCTTAGTACGGCCATGTTCTACGGTTTGCTCTTGCTTCTGTCACTCCTGGTTGACTGACATGTGTTAAAGAGTTCTTTTTTATAGCATATAACCGCCTCTGCTCGACATCATCATTCGTACCCTCAAATTCACATATTTTTCTTGCCATACCCCCCCTCAGAACACGTGGTTTGGTACCCCCTTTACGTTCTCATTCACGTCTGACCATTTTGCCGTATACAGACCGGAGGCAAAGACTTCCAGCTAAGCACTTTGAAAAATATGATTTTTCTGTAATATATCTGTGTTTTCTTTTCATTTAATTGTCTATTTCCACAAGTTTTGGTTACTCTAGAACATGTATAGTTTAATGTATCTTCATTTTGCTGTCTGTTTCTGTGTTAATGTTTTCTCAAGTAGGCCGCATGTAGGACGAAACGTCATTATTATGTTGTGTTCCTATTTTGTAGAGCTGTCATCTTACTTATTAGGAGTGTACACTACACACCAACATTTGTACTTCTGGTATTTCAATAATAATAGTTTATTCTACAAAGCCACTTTAACATATATACCTATTTTGGTTGTAATGTATATGCCGATAAAAAAACATTCTAAAAAAACATCTGCATCGACATCAAGACGGTAGAGAGTAACAAACAAGGACATAGGGAAAATTGCTGGGAAATATCAACAAACAAACTGGATAGTACATTAGCTGAAACGGTCAGAATCCAAAACTGATGTCTTGTATCAAGGTCACATTTTCAGTTTCACTAAAAGTTGATGCTGCACCTTTCACAGATGTATCAAAAATACTGTTGGTTGATGGGGTATCTCCTTCATTGATACATTAGTAGTTAGGATAGAAGAGACCACACTAATAATAAAGTTATTAGCAGAGTTTTTTAAAAAAAAGCAGAAATAACAAATCAATTTGTATTTAACTAAATGAGATTAATGTACAATTAATCAAAAGCAAAGATGAGAAGAAAAAAATAAAGTTTGGTAAAGTTAAAACTAGCTAGTAAACTAGGCCACAGTCAAAGCGTGGCTACTAGAAGAAGATCGTCTAATTTTGAGTTAACCATATACATGTTACAAATTTAACGTGTCTGTAAAGGATAAAAAAAAATATTTTTCTCAGAGAAAATTCAAACATGAAGAGAATCTACCACCCAGGAGAGGTAATGCTCAGAAAATGGAAATAAGCAAACAAAAGCTCTTGCTGCACCCAATGATCACGAAGTAGAGATAAGTAGAGACGTAGATATAACAATAAATGTGTATGGAATAAGAGGCAAGGGGAACGAAATAATACCAGTACACGAACAAGAGATAAGTTACAATAATGAAAGAAGCAGAAATTAATAATCAAATACTAACTCTGATTAATTGTAATGTCAATTTTAAAAGGCTCCCTTCATGCATTTCTAATAATACGGTGTTAGTGACCCTACTTTTCTATGGAAGCTGACCCATAGCTGTTCACTAATTTGAGGATGAGTGGCTTTTATCAATCAAAAGCAAACCCAGACGACAGTGGTAGCTCTGGAAGAAACTTCAACAGTTTTTTTTTTATAAATAGCTTAACCATATCTATAGCATTGGAAACATACTGTTGAGTCTAATAGAGCAAGTAGCAATCGAATAGGAATAATGAACGCACCATGAGCAATGAAGGTGTACTGACGGTGGGTGTGTTGTGTGTAAAAGCCATATAACTGCCGATGCGTTCTGTAAAACACAAAAGAAAGGAAATACGTTAATTTACTAAACGGTTTCATAGAGAATTAAAAATGAGAGTAATATTTTGTAAATTGTTATAATTACTGTGAACGCACATCTAACCAACCTAATTAAACGTCTCTACATCAATAGCAGCTGCACAATCAGAACAGCAGCAGACTACACGGACCACTTTGAGGTTAGATCAGGTGTGAGACAGGGGTGCATACTATCTCCACTACTGCTTATTACATACATGGACTATACATGCAAGTTGCCAACCAATAAGAGATAAAGGAGATAAACGAGCCTTTATTTGCAGACGATCAGACAATAACACATAACAAATAGAAAACCTACAAGAATATATAAATAAACTCAACAGTACAGGCACAAAATACAACATGAAAGAAAACATCGACAAAAAAGAAGCCATGAATGTCGCCAAGAATAAACAGAACACCACCATAACTATAGAAGGCAGGCAACTAAAACAAGTAGAGGGATTTCAATACCTAGGAAGTTTAGTGACAAACGACAATTCACAGACAGCAGAGATAAATGCAAGAAGCAACAACGCTTGTCAAATCATTGGGTAGCTATCACCACTATTGTCCAACAAGGAAATTACTCTAGAGGCAAAACGGGCACTCTACAATACAATCTTCGTCCCAACGTTGTGCTACCAATGCCAGTCCTGGACCATAGATCCAAGCACATTAAGAAAAATAACCTCTGCTGAGATGAAAAGTGTCAGACGAATGGCAGGAAACAGTCTGAGAGAAAAGATCTGAAAAGAAGAACTAGGAAAAAAGCATGGAATAATCCCCACCGTAGAATATAAAAAAGAACAACAAATAAAATGGTTTGGCCACGTGACATGACACAGTAATCAAAAGACAACACAACGAGCCCTCATTAAACGTTGTGAGAAAACCAGACCCAAGGGTAGACCACGAAAAAAGATGAACCGATGGAATATTAGAAGCACTAAGAAATATAACAGCAGCAGGTGCGATCAGAAGTGCAAAAGACCGCAAATCATATCTCCCCTCGACGCTGAAAGGCAAATGAGGAAGGAAAAAAAGAGGAAGAAGAAGAAGAGGAATACGATTTGTATGCGCACTTACCGGTGTCTTTAACATATACACGAAACCAAGTAATATGATATTGAACATGCCAAACCACAGTTACTTTCTCAAAATTGCTGTCAAGACAAGTCATCTCATCGCCATCATTTAAAATTGTCGATGTCCTGTATTCTTTATCAACGATAACAGCGGTGGTGGCTAGATCAACTGTGCAATTGAAAGAAATAATATGTTAACTGTCGAATGTGTTTGTGTGAGAATTGTGAATGTGTATAGGTGTACGCACGTGTGTATGTCTGCGTGTGCTTAAGTGAATTACCTGTACATTAACATTTATTATTGATGATGTAACCTATATTTATATAATTAGATTTCTGCGACCCTTTTCCAACGACAGATGATATTTTCATGCGGTAATGGACCTCCTAGAAACTAACTGGTAATGTTTCAACAAATAAAACTGTTAGGCAAGGTTGTGTGATGTCACCAGATTTGTTTAATATGTGTGGTGTGGTTACTTTAAAATCCATAGTGAACATCATACCTGGAATAACAATCAGAAGTCATAATATAAATAATCTAAGCTGATGATACAGTCTCAATTGATAAGAGAGAACATGAGTTACAAGAAATGTTAGACATAGTGAAGGAAAGCAAAATAAGGGATTCACCATTAATAGCAAAAAAGGCAGAGGTAACAACAAAGAAAGAGACTTCACCGTAATGCACAATAAAGATAAGTGGAACAATATTAAAACAAGTAAATGAATTTAAATATATGGGAACATTGTTAAAATCAGATGGTAGAGGCACAACAGAGGTAAAGTCCGGAATGTCTCAGACAAAAGCAGCTTTCCGGAAAAAAATATATGAGATTGTAATCCATTTTTAACAATAGAAATAAGACAAAGAGTTCTTAAACGTTATGTAGAGCCAGTCTTAACATATGGATGTGAATCATTGACCATAGGACAGCAGATAAGAAAATCACTGGAAGCTGCAGAAATGTGGTTTCACATAAGAATTTTGAGAATAACATGGGCATTTAAGAAGAGTAATGAAAGCGGACTTCCGGTGCGTGACTGTGCTGGCAACACGATGCGATTTGCGATGGGGTCAAATTTAAGTTATAAGTGAATTTCAATGCCCGTAGAAAAAGAAATTCAAGCGTTCTTGTGTGTGATTTCGAAACGGTATGAAAAAACCCTGCCAATAATATGTACAACAACTTAAATGGTATGGCCACCTGGTCAGTATGAATCCTCACCAATCACCATCAAGGGCGTTCTTCTCGAGAATGCATGGAAAAAGACCAAGAGGAAGACCTAGAAGAAGATGGATAAATGCAGTGACAAAGACATGTAACAACAAAGGAAATCATTAATTCAGACAGTTCGAGCAGTTCAAGAACCAAAAATTATATAACCACGACACCTTTTAGGTATCAGTGAAATGAGAAAAGAAGAGGAAGAATAAAAACGTTCCGACAGACCGGAAAGAAAACAAAGAGCTAATATACAATATTAGGAAGAAACAATCATCATTTTTGACCATGTAATGAGATGAGAACAGCTGTAATAGACTGTAACAACTGGGAAACGAATAGATAGAGGGAAACAAAGAGAAATGATACCAGTCAGCTTAAGATAATGGGTTGGCAGAAGGCCAACAACAGAAATGATAAATAACTGTCGAAATCCAAAGTTGTGGAGAGACATGATCATCTACGCCAACATGCACAGTACTTGATGAAGATGAATGAACCTCCAAACCAAGGACAATTTACCCCGACCTTCAATAACGTTTAGCAAAATCTCCAGTGTTGTTAAACGCATACTCAGTAAAGATAACAAGTAAGGAAATCATGCTTTGGGCGGGAGGGGCAGCAACAGATCATTATCTTACGCCTGTGATGTTTTGGTAAATTGCAAGCTCAGACACAGAGTGTTTCGGCGAAAAAAAAAAACTTCAAGCAGAGTTATATTGTATAAACGTGTGGTGTGGGGAAGGATCAGTACTTGCCAACCCTATGAAGGCAACGGTGACATGGTTTCTTCGTATAGTGACATAGTCAACAAATCAATGCCCTAACGTTAGTCTTTTATCGGAGGATATGGAGGGAGCTCATGCAATAAGATACGTAGGTGTGTGGTTTGATGGGAACCGTGTGTTTATCATTCATGTAGACCGGCTGGTATCTGTAGTCATAACCGTGGCAGCAGCAAAAACTGAGCAACATCATCTTGTTCTATTATACCAGTGGTTAGTCGTGTCTGAGATTGAGCTTGCACTGGCGATATTTCCTTTCAGCAACAAGCAAATAGAATGACCCGGAAAGGAAAAAAAAATTGAGGCAATGCTCATCATTTTAGCGTGCACACAAGGTAATGCATGTAGAGCGATGCAACACCTCCTCGATTTTCCTACCATGGCAGACTGTGGAAGGCTGGGCTCAGTAATTGCTTATCTTCGACTGTGTTCAGACCTGATCATCCTCTAAATTGTTAGTTTATTAAAACTCAAAAGAGGCAAATCATAAATTATATGGGGCAGTCTATGTATATTGGTCATCAGTTGTGTTAGAAGATACAAAATACGCAGGGAAGAATGGGAACGATTGTCGTCAGAGTGCAGTGCGTCCATTTATGGTTCAAATCTCACTGAACAGAGAATGTGAGAAACAAACGCTTATATGGAGGTCCTGATTTTCGAGAGCTCTTCTGAGAGTGACATGGTTGTTTACACACGTGAGTCTATTATTCAGCACGTGCGGAGCTTTGTGAGCTTTCACAATTCATTTTTGAGGTAGAACTGTTATGAAAGACAGTGGTGCTTTCGCAGTAATTAAAAGTACTTTAATAAAGAACAGTATTTCTGTAAATAGGTTATTATGATAGCTTGATAAGCAATAATATGCACATAATTTCTTTCACCAGTGACTCAATGAGGGTGCTCAGAAAAACTGCAATTCATCGAACTTGACTGCAATGGTTAATAACTCTAGGGCGGTTTATTCAAACAAAGGTCTGCTTTATTTTTGTTTCTGGGAAGTCACTGGAATAGGCCATGAACATGTTGACAGGAATGCAAGTTTAGCTGAAGTTGAGTGCGCAAGAGACATAGACCGCCACCATATTCTCCTCTCAATGATGTTGGACGTAAAAACATCTCATAAAGTCCCTGAATCCATAACTATATCATGCCTATGTGGGAGTTTGCAGAGGAGAGAGCTACACAGGAATACAAGGTAGATTAGTTACCAACACAAAACCGATGTCGTTAGTTGCTACACGTAGAAGAGAACTGAGCAATTCTGCTCTGAAAAAAAATCTGCGATGAGGATGATCTGCCGACTACATTAAAAAAAAAACTACTCAACTCAACTAAACTTAATATTAATGTCAACGCAGACTTATTATATGATTTATAATCGAAGTTTAAAATAAAGTCCAGATACAGTAATCTCTGGGAGCCGCGTTAGCTCAGTGGTTATTGAACTGGACTTCTAAGGACCAGGAATTGGGTTCGATCCTGATCGACGGCACCAGGTTCACCCAACCGTAATGGGTACCGAATTGTTTCTGGGAAAATAAAGCAGAACGGGCGTAATACCAACCACATTACCCCAAAAATCATTGGCTGAAGATATGTAAAAAGTATGGTCACTAACACCATATTCCCTATTGGCCACTTAACGTGACGGGGCACTTTACTTTTAAAGTAAACTCGAATCTTTTGTAAACATAAGTCTGCTCCGGGTTCCTAATATTCGATTGCAAATAGAATAAAACATGAAAACTATTTTGGAAAGAACTGCCCAGATATAAGTAGGAACAAGATGGTGATCAAGACATGTAAATTGGAATGGATATTGGCCACACATTGTTAAGAAAAAAAGCAAGCATAAGTGCTAAACAGTCAATGAACTGGAATCTGAAAGGAAATTGGAAATGTGGAAGTCCCAATAGAAAAAAAAAAAAAAAAAAAAAAACTATCGAGACAGAAGCAAAGGCTTCAGGACGGACGTGTCCTTAGTTGTAGAAGAGCACAGAGTCAGAGTGTGTTTGCAGCTGTTTGTTTCATGAGGAGATGCAAGATGAAGTCATGTCAAATAGCAATGTTCGCTTGTTGAGTACATATAGTGTCAGTATTTGCTATGTAACAGTTACATTAATAACCATTTTTTTAAATCGTTTTAATGCATGCGGGAAGTTTGAAAGAAAAGTAGGTATTGGTCGTTTCAAATCTAAATGTTCACGATTAACATGAAATATCTCCTCTTTCCCTGCACTTACAAACTTGATTTTTTGCATCTGGCCTTGTTTTTCCAAGGTCCCACCGATTTCACCAAATTTAATGATGTAGGAAGTATGCTTCATCATGAAGCAGCACTTTCCTTTGATCTCAGTGAATTTACGGATCTTTTTGCTCCTGGAGAAAATAATTTACCGTACATTAATGGAAATCAGCTTCTCGACATAGGCGTCTCTACAAAACTTGAAAGTTGGAGGCGTTTATCAACTGTTTACTTTCTATTGTTTACTTTCTTTAAAATACTATGATAATGTCAATGTTATAGCCTTTACAGACGGTCTAAAACAAATCAGCGTATAAACAGTTCCATTAATGAAAACTATTTAAACAATATACAACAAAGAATACATTTTAAAAAATTAATTATCCGTTGCGAGCGATAACGAGCATGACATATCAAGCAAAGTTATTGTTTATGGGTACGCATGTGACTAAAGAGTCCGATGTAAGCACGGGATCCTCTTCACTGTAAAGAGCTACATTGTTCGTTTTATGTCTTTCCATGTGACTTTCATTATTTTACGTAAACAAGACATATGAAAGTGATTTAGTTTCTTTGCATGCCTGCAGTACACATATCAAGAATCTTTACATTTTCAAAACGTTATCAACTTTAGCTAAAGATTGATCATGCGGACATATAAAAACGTCCATTATTATTTCATTTATTCTGAATCAGAGGAGTCTAACATATTGATTAATAATCTGGGCTGAACGAACGATAGTCCATCTTTTTTCCAATAGTCATTTTCTTCTTTTAAGACATGATCTTCACATTTGCACCAAAAATCTTTGTCAATCTGTGATAGAGCAGCATATGTCAGTCCTTTTATATCGCATAGTTTAAAACTTGTATTCTCAGCTACCACCTGCCCTTTAATTTTTGCCCAAACGAGTTCAATGGGGTTTAATTGTGGATGATAAGGGGGCAGTCTCAATCACGTATGACCATGCTGTTGAATGATTTGGTCTATTTGGAATACTTTGGTCTTTTGCGATTTCTTAACAAGTGACAGTAATTCAGGTTTCAAAAATCCCTCGTTAAATGGAATTCCTTCCTTTCTTAGCCAAATCTTTATAACATCTTTTGTACTGGTAGATGTCGGAATTTTGTTTTCTTCTGCCACAGCGTTGTGGTACGACGCGTTGTCGATTACCAGACAGGATGGTCTGTCTAGAATTGGAAGAAGAGTATTTTCAATCCACTCTCTAAATATATGGCCATTCATCTCGGTGTGATAGTCCCTGTTGTCAGTATAATTAGAGGTGAATATAAGTTCTGCATTTTTCACCAACCCTTCTTTTCGGCTGCCTGCATGTGCCATTATAATACGCTGTCCTTTTCCAGTGGGTACACATCTTTTAATACTTCCATCTGATAACTGCCATTCCTTTGCACTTGTGTGGTGAGAATTTATCCAAGATTCATCTAGAAATACAATATCATAACCTTGGTTACGCATTTCCCGTACTTCACGTAAATATTTACTCCTCATAGAAACTAAGTGCGGCTTCTCGCAGATGACATTTCTACCACTATCGTACTTTCTAAACGTAAAACCGATGCTTCTAACAGTTCTCCATAATGTTGTTTTCGACACAACAATGTCATTTTCTGCTCTCAGTCGAATTTTCAGTTTTCTTAAAGTCACAGTTTCTTTGGAATCGAACATTTTACAAATTGCTCTTCTAATCACTTCCTTGTCAAAACTATCTACTACTTTCTTTCTTCCTAGCGTCCTAGTCTTGATTGAACTGGACACTCCGTTAGCTTTAAGCACTTGTTTGAAAAAGCGTTTGCTTATACCCAATGCGTGAATAGTTCTCTTTTCTGGCTTTGAGATGCTTCGATACAGTTTTCCACGCTTAGCTTCTATGCAAAAATATTTATACACCTTTATTGCCACTGATTGCAATGTAAGGAACTTTACTTTTATACCCATTGACTAACAGATCACAAATTTAACGAAATTACCCAATAATTAGGATACGCCGTTGCACATAAATCACAACAAAACGACAGGAAATGGGATGCACCGGATATAAAATTATAACTATGACGCGTTTTATGTGCTTTTTAGTGCTTAAAACAGGGAAATTGGCGCGCATTACGTTCAAGATGACAAGTCCGTGGGTGCTCACTCATATGAAGCGGTAATTCCTCCAAATATATGGTTTGACCAAAATGCCTTAAATTTGTATACTTCAAATAAAGAATATTTAAAACTATACGTTTGTTGGTGAGGAAATGAATGTACTTCTTGGGACCAAAAAATCACAAGACCATATGCAAAATTTCAGCATTATCAATCAATTGGTTGCAGAGATATGGAATTTTAAACACCTTCAAAATATTTTGAAACGACCTATAGACATGATTTCCTTCTATTGGTCGTTTCAAAATATTTTGAAGGTGTTTAAAATTCCATATCTCTGCAACCAATTGATTGATAATGCTGAAATTTTGCATATGGTCTTGTGATTTTTTGGTCCCAAGAAGTACATTCATTTCCTCACCAACAAACGTATAGTTTTAAATATTCTTTATTTGAAGTATACAAATTTAAGGCATTTTGGTCAAACCATATATTTGGAGGAATTACCGCTTCATATGAGTGAGCACCCACGGACTTGTCATCTTGAACGTAATGCGCGCCAATTTCCCTGTTTTAAGCACTAAAAAACACATAAAACGCGTCATAGTTATAATTTTATATCCGGTGCATCCCATTTCCTGTCGTTTTGTTGTGATTTATGTGCAACGGCGTATCCTAATTATTGGGTAATTTCGTTAAATTTGTGATCTGTTAGTCAATGGGTATAAAAGTAAAGTTCCTTACATTGCAATCAGTGGCAATAAAGGTGTATAAATATTTTTGCATAGAAGCTAAGCGTGGAAAACTGTATCGAAGCATCTCAAAGCCAGAAAAGAGAACTATTCACGCATTGGGTATAAGCAAACGCTTTTTCAAACAAGTGCTTAAAGCTAACGGAGTGTCCAGTTCAATCAAGACTAGGACGCTAGGAAGAAAGAAAGTAGTAGATAGTTTTGACAAGGAAGTGATTAGAAGAGCAATTTGTAAAATGTTCGATTCCAAAGAAACTGTGACTTTAAGAAAACTGAAAATTCGACTGAGAGCAGAAAATGACATTGTTGTGTCGAAAACAACATTATGGAGAACTGTTAGAAGCATCGGTTTTACGTTTAGAAAGTACGATAGTGGTAGAAATGTCATCTGCGAGAAGCCGCACTTAGTTTCTATGAGGAGTAAATATTTACGTGAAGTACGGGAAATGCGTAACCAAGGTTATGATATTGTATTTCTAGATGAATCTTGGATAAATTCTCACCACACAAGTGCAAAGGAATGGCAGTTATCAGATGGAAGTATTAAAAGATGTGTACCCACTGGAAAAAGGACAGCGTATTATAATGGCACATGCAGGCAGCCGAAAAGAAGGGTTGGTGAAAAATGCAGAACTTATATTCACCTCTAATTATACTGACAACAGGGACTATCACACCGAGATGAATGGCCATATATTTATAGAGTGGATTGAAAATACTCTTCTTCCAATTCTAGACAGACCATCCTGTCTGGTAATGGACAACGCGTCGTACCACAACGCTGTGGCAGAAGAAGACAACATTCCTACATCTACCAGTACAAAAGATGTTATAAAGATTTGGCTAAGAAAGGAAGGAATTCCATTTAACGAGGGATTTTTGAAACCTGAATTACTGTCACTTGTTAAGAAATCGCAAAAGACCAAAGTATTCCAAATAGACAAAATCATTCAACAGCATGGTCATACGTGCTTAAGACTGTCCCCTTATCATCCACAATTAAACCCCATTGAACTCGTTTGGGCAAAAATTAAAGGGCAGGTGGCAGCTGAGAATACAAGTTTTAAAATATGCGATATAAAAGGACTGACATATGCTGCTCTATCACAGATTGACAAAGATTTTTGGTGCAAATGTGAAGATCATGTCTTAAAAGAAGAAAATGACTATTGGAAAAAAGATGGACTATCGTTAGTTCAGCCCAGATTAGTAATCAATATGTTAGACTCCTCTGATTCAGAATAAATGAAATAATAATGGACGTTTTTATATGTCCGCATGATCAATCTTTAGCTAAAGTTGATAACGTTTTGAAAATGTAAAGATTCTTGATATGTGTACTGCAGGCATGCAAAGAAACTAAATCACTTTCATATGTCTTGTTTACGTAAAATAATGAAAGTCACATGGAAAGACATAAAACGAACAATGTAGCTCTTTACAGTGAAGAGGATCCCGTGCTTACATCGGACTCTTTAGTCACATGCGTACCCATAAACAATAACTTTGCTTGATATGTCATGCTCGTTATCGCTCGCAACGGATAATTAATTTTTTTAAATGTATTCTTTGTTGTATATTGTTTAAATAGTTTTCATTAATGGAACTGTTTATACGCTGATTTGTTTTAGACCGTCTGTAAAGGCTATAACATTGACATTCTCATAGTATTTTAAAGAAAGTAAACACTAGAAAGTAAACAGTTGATAAACGCCTCGAACTTTCAAGTTGTTTAGAGACGCCTATGTCGAGAAGCTGATTTCCATTAATGTACGGTAAATTATTTTCTCCAGGAGCAAAAAGATCCGTAAATTCACTGAGATCAAAGGAAAGTGCTGCTTCATGATGAAGCATACTTCCTACATCATTAAATTTTGTGAAATCGGTGGGACCTTGGAAAAACAAGGCCAGATGCAAAAAATCAAGTTTGTAAGTGCAGGGAAAGAGGAGATATTTCATGTTAATCGTGAACATTTAGATTTGAAACGACCAATAGTTCCCTTTTCTTCTGGCTTTCATTCTTTTATTTATTCTTTATTTCCTTTGTAACTGCAAATGATCGTATAGTTTCTTCAAACCTTTACTCTGTTTATCCAGTGCTGCATGTTTTGGGTGTGAAATGTACATACAAATGTGATTCTAACAGGAGTATATTCCATCATTTGTATGTGCAGATTAAAGATGATTCTAAGACAGGCCCAGCACGCCGATAGAGGAGTTAATGTGTTCATTCTTATCAGTGGTACACAAGTTCTAATAATGAAATCACTAGAACAATGGCGATCGGCGAAAACTCAGTTCGCAACAAGCCAGGTCTCCAAACGATACACACAGAAACAACAAATAATCTGGTTTGCCTAACTAGAATAAATGACGTGTAATTTCTTACCATGGAAAGCATATATTAAAAGAGGAGAAGGAACAAGAAAAAGAAGCAGACCGAGAGTAAGATGGACAGACAATATCAAAGAAACGCTACAATAACATCAATTGTCAATGAGTGAAACAGCCAAAAGGGCGAGAACCAGAACTTTGTACAACGGGTACAAGAGGAAATGAAGAAAGAAAGATTAAAGAAGCCTTTGCTGTGAGGACACCGAGGGCCCACATGGTGCGCGAAACAAAGTTTAAATTCTCTTCTCGAGAAATGCATTTGGTTCATATTCAAGAAAATTATGAACTCCACTTCTCTCAAAATGTTTACTACAAGTTGAATATACTCAAATCTTTTAATTACACGTGGTCATTCACATACAAAAGCTTTATAAATAAGGGATCATCATCATCAAGGCTAATCTATAAGCCAGACGGAGAAGCTGGAAAGATAAAACAGAGTCCTTGAATCTTGAACGAGACACAAGAAAAGTGTGGAAGCTTGTAAAACAGCTAAATGATGAGGGTACAGAAAGGAACACCAAAATTACACTGAAGAAGGATGGAAACATTCTAACAGGTAAATATACAGGAAATTACTTTGCAGACTCCTTTGCAAATGACAATACTATTGAAATTAGCCTAGAGAAACGACAAGAGACCCGTTTAAAACAACAAAATGCAAGACAAGAAGAGACCACACATGAAGTCATGGGAATACCCATTACACAAAGAGAGCTAGAGCTGGCAAATTTCCAAATTAAAAATGAAAAAGTCACCAGGCAGTGATGGAGTGTCCAATGAAATGATTAGGAACTTGGGAACTGCAGCTAAAGCAAAACTACTGCAGATCTACAACATTTGCTGGATCACAGGTAGAGTGCCACAGGCATGGAGAGAAGCAATTATGATACCATTACTAAAGCCAGGAAAAATGGTTCAACGACATCCAGCTATAGACCAATCAGCCTTACAAGCGGTTTGTGTAAAACAATGGAACGTATAATCAATCTCAGACTGCAGTGGTACCTGGAAAGTGAAAATCTCCTTGTTTCACACCAATCAGGCTTTAGACAGTGTTACTCTACCGAAGAACAGGCAACCTATCTTTCCCAGGAAATTGAAGATGCGTTTCAAGAAAAGAAACTGGTACTAGCAGCATGGATAGACCTAAAGAAAGCATTTGATAAGGTATGGAAGGAAGGGCTTTTGAAGAAACTGATAAATTATGGAGTAAATGGCAGGATGTACAAATGGGTCAAAGCATACCTGCATAACAGGGGAGCCAGAGTGCAACTGGATGGTCTTAAGAGTAAAAAGGTCTTATTGCGCCAGGGCGTTCCACAGGGAGGGGTACTATCTCTAACACTTTTTTCTGATCTACATCAATGACCTAGTTACTGAACTACCACATGGCATCAAAGTGGCAATGTATGCAGATGACTTGGTAATGTGGTGCACAGAGGAGTATGCAACAGTGGCCTCCAAATTGCTACAAAGAGCTATGAATGCACTGCATTTATGGACAAATAGATGGTGTATCAGCATCAATGCAGACAAATACAGTACTACACTTTTCACACTCTCCCCAAAACAAAAAGCAGGAACCATCTACATAAATAATGAGCATGTGAAAGAAGACATACAATCTACATATCTCGGAGTTACATTTGACAACAAACTATCTTGGAAACAGCAGATAAATAAGACAACCCAAAAAGCAAGGAGGAAATTGGCTATTCTAAGAAAGTTGTGTGGGGCCACATGGGGTGCGAGTGGGAAAATACTCAGTAAAGTTTACCAACAGAGTATACGCCCACATTTAGAATACATATCATCCGCATGTTGCTCAGCATCAAACACCACATTGCAAGAGCTGGATAAAGTAAAAAACCAGGCACTTAGGGTCATCACAGGAGCAATGAAATCAACACCAATATTGGAGATGGAGAAATTGTGGAGGATACCAGCACTGAGAGAACGGAGAGACACAAAGGTGCTGATACAGGCAGAAAAATGTGCATGCATGCCAAAACATCCAATGAAGGACCGACTCCAAAATCTTGCATTGGGACGACTTAAGAGAAGCAGTTTTATCCACCAAGAAAATCGTATTAGTAGACAAACACCAGACATTTCAAGAGTTGTTAAACCCCTTCTGCCCATATCAGAACAGACTCCCTGGACAGATGAATCAGGATTATCAGCTCAAATACGGACAGAAGTGAAAGGAATAGTTGACAAAGAGGAACAAAATAGTCTACAGCGAAAAACAATAACTCTCAGTTTCCTGGATGAAGAATACCCACAAGACCTATGGATCCGTGTATACACAGATGGATCAGCACAGAATGCAGTAAAGAATGGGGGAGCAGGTGCATATATAGAGTACCCAAATACCACTAGGGATATGAATAAAATAGCAACAGGGAAATATTGTCACAATTATGATGCAGAAATACAAGCAATTAAAGTTGGCAATAGAGAAACTGCTGAACAGTAATCTTAGCCCACCGCCTGTAGTGTTTTTGACAGATGCAAGATCAGTACTCCAGGCACTACAATCCAGAAAATTACCACATCTGCAGACCTTGTTGACTGAACTCTGCAAGCACCACAGGGTTGCCCTGCAGTGGATCCCGTCTCACTGTGGAATACCAGGAAATGAGAAAGCAGATCAGTTGGCAAAGGAAGGTTCAACAGGCACACAACTAGATACACCAGTTACATACCATCATAAGAAACAGATAATCAAATCAATCAGAGGACCACAATCCCCAAATCAGGATGCCTTTCATAATATGAATAGATATGAACAAGTTATCATTATACGCCTAAGAACAGGACACAATCGACTCCATAGTCACATGTATACAACATTCAAGATCGGCACATCAACTACTTGTACATGTGGACAGGCACCCCAGACTGCTGAACACATACTTCAAGACTGCACTGAATATAGTAGAATGAGGAAAATCCATTGGCCCATAGATACAACACTACAGACAAAACTATATGGGCCACTGCAAGAATTACAAAAGACAGTAACATTCATACAGGAAACGACATTGCTGATATAGACAATACTTCGAGCGAACGAAAGATAGATGGATAGATCATCATCATCATCACGTGCCATACCGGTTGGCGTAAGCGATCATGTCCTTCCACAGTCTTCTATCTACAGTGTATTGTATTAGTTATGTTGTTGATTGTTTTCCATGCCATGCGACTAAGCTACCCAGTAATTTATCTCTTTGTCGTGCGCGATTTATCATTCCTTTTATTTTGCCAGTTGTGACCATGTATTTCAAATTACCTCGTATCACTTAAACAGACAGCTGCCTTCATAAGAGAGTCCGGAATCCTAGTCTGACTCAGCCATGAGCCATGATCTCAGAAGAAGACCTTTCCACTTCTCATGATGTGTCCGACGAATATTGATTGTTTCTTTCTGATGTATGTTAGGGTCAACCTTTTTGTGTTGGTCTCTTTGGGAATTTCCTCATTGGTCTTTTTATCTGCCCAGGGAACTTTCAACATTCTTCTGAGAAACCCCATCTCTGTGGCCTTTATTCGTATTTTCATTAAATAAGTCAATGATAATTTAATTCAATGTATAAATTAAAACATTATATTTTCTAAAAACTAGTCGTTGTTAATAACTTTCTCATTTCCTATTGGACATGACTATCCGTATTCGTTGTGGATATGACTGTGGTATACACTTGTCTCTAAAATAGCTTAGAACCTGTAACTGTGATCAAAAGGCAAAGACACGTATCATTGTAAACAAGTACAGTTAGTGTTATTTGCAATTTTTAAACAGATATGGACTATAATAAACATTTTTTGACGGTAAAACAATCTGGTGACTCACCATATTGACAAGCTGGTCCAAACCATCCGCTCTGACACTTAATGCCTCGAATACAGTCACCTGTGTCATAACATAGGTTGTCCGTGCAGTGACACATGAACTGACAGTTTGAGCCAAACCATCCATCCTGACACCCTAAATACCACAAACAATAATCATACTTTCAATCAGAAGTCAGACTTAAGGTTTTCATGTTTGTCATTATTATGTAATATACATTGAGGATCATAGTTTATATGGGCGTGGAACCATCATCGTGTTGCCTCTCATTTACATAGCTTTGCATTCATCGCAGCCTGACGGAAATGATCTATGTAACCAGATCTCTATCTTCTGTTCTCATTTTAAAGGTCTCCTTGATGTTTTCATACACATCTCTTTTTGGTTTACCTCTGTTTTGTTTCTAGTTGTCATGATTTTTGCAACGATTAGTTGACTTTGCTTTCTGATGCATCATTGGTAGAGTTTACTTAACCTGCTTGTGTGTGTGTCTATTAAAATAAACAAAAGTGAGACTAAGTGAGTGTGTGCGGTTATTTTGTATATTTGAAGTGATGGTAAATAAAGGTGTGTGTGTGTGTTAAGTCTAGGTGACTGTCAATTGTATGGGAGGCATAGTACTTTACGCATGGTTTTGTGTGATAGATGTGTGGGAGAGATTGTACGAGAATATGAGTTAGTAACATTTGTGTGGTACGGATGGTACTTTAAGGCTGCGTTAGTGATATATGTAAAGGAGAGATTGTGCAGGAGTCTGTGCTAGTCAATTATAGGCTTTTTAAGCAATATGAGCTAAATAGCAATAACATAAGGTCGCATGTATCTGGCATTAAACATTTTTTTTCTAAACATATAAATAACAATTAAATCATTATAACATAGTGAATGCATACCTCCAAATACTTCAAGCTCACAGAGGGTTAGGATTTTGCTTTCTGAGTCAGGTGAGGTAGCCTCTACATTTATCCTGGCTACACCAGATACAGGGTTATCAAACTTTACTGTATACACTTCAAGGGGTTCAGGTTCACGGTCTGTATACTTTAACAGTTCCTTGTCGTCTTGAGAGAATACCCTTAGGATAAAGCCTTGTAGTCGATACATCATTTTATCTACAGGGTAATTAAAAAAAAAAACAATTATATATAAAAGGCTAAGAGAAAGAAAAAAGGAAATAAAGAAATAAAATAAAACATAAGACAGAAAAAAAGAAAGAAACAAACAAACAAAGAAAATGCATTGTATGCATTTCCGTATATTTTTTTGTCTTTTAGACGCTAGTATTATTTAGTTATTTGTTTCCATTCTACCTTCAACATGTCAGTTTTTGGGTTTGTTCTAATGTGGTAACTTTCATATCTTTAATCTCATATTTTCTATTTTCGGTATCTCTAAACTGTACGTCTTTTACTGTCTTATGTATGAAGATTAGTACAGATACAGAGCATACATTGCACCACATGCTCAACACAGAGAAAGGTACCAGGCTAAAAAGATGCAAATCATGGGTGGGCCGAGCAGAAGATGTCATCAAACAGGTCTGTGGGCTTACCAATATCAGCGTAGGTGAGGAGTGGATACCGGTGCCTACGTCATTCAAGGGGACTTTCTCATGTATTGTCACACTCGACAGGAAACGTAGGGAACAGAACCCGGTCATGGTTAATGCTGAGGTCAACGGTCTCATCTGCGATAACACCGATGAGAAAGATGCAGTCATCTATACAGACGGATCTGTAAGACGACACGAAAGAGGTGCATGGGCATTTACAGCACGTTCGGCAGGCAGAATAGCCAAGGAAGACAGTGGTGCATACGCCAAGACCACGAGTAGCATGACAATGGAGGTGATGGCAGTGACCAAGTCATTCAAATGGTTAGAGTCAAATACTACATACACGCATGTATATTGAGTGATTCGATGAGCATGATAAAAAATGTGGAGGCGGGCTTTGTACGCATGCAATTGGTGGAGTCGTTGCGGAGATCCAAGATACGTGGGGTCACCTTTGTCTATGTCCCTGGATATGCGGGAGTGCGGGGAAATGAGAGAGTGGACAGGTTGGCTAGCTGTGCTGTCGTTGAGGACGGGCAACCAATGGATCGGGCGGACATCATCAATGCACTCCGAGATGTGGGAAGAGCACAGGACTTCGACAAACACAGATCAACGTCACTTCTTCGGATGATGGAAATGGGAGTTAAGATGGGCACAGCCAGAAATGAGAAACTTGGTGGCCGTGTAAGAAGTGAATTCACCCTCAAATGACTCAATAACAGTTGTTTTCTAAACTATGCATACTACTCTTTTTTTCTTCTTTATCCGCTCAGTGACTAACATTTTTATTGTTGACGTTAACTAGACGTTATGTGAGTGCATAGACTGTCAGAAAGAGATCAATAGAAGATTAACAATATCAACACAAACATTAAATGCCATAAAGAATATGTGACACAATACCAGCATGGATGTAACATTAAAATGACGCAGAACATGTATCGTCCCAATATGACTGTGAATCATCGACAATTTCGCTAAAAGCAAAGATACATGTGATTGAAAAATCGTTAAGATACATTGGACAACAACAAAGATAACGAAGACACATTTAAATATTTAAACATTCAACAGAACTTATTTATAAATACAAATTCTTCAGAGAAACAAATAAATACTATGATCACTTCAAAGGAAACAGCGGGCTGGTCAGATCGATAATTTACTGCATGTTTCATGGGTAATATATGAGGGTCAGATCAAGAAGGAGTTGATTGCTTGGCACCAAGGAGACCTACAACAGAAGAAATGGGACATCTGGCTAGAGACAGAGTCTTTTAGACGGGCTGTGGTAAATGCAACGTTCTTTAAGGGACATGTGAACTGGTAACGTGAGCGCTGTTGTATAGTGGCTTAAGCAAGGTGCAATATCTGCGTCTTTTGATTAAATCTTTTTTTTTTTTAGTACGGTATGTCCTTTTTACTGGCTTGACAAGATCGATCAATTTGTTTCTGCGGGTACTATTGGGAGGTGTTTTAGGATCTTCATTATTTGTTGTCATTGATCTTAATGTGTACAGTCAGCTGTGAGTCGCTGATCTCTTTCTGCCCAGGCGCTGGTGGTTGTCATGACCCTTATTTATAAATAACCCTATTTAGGATGTCTCTCACGACACAAACGTTCGAAAAATAGCTCCTGCGGTACAGCGTATTAGAAGATAAAATGTAATCCAATTTTTAAAAAAATCAAATTTAATATCCTTGAAATAAAAACACGGAACGTCGCCATCTCTACGGCATTTACGTTGAAGGCTGAAAGCCAATGGCATTTCTGATGACCTAGTGTCAGGTGTCCAGAACACTTGATGATATTGTTATTTCTTCATGAATGTTCGATAAAATGGATAGTGGTCGGACCGCCGTGTCGTGTATTATAATGAAATGTGTACTTTCTACCACTGCAGAACCGCACCATTTTTCAGTGACTGAGTTTACCGCGTGGAAGTTTCTGGAATTACTTCTGGCTGCTGACACATGTTCAGGTCAGTTTCCAGCCTTTAAACATTAACTGGCTGCTGACACACGTTCAGGTCAGTTTCCAGCCTTTAAACATTAACTGGCTGCTGACACACGTTCAGGTCAGTTTCCAGCCTTTAAACATTAAATACAACTCTTTTTTGTAGCACAATTTTTGTTCAAGATGGCAAGTTTATAAAACCAGTCTTCAAAATGACGACAAAGTCTCAGGGAGTTGAAAGCTTGATCTTGAACGTAATCCAACTTGCGCCACTAGACGTCGCTAAGGGCTTGTAATGTTTTTCGCCACCGATCTCTAAACTTGGTGAGATGTTCAATGTTATCAAATGAGTCTATGTCTGTCAACTTTGTTTCTCTTATAAGTGTTCGTTTTAGTTGCTGTCTATGTCTTTCTCTTTTTCTGTATCCTGATGTTTCTTATAGAAAAGTCTATTTTAGGACTCGCTTGTCTAATCTCAGCACATGTTCGACATTTGTCCATCTTTTCTTACTAAATGTAGAGGAGATAGCAGGTCAATCCATGACTGTTCGTCTTATTTCTATATTAGTCTTTAAATGGTTCCATTGTACACACAGTATTGTGGATCGTGCCTCAGTTAATTCTCGGTTTAATTTTTTATTAGGTTTTAGTTTATCAATTTGTATGTAACACATCAATGCTAATCTTCCAATATGCAATACATTCGTTATCATTTCATCTATTATCCCTCTGTTTTATTGTTCCTTGATTTACCTGTCTCCGCACATTCTAGATGCATCAGAGGTTATCTTTATGCCGGTGTCCGTTAGTGTTGTTCTTGTTTTTCTGAAGAAGGCCACATGCAGGCCGAGACGTAAGTATTTTTTATGTCCTTTTTTTTAAAAATGCTTTTACCATATCATGTAGGAGTGTACATTATAACCAACCATTTGTTTCTTGCTACCAGCTTTACAGTAGACATGCAATTATTTTCATCGCCCCTTACACAGAGTATTCTTCTTTGACACTTGTCTTCGAAAGCGTTTAGTTTTTTTCTCAATTCATTTTGTTGTTTTCCAGCTTTTACATTTCGTAGGTATGGGTTGATAATACATTTGAGTTGAAAATCTAAGTTTAGTTTACTTGCTTTGTATGTTTCATTCCATATTTATCCAGCTTTTAAATTTCGCTGCTGCTTTCACTATCCTACTACTGAACTATGCCAGTGTTTCACCTTCGTTATCTATATTGGCACCAAAATATAAATAATGGTCTACAATTTGTAATGTCTGACGATTGGGATATAAAATGTCCACTGGGGTATTGTTAATAAACCAGGGATGGTTTATGCCTATTGAATTAAAGACACATTATTTCTAATATGGATAAATTGGTATCTGTAATAGTTTGCATTTTTATGATAATGCCACTTAGGAGTTCTACATCACATTGCAAATCTAGATCTGTCAAGCAATTCTTGTCGTAATGTCATTATTGACTGTGCAACATTACATTTATTCATTATATAATTATTGGTAATTCCATGCAGCAAGGTGAACTATACATCCCTTTTGTTGTTGCTGACGGATTTTTCCCTAATCCTGGCCATCTAGATTCACTAGCTCCTAATGTATCAAGGTGGCAATATTTTGACATTAGAGAACACAAATAAAAAGCGATTATTTCGAAATGAGAAAAACAAATTGCCACGAAGTGGAAAATTGGTGAAATGAAGTTGTGGAGAAAGAAAAGTGACGCCAGAGAGAAGACACATAAAAAGTTTGAAATAAAAAGAATGAAATACCGTTGATAAAGGGGAAATCATCACAGCCAATAGCTAACAGTCTATGTGTATGGTTTGATTAACAGTTTATACATTTAAAGAAAACAGAACACATTTGAGTACTTTAATTTAGGTGCAATATAATACTGCCTGGAGCCTCGATGGTTCAGTGGTTAGTGAGCTGACATCCTGCTCAGAAGGGTCGGATTCGATCCCTAAAATTGGCTGATTCGTTTTTAGACCGACAAGACTGCGGGGTTCACCCAACCTCTAATATAATAAGTTCAAGAGATTTTTCTCTGGCTTGGCGTGGTACTGACCACATCAACCAAAAATGTGGAGTGAACATACACAAATATGGTCACTAATACATTATTCCCCACACGCCTAGCAAGGTGTCAAGGGAAGCTGGACTTTTCCTTCAGTAATAGCACGCCCTAATGCATCACAATATTATGATAAAAGTACTTACCGTCATCAAATCTGTTGTAGAGAACAATTGTATGAACTGTGACTGGATTTGTGAAAGTGAGGTTCAGGTTGGGTTTCGTGTCGTTTATATCTGTTTGAGAACAACTTCCTTCCTCAAATTCGCCATCGGTGTTACCATCTACAGCGTTTGATGAAATAGCTGAAACACCTTTATCGTCAGTGTAAGTGCTGGACTGACTGGTTATTCCTTTCAGAGCCACATTCCGGCCTACAAATGCATGAGAAATAAAAAGTCACGTTTGTATGTTCTTACCACTAACTTGCTGTAAACGTTTTTATTTATCAATTGTCACTTCTTTTTTCAACCTTTGTCATCATCATCATCATTGAGTGCCGTCTCCGCAACGAAGGTTGGCTACCATGGAGCGCCATTCTGCTCTATCTCTTGCTTTGATGGTGCAGGTTGTCATCGGTTGATTTGTCCATCTTTTGATATTACTCGTCCATGTTAATCTCGGTCTGCCTCTGCCTCTTTTACCTTGTATTTTCCCCTCCAGGATCACTTTCAGTAGGCTGTTGTGTCTTTTAACATGGCCCAAGAATCTCATTTGTCTTGTTCTAATTGTGTTCAGAAGTTCTCTTTTCATTTTTAGTTGTTTTAAGACTTCATCGTTTGTTTTCTTTTCCTTCCATCCAATTCTACCTGTTCTTCTATATATATACATTTCAAAGGCTTCAATTCTCTGTTCTGTTTTCTTGTCTAATGTCCATGTTTCAGCACCATATAGGAATATTGAGAAGATGTAACATTTTGCTATTCTTAGTTTTAGCTCTGGTGTTATTTGTTTTGATGTTAGTATGTCCTTCATGACATTAAAATTACTTTTTGCCATTCCTATTCTTTTGTTTATTTCAGTTGTACATTTTCCATCACTGGTTATAGTATGTCCAAGGTAGTTATAGTTCTGAACTGTCTCAAGGTCTATTCCTTCAATTTTGATATCCACTTGTGGGTTTTGAGTATTTTCTTTGTTTATGATCATAGTTTTAGTCTTTTTGATATTCATATCTAGTCCATATTTTTTGCTTGTCGTGTTTATTTCATTAAGTAATTGTTGTAGGTCTTTAGGATTTTCTGCTAGTAGTACAGTATCGTCAGCATATCTTAGGTTATTGATTATCTTTCCATTAATTTGTAAACCTGGCATCTCTATGATGTTTTTAAAGATTTGCTCAGTGTATAGATTGAACAAGCTTGGTGATAGGATGCATCCTTGTCTTACTCCTCTTGTTATATCAATGAGTGTAGAGAACTCTTCGTTATATTCTATTATTGCTGTTTGCTCCCAGTATAGATTGCATATTAGTCGTATGTCAACCTTTATGAGCACAGGTCAATGCTTCACTCACTAACTAAATGTGTGTTGATGACAGTAAAGAACCCATTTTAAGGTTGTATTTATCACGTGATGAAATTATGTTGTATGGATGAGAAATGTTGGGTCACCTGGCTTATATCAATCCCATTCGTTTTTAGATTGTTTGATAATTTAGTTGATCATCGCGCCGTGAGTGACATACATTATTAGAGTTTATTAGAGAACAAAATGGATATATTCACAAATTGATGTGTATTATGGACATTAGGACATCAGACAAAAAATCACTGGAGGATATATAAATGTCGTTTTACAGAAGAAATTAGAGAATACCATGGACAACTAAGAAGAGTAATGAAAATGTTCTGAAAGAGGCCAGAGAAAAGCATAGCTAAATTCAATATAAGGAAGAAACAATCTTCATTTTTGTCCTTGTAATGAGAAAGGAACATTTGGATTATATTGTAACATCTGAGTGGGAAAATTAAGGGACGAAGAGATAGAGAGAAGTAAACAAAAACGATACTAGACGGCGTAAGAGAACGGTTCGCAGAAGGTCTACAACAGAAGTGATCAATAACTGTAGAGGGAAGTAGGAATGTAGGGACATAAGTGGGGTAGGATGGTGTGAGGAGAATTGAGAGAAACACCGTGTGCACGGGGAAGGTGACAGTCGCTGGATGTTAGAATGAATTGTTGTCGGGTGAGTAGAGATGAGATAGATTCGTGATATTGGGGATCGGTGAGAAGCACAGAGGAGTAAATAGAAATAAGGGAAGGTTAATGTGAGATACAGGTGATGACGTCAAGAGAAGTCATAGGCTAGGAAATTAAGGAATTAGTTCTTGATTGGCTGGGTTACGAAGTACTTAAGACCATGCACAGAGGGTTTTAGATGGAATTCACGTGTAAGATAGAGACTCAGGAGACTGGTGCACGCCACTAGGGCGTGTGACCTTAGTAGCTTAGTAGGGTGTGTTCTGTGTTTTATAGTAGGGAATAGAATGAAGTTTCGAGAGATGACATGTAGATAAAACCTCTCATGTAGGAGAGTGAGTGCAAGAGTCAGGGATACATAAATTACATTGATACCCGAGCGGAGATGTCAGTCCGCTGAGTTTTATAATTGTATATTGCTGTTTGTGGAATTATGAATAAAAGTAAATTATTATTATGTTTTCACGCGAGAGACTTCCTTGTGTGATTGATCCATTGGAACATGTGTATGGTAGACAACCACAAAGTCCCGAGTCAAACACAACGCAAAAAACAGGAATTAGACAGTTGATACCAACAACTTCCGGTGTCATGGCGGCTGCGTTCAGTCGTTTTTATATTTCGGCTCTTGCCGATATATTTAAATGCGTTTTGCGTCATCTTGTGTGACATTTTCCAGCCCCTACATGCCAATCCGTTTTATCCCGACGGGACGCCTTATATCAATATTGCGGAACTATGTTATTGTGATGATAATGAGCACAAACAAAATAAAGGCAGCAAACACAAATGCATACCGTTTTGATGATGCATACACCAAAGTAATAGCAACAAGATTAAGACCAATTACAGGACCAGAATTGACACACACAAATGCATACCGTTTTGATGATGCATACACCAAAGTAATAGCAACAAGATTAAGACCAATTACAGGACCAGAATTGACACACACAAATGCATACCGTTTTGATGATGCATACACCAAAGTAATAACAACAAGATTAAGACCAATTACAGGACCAGAATTGACACACACAAATGCATACCGTTTTGATGATGCATACACCAAAGTAATAGCAACAAGGTTAAGACCAATTACAGGACCAGAATTGACACACACAAATGCATACCGTTTTGATGATTCATACACCAAAGTAATAGCAACAAGATTAAGACCAATTACAGGACCAAAATTGACACACACAAATGCATACCGTTTTGATGATTCATACACTAAAGTAATAGCAACAAGATTAAGACCAATTACAGGACCAGAATTGACACACACAAATGCATACCGTTTTGATGATTCATACACCAAAGTAATAGCAACAAGATTAAGACCAATTACAGGATCAGAATTGACACACACAAATGCATACCGTTTTGATGATTCATACACCAAAGTAATAGCAACAAGATTAAGACCAATTACAGGACCAGGATTGACACACACAAAATGAACTTCAGAACCAAAAAAAAAATGCCAAACAGAATTAATATTTACAGTCAGACAGAAGATAGGAAGCCTTCGGTACACTTAATAGCAACATTTTTATTGCTTTTGAAGATAAAAATAAGACCTAATACATCAAGGAACATACACTTTACTTGTCAGGGAGAGTGTGATTATTGAATGAAATACTGACCTCGAGTACTGTTTATACACATTCAGTTTACAGCAACTATACAGTGTCAACAAGTATCGAGTAAGACTTGATACGCCCGAAGTTATAATTGGTGAACAGGTGATAAGCACACTTATTTAAATGGAATAAAATCACTATATGTCAAATTTGTAATATACAAATACTTTATAGAAAGATCATAGCCATGAAAAGTAGAACATATGAAAACGATCCTCGCAGACATTGTGAAGGATGAAATAGAATCAAGAAAGTGCTTTAAAAGAGAAAATAGTAGGCAGACTACAGCGGTAGGAAACAGTAAAAAAAATATATCTAGTGAATGCACACTTAATCAGTCCAGTCAAGTCTTTATTAAAACAGTCAAGCTAAAGTATGTAGGGAGGTCAAAAAGTAATGCACACCAATTTTTTTCTCGGAAACTATTCGGGCAAAATGTTTGAAATTTTCACAGATTGTAGCTGAACATCCCCTTTACACTACCTATTTTTCAACATAATCCTCGTCCAAGCGTATTGCCTTACGCCAACGCGAAACTAGGTCATGAATGCCTCGTTTGTACCAAGTTTTGTCCTGCTCGCGTAGCCATTTTTTAACTGCACGGATCACATCCTCATCATTGTCAAAGTGTGTCCCACGCAGGAATTTTTTGAGTGGTCCAAACAGATGGAAATCTGAGGAAGCCAGATCAGGTCTGTAAGGAGGATGGGGCAGTACAGTCCTAGCAAATTTGTTGATTGCTTCCCGTGTTACCAGACGTGTGTGAGGGCGTGCATTGTCATGTTGAAGCAACAAATCTGCAGATGGCTTATTAGGCCGAATTCTGTGGAACCGATTTTTGAGTTTTGTCAGTGTATTGATGTAAGCTGTCGAGTTGATTGTCTCACCTCTTGTCATTACATCAACAAGCATCACACCATCAATGTCCCAGAAGACAGTGATCATCATCTTTCCGGCTGATGGAGATGTTTTAAATTTTTTTCTTTTTGGTGACTGCGGATGATGCCATTCCATTAAATGCATTTTTGTTTCAGGCTCATAATAATGTGCCCACGTTTCGTCACCGGTAACAATTTTTGACAAAAACATTTCTCCTTCAACACCGAAATGCTCCAACAATTCAGAACAGAATGTTTTCCTTTGAACTCTGTGATCATTTGTTAGGCACAGAAGAACCCATCGAGCTCAAATCTTTGAATATCCGAGAGTTTTAAAAATTGCGATTGCACTTCCCTTGCTGACTGTAAGCTGCAATGCCAATTGCTGACTAGTGATACGCCTATCCTTACGAATAATGGCATCAGCCCGGTTTAACATGTCTGTGCTGGTAGCCGAGGCAACACGTCCAGAACGCGGTAAATCATGCAGCTCCACTCGTACACTTTCTGCAGCTTTAATTCTCTGAACCCAGCGACTAACTGTGCTCCTATCGACTGTAGAACATTAGTACACTGCACACAGTCGTTTATGAATGTTTGCCACAATTTCTTTTTCCGCAACCAGTAATTCTATGACAATTCGCTGTTTATAACGGACATTGTTGACAAGCTCCATTTTAACGGTTCATAGATTGCGTAATATTTATCAGAATGCTGTGCAATTTGGTGCACATAATTGGAACATGTCATATTCCAAGTGTGCAAAATTTCATATTCATATCTTTTTTATTAGCCGAGAAAAACATTGGTGTGCATTACTTTTTGACCTCCCTTCAGTAGTACTTAAAGCTGGCTTTACAAAGACATGCACCATTAAATCAAAAGTATAAAAGAAATGTGATTTTCCATTACTGTTATTCAACACGTACATAATGACGATCATGACGATCATCGCACAGTAAACTTTATGAGTCATATAACTAAGATATTACTAAGAATTATCATGCGAAGACTGCGAAACAAAATCAGTCCAGAAATTAGCGATGAACAGTGTGGTTTTGTTAGAGATAAAGGAACAAGCAATGCCATTTATATCATAAGATCTTTAGTAGAAAGAGCCATAGAGGTGAAAACAGATCTATACCTATGTTTCATAGATTACACGAAGGAATTTGACAAAGTAAAGCACCAAGAAATAATCAACATTTTAGGAAGCATAAACATAGACAGCAAAGAACTAAGAATAATAAAGAACATGTACTGGCAACAAACAGCGTCCATAAGAACTGGAAACCAATTGGGAATGTTTCAACAAATAAAACAGGGTGTTAGACAAGGTTGTGTGCTGTCATCAGATTTGTTTAATATTTATAGTGAGATTATTTTAAGATCTATAAGGGGCATGCCTGGAATAACAATTGGAGGTCATAATATAAATAATCTAAGGTATGCTGATGATACAGTATTAATCGCTAAGAGTGAAAATGAGTTACAACAAATGGTGGACATTGTAGTGAGGAAAGCAAAAATAAAGGACTCAGCCTTAATAGCAAAAAGACAGAGGTAATGGTAACAACAAAGAAAAAAAACATCACCTCAGTGCAAAATAAAGAAAAGTGGAACAATATTAAAACACGTAAATGAATTTAAATATTTGGGAACTTTGTTAACCTCAGACGGAAGATATACAAAAGAGGTGAGATGCAGAATGAGTGAGAGGCAAAAGCAGCTTTCCAAAAAATGAGGAAGATACTGTGCAATCCATTTTTGACAATAGAAAAAAAGGAAAAAAAAGAGTTCTTAATTGTTATGTTGTTCCAGTCTTTACATATGGATGCGAATCATGGACAATAGGACAAGAGACAAGAAAATCACTGGAGTCTGCAGAAATGTGGTTTTACAGAAGAATGTTGAGAGTACCATGGACAGCTAAGAAGAGTAATGAAAACGTTCTGAAAGAGGTCAAATCAAAAATAGAGCTAATTTCCAATATTGGAAAGAGACAATCATCATTTTTGGCCGTGTAATGAGAAGAGAACAACTGGAATATATTGTAACAACTGGAACATTTGAGGGACGAAGAGATAGAGGGAAGCAAAGATAAAAAAATAGCAGACAGCTTAAGAGAATGAATTGGCAGAAGGTCCACAACAGAAATGATAAATAGATGCCGAGATCGTAAAATTGTGGAGAGACATGATCACCTACGCGAGTAGGCACGGTACTTGATGATGATGACATAATGACACATATGTAAATAAACAAGCCCTAACGTATGTTAACACTCCCAAGTGAGGCCATGGTTGCAGAAAGTTAGACAGTAACAAATAACACAATGATATAACGCACTATCTGAATGAAATGCATGGAGCCTGCAAGAAACATTTAAAGATAATTAACAATGAAGCGACTGAAGACAAAAACATACATAGAGAAACGAAAAAAAAAGATTTAAATTCAGAACAAATTACTCAAGCAATTAGAAGGGTTCACATATATAGAAAGTTGTACAACATCAAATGTGACATAAAATCGACATCCAGAAAAGTCGCAACAAAGCAAACTAATTATCTGATAAATAAACCGATCATAAAACATAAAGTGACGGTGAATACAAGAAGAGTAAAATACAAAATAGTGTTTCTGTCAATGGAGTGCTGCCAATGTCTAACATAGCATCATCATCATCATCATGTGCCCTCTACGCAACGAAGGTTGGCTACAAATGGATCGCCATTCTACTCAGTTTCTTGCTTTAAATGTGCAGGCTGACATAGATTGACTTGTCCATCTTTTGATGTTACTCGTCCATGTTAGTCTTGGTCTGCCTCTGCCTCTTTTGCCTTGTATTTTTCATTCCAATATTACTTTTAGTAGGCTGTTGTGTCTTTTAACATGCCCCAAAAATTTAATTTGTCATGTCTTAATTGTGTTCAGCAGTTCTCTTTTTATTTTCAGTTGTTTTAAAACTTCATCGTTTGTTATCTTTTGTTTCCATCCAATTCTACCTATTCTTCTATAAATCCACATTTCAAAGGCTTCAATTTTCTGTTCTGTTTTCTTGTCTAATGTCCATGTGTCTGCACCATACAGGAATATTGAGAAGATGTAACATTTTGCCATTCTTAGTTTCAGCCCTGCTGATATTTGTTTTGTTGTTAGTAAATTTGTCATTGCATTAAAATTACTTGTTGCCATACCTATTCTTTTGTTTATTTCAGTTTTGCATTTTCCATCATTGGTTATAGTATGTCCTAGGTAGTTGTAACTCTGGACTGTCTCCAGACGTGTTCCCTCAGCTGTGATATTTAATTGTAGGTCTTGAGAATCTTCTTTGTTTATGATCACAGTTTTAGTCTTTTTGATATTCATTTCTAGTCCATATTTTTGCTTGTTGTGTTTATCACATTAAGCAATTGTAGGTCTTTAGGATTTTCTGCTAGTAGAATATTATCAACAGCATATCACAGGTTATTGATTATCTGTCCATTAATGTTTAGACCTGGTATCTCTGAGATGTTTCTAAAGGTTTTCTCAGTGTATATAGATTGAAAAAGCTTGGTGATATGATGCATCCTTGTCTTACTCCTCTTTTTATGTCCATGGGTGTAGAGTTCTCCTTGTTATATCTTATTATTGCTGTTTGCTCCCAGTACAAATTACATATTAGTCGTATGTCTGCGTCGTCTAGATTTATATCCTTTAGCCAGTCTATAAGTTGGTTATGGTGTACTCTATCGAAAGCTTTGGTGTAGTCTATAAAGCAGGCATATATTGGTTTGTTTCCTTCTGTGTACTTTTCAATCAATGTTCTCATGCTGAATATCGCTTCTTTTGTCCCACTGTTTTTCTTGAATCCATATTGTTGCTCCTCTAATTCAGTATTGATTTTATTCTGAATCCTTCCCTGTATAACTTTTAGTAAAATTGTTGTTACCTGGCTCATTAGGCTTATTGTTCTGAAGTCACTGCATTCAACTGCACCATTCTTTGTAGGCAATGCAATGAAAGTTGATGTTTTTAGATCGTTTGGTATGTATTCTGTATGGTATATGTCATTGCATATGTCGGTGATCACTTCGACGCCAAAATCTTCTAGAGCCTGTATCATCTCTATCTGTATATTGTCAGGCCCTGCTGCTTTTCCCTTTTTCATTGTTTTTATGGCTTTTTCTGCTTCGAATTTCAGGATTTATAGTTATATGTACATTTTATGTCTGGCTTTTTGTCCCTTTCGTCATGAAATAATTATGTTATATATTCTTGTCATCTATCTATTATATCTTTGTTGTCTGATAGCATTCTTCCCTCTTTGTTTGCTATACATCCGATTCCTGCAGCTTTTTTGTCTTTATTCGTCATTCTCCTTTTTTCTGTGTGCATCTGTCTTATTTTTTGTTTACTTTCCATAGTTTCGATTTCTAGACATCTTTGGTTGAGCCAGTCTTCTTTTGCCTTTTCTAACATAGCTGTTAGCAATAAAGGAAACACGTATGATCTCAACTATTGAAATGGGATCTTGAAAGAGCACTTAATTTGAGAATTACAATAAAAATGTGCAATGAAGGAAGGATAAAATAAAATGCAGCAACAAGAGAGCTGAGCTATATCCAGAAGGAACAAAGAGAGGTTAAAAACAACGGAAGTGGTAGCGAAAAGCGTTACAATGGAAGTCAAAAAGAAACATTTGAAACTACACAACACACTTTGTGCAAGGCTAAACATCACCAGTAGTAAGTAAGAAGCTTTCCTGCGTATGTGACGTCTCTTGATATCTTCTTAGTCGTATTCTTATTCTTGTTTCATTGTTATTTATAAATTATTTTGTTGATTTCCTACTAAACCATTCTCTTAAATTCTTTTGAAGTGTGATCTTTGTTTTCCATTATGTCTACTTCCCTCCATTATTTAATCGTCACAATATAGTCTAGTTGTTCCATTCACTTGACGTGACCAAAAAAATGTGACTTTCTTCTGATGCTGAAATATGCTTAATTTATTGCTTTGACCGTATTTAGAACATTGTTTTCATTCTTTTTAAATGATCATGGTATTCTCAAGATTCTTTTGTAAAACGATATTTCTGTGGTCTCCAACGATGTTCTTGTCTATTGACATAATGTCAGCAATCACACCTAAATGTCATGTTATGGCTCAACATAAGACCGAAGAATGTTTTTTATTACAATGTTGTTGTTGTTGCGATTCTTTTAAGATCATTCCATATCTTACCCCTCATCTTGATCTCTGCTTCGATATGTGTTCTACAAGAATATCTGTGTCTTTCCGATTGTCTTTTCACTGAGGATTCCATAAAGGATCATTCGTGTAATACTATCAGTTAGCTACCGCAGTGGTAGCTGTATCCAGCGCCATCGTCTTTGGTTATCTATATGCCCACTGGTATTTGACTGGCACTTTTTCATAATTATTACAAAGGACAAGAGGCCGGGTTCTATCCCAACCGACTGTTTCTGGTTCACCCAGCCTTAAATGGGTAAGGGATTTTTTATTTCTGGGAAAGTAAAGCGGCACGGGCGTAATATCGACCATATTACCCCAAAAATCATGTGCTGAAGGTCTGTAAAATGTATGGTCACTAACACCATATTCCCTATACGTCACTTGGTGACGGGAAACGCTTTACTTTTTTTTTTTAACTGAATTTTCATAATTATATGTCTGATTGTGTTCTGCCATTTCCATCCAGTTATTCTCCGGAAACATCCATTAATGAAGGTCAGTACCTTCTTGATATGTATTTCTATTGTTCTTCGTGAGTGTCAATCATAAATAGTACTATAGCTCGTTTCAAATCACGTGCCCAACTTCAAAACGCTATTACTCAGTAACCGTTTGTTAAAAACTGTTGACATTTTCTAAATGTTATTAGAATGCAAAAGACCCTTTAAATGTATATTTAACAAATATCTTGCAGCTGCAGTTTTCTTAAACCGGCGAATTTCTTTGATGTTTGTCAAAATTGTAAATTGTGAACCCCTACATAATAGAAATTACCGTAGTTGCTGGTCTATGATTAATTTTCACTAGTTAAAGGCGGTGCCGTAATGGGAAAATAACCTAATAAGACAAAACACCAGGAGAATTATTGTCTTCTCAGTTCGAGGACGGACGATAATATCAAGGTATACCTGTATGTCCAATTTTCATAGTTGTGTGGTCCTGAAAAGGACCGTTTGTTGAACTAATTTAAGGTAATATAGGGGCCGCAATTGTGGGGGCTATATACTTTCATTCTGAATCAGACGAGTCTAAAAGATTAATAACTGTTTGGGGTTGAACATTCCACAAACCATCATTTTTCCAATATTCCTCTTCCTGTTTTAAGACGTGGTCTTCACATTTAGCCCAATAATCTCTGTCTATATTTAATAAAGCGAGATTAGCAAGAGTCTTTACATCGCATATTTTAAATGTTGTTTTTCATCTGCCACTTGTCCTTTTAATTTTGCCCAGATTAGTTCTATTGGATTTAAATGAGCATGGTAAGGTGGCAGCCTCAAACTTATATGACCGTGCTCTTGGATAATCTTATCTATTTGAAAAATCTTTGTCCTTTGTTTTTGCTTTACTAGAAATAGGAATGTTCGCTAAACTACTAATAGTAAAATAACGTGGTCGATGTTATTTGTCATTTCACAATTTCATAATTATATTTTTTTTTTCTTTTCGCAGACTTGAGTCAATAATCTTTTTTTTTCTTTTATATAAGAGCATTTTCTGTGTCTTGGAACATAGTGATGTTATATTCTCTGTTATGTCGTAAATTCGCTCCATCCATTTTTTGGGGGGTCTACCTCCATATCTTGGTTGTTCCATTTTGTTGTTATAATCTCAAGACACAGGTGCTGATATAAGCGTGTAGCGCAAAATATTAGTTGTAGTGGCAGACAACAAGGTCAGTGCAGCGGTTAAGCGTTAAACAAAATTAACATGTAATTGGGAATAGTCAGATAGCGTAGGAGGTAGACACAAAGTAAACAAATAAAACAATGCGTGGGTGGTTAAACAATGAAAGAGGCCGAAAGTGGTTGTCACATAAAGATAAGGAATCTCAATTTCTAGGGGAAAGACAGAACCTAGCAGAGAGAGAGAGAGAGAGAAAGAGAGAGAGAGAGAGAGAGAAGAGAGAGAGAGAAAGAGAGAGAGGTTCACACACTGGGTACTCGACACGAGTCTCGCACACAGAGACGTCCATACAGAGACGCAAAATAGAGGCGTTGTAGCGACAGTCTAATATAGAGGCGTTGTAGCGACAGTCTGACATAGAGGCTAATAACTGAGGCCAAGAAACATACACCGATATAGACCTAAAGGGTGACAATACATACACCGAAAGGGATACTCACACGGAGTGAGGAACATGAAGAGGTAGAGACACGTCGAGATCAGATTAGCCGAGAAAGTCACTCCCTAACAAACACGCAGAGAGAAAGGAAGATAACTAGTTGGCTAGATGAAGATAATTAAGCAAGATGTGTACGAGAATAGGTGAATAGCTTAACAGATAATAGGGTCTACGAGGGACTTGAGTAGAGATAGCATAGACATAAACTGTGAGGTATGATACAATTTCTAGGAATGTAAGATTTAGTGGTTATCCACACCACCAAGTAAAAATAACATGAGTACAAATAATAATACATAAATATTATTATATGGGGAACTTCCGAGGCGATAATAGGGAATAATAGAACAAAGAAGTATGTGTTAGCACTCGGAAAAATTGACAGATAAACAACAATAGAAAAAAACGAAGAACAATATATGGTCCGAAGTGGGATCGAACCCGTACTCAGTGGCACCGCGCCTTGCCACGAGAAGCCGAACGCTTGGTACACTGCCACGCAGCAAAAAAAAACTTCCTTCGTTTTTTGCTGCGTGGCAGTGTACCAAGCGTTCGGCTTCTCGTGGCAAGGCGCGGTGCCACTGAGTACGGGTTCGATCCCACTTCGGACCATATATTGTTCTTCGTTTTTTTCTATTGTTGTTTGTCTGTCAATTTTTCCGAGTGCTAACACATACTTCTTTGTTCTATTATTCCCTAAAAATAACATGACACTGGTCTGCAAAGAAGATATACTCTGAATATCCATGACAAAATGTATCTAATGTGGAACCGTCCAACTGCAATTATTGTGTAAATATACATGTGTTGGTGTGATAGAACACCTCTAGCCTTTGTCGCTTTTCCATGTTGAAAGTTGAGAATTAATGTAAGGAAAGTGTCAAAGAGAGAAAGAGACGGCATAATAATATAAACAGTATGAATAGGACGAAATAAACACACCATAATCATATAAATCAACAAGTTAAGATAGAAACACGTCTATTCAAGGACTTAATGGAAATTATATTTATTAGTTCAAGTGCTTTTCCTAGGCATCACACCTCAGATGGTGTAGGTTTTATTTCTTGGTCATTAATCAGACTTCATATTTAACATTGGAAGTAAAGAGTTGGAATAAACATACGAGTTTATGTAGTCCTTCTTTGTTTCCTTTGATAAAGCAAGATTCTTTTGCAAATTCAAGAGCAAATTGGCGAAATTTAGGATGTTACTTTTTTAGCACTTTTAATATTCCCTTAATCTCTATGTTAAAACTTTTATTTCATGTAAAAACGCTACCCACATATTTTAATTCTTGTAATTGCTTTAATTTGTAATTGTCTATTTAGATGTTACTGATTCTTGATGTTCTACTTATGTCCTTCATTTCAGTTTCGTCTACATGTATCTTCATATCCTGCGGATAGCAGTTAATTAGTTTAATGATATAACCATATTTATATCTGTTTAACCGAATACATTTTAGTATTACATCTTTTCTGAGGGCCTTCCTGGATCACGTGGTTAGAAAGCTGTCATTGTGAAAAGAGCTGTACGTTTATATATGGATAACCATATGCATTGCAAAGTATATTTGTGCTATAATGCGTAATACAGGACATCGAGGAACAGTGGGAAATGTTAAAACAGTCGATTCAACAAATATCAAAAGAAGTAATACCAGGGACTAAAAGAATCAACAAAGAGAATGGATGACAGAAGACATATTAGAATGAATGAATGAAGGAAGAAAACATAAGAAAGAAGAGCGGACATACAAAATATTGCACACACATATCTAAAACAAATATAGAGAAGCAAAGGAAAGATGGTTAAAGCAGAAATGTGAAGAAATTGAAGAACAACAAAAGAAAGACTCAAAATGTATACACAATCAATTAAATGTATTAACGTGAAGAAAAGAAATAAAAGTATCAGGATGTGTGACAACAAAGGAAGGAAATATAATAATGGGATAGGAGAAGACAATGGATATATGGACAGAATATATCAGTCAACTTTATGATGATGAAATACCAGAGCTAAACATTTCAAACAAAGACACAGGGCCACCAATAATGCTGAGTGAAGTGGAGCGCGCAATTCCACAGATGAAAAGAGGCAAAGCTCTATGTCACGACAATAATAACAATCGGAGAGATAAATGCATTAGACAGTGGCGTATTCTCTAAGCTACCGAAGCCACCGCCGTTAGCCTGAACATATTAACGAAATACAAATGGAAATGATAATTTATTATATTTTTTTTTCATAATTATATTACACATTTTCGAATATTCTATTACACATTTCGTAGGCCAATGTGATTTATTTGCTTTGATTTGCATTTATTAAAGCGAGGTTTTCCTATGGCCACTATAACGTTTGTGAATGAAACCGAAACAAAGTAGTACAAGAAACCGCTAATAAGCAGAGGTACAGTTCTCTTCTCTCCGACTTAGAATTAATGACCTTTACATTGAAACATTCCAGTTAAAATAATACGGGAAGAGCTACCTATAAAAAATGCGGTTTCATTAGTTATTTTTAGGCCTAGCCAATCAGAAGCGTCATAAAGTGAAAGTGAAACTATGTCTGATTACCATAACTTCCTTACCTATTTATAACTACGTTATCTGTAGAAAGAACTTTTTCTGCTCTCAAGAGAATCATATCTTAATGTCGCTCAACTCAGACACAAGAACGCTTATCTGGTTAGGTAATAATGTACATTGAGAAATCATTCCTTGAGAAACTTATTTACAAAAGCACGGTACTTTCAATGACAAAGTCATCGAGACACTTTCGTCCCAAACAAGACGGTTAGAGTTTGCATATAAATAAGTACGTAATTTAAAATTTAGTGACGCCATTAGCAAATATTACTTCATGTTAGCATACTGAATATAATGTATGTCTTTATTTATTATGTCATCGGTAGCCCAGACCCCAAAACCAGTATACATGCCAGACACTGGCATTAGGCGAGATGTGAGTACAAGAAATAACAAAACTATAGTAGTAGTAGTATTAGTAGTAGTATTAGTAGTAGTAGTAGTAGTAGTAGTAGTAATAGTAGTAGTAGTAGTAGTAGTAATAGTAGTAGTAGTAGTAGTAGTAATAGTAGTAGTAGTAGTAGTAGTAATAGTAGTAGTAGTAGTAGTAGTAATAGTAGTAGTAGTAGTAGTAGTAGTAATAGTAGTAGTAGTAGTAGTAGTAATAGTAGTAGTAGTAGTAGTAGTAGTAATAGTAGTGGTAATAGTAGTAGTAATAGTAGTAGTAATAGTAGAAGTAATAGTAGTAGTAATAGTAGTAGTAATAGTAGTAGTAATAGTAGTAGTAGTAGTAGTAGTAGTAGTAGTAGTAGTAGTATCTCCGTCAGTCACAGTTGGATATGAATTTTTCGGCGCCCTTAGAAATGTTATTTTGTCTTTCCTTTTCTTTCGTCGTGTATTCTCTTTTTCCATCAATCTGTCTGCTTCATGTTTGAGGTGAACCTTTATAGTTTGTTTCCAGAGATTCGGGTCTGCAGCTTTGTCTTCCCATGCTGTAGGGTTGATGTTCAGAGTCTTCATGTCGCGTATACATACATCTACAAATCGAAATAATTTTGAGCGCCCCCTAGTTCTCTTACCATATGCCAGTTGTCCGTAGAGCATAGCTTCCGGTAAGCGGCCATCTTTCATATGGTGCATATGGCCAAGCCAACGTACAATAAGTTGTTTGATCAGCGTGTAGATAATCGGGAGGCCTGAACACAGTCATGATCTCCAAGTTTGTCACTTTATCCTTCCAGGTGATACCAAGAATACGGCGTTGACATAGCATATGGATTGCATGTAGCCTTCTCTCCTGCTTTACATTGGCTGTCCAAGATTCTAACAGAACTACTCCATGACATATTTAACGCTAGACACATACCGGAAGATCAACTAAAATCTGTCTTTGTAGCCATAATGTGCGCCGCTGATTGTGAAGACCATGGCACTATTATTCTCATGAGCCATACTACGAACATATTACTAAGAATCATCATGAGACGTGTAAGGAACAATATAAAACCAGAAACAAGTGAGGAGCGATGTGGATTTATGTAATGAAAGGATACCAATAATGCATTTATAAAATAAATTAAACATTGATGGCAAGAATCTGCGAATAATAAAAAAAAAGAAACACATGTACTGTCAACAAACAGCAGCTATACGAATTAGCAACAAAACAGGACAATTCCAATATATAAAACAAAGAGTCAGACAAGGCTCTGTCCTGTCGCCGGATTTGTTTTCACTTTACAGCGAACATATTATGAGATCAATAGTAGACATAAAAGGAATTGAAATCAGCGGTCACAGCATACATAATTTGCGATATGCGGATGACACATTCTTAATAGCAGAGACAGAGAGTGAAGTACAATAAACGATAGGCATAATAGTAAAAGAAAGCAATAACAAATGTCTCAGTCTGAATAGTAAGAAAACAGAAGTAATGGTCATATCAAGATCCAATCATCACCATCATGCAGCATACAAATAAACAGGACAAATCTGAACAAGTGCAAGGAGTCAAATATTTGGGCACAATAATAATATCAGGTGGAGGATGCATCACAGAAATAAAAAGCAGAATAGCTCATGCCAAAATAGCATTTCAGAAAATAAAAATAAAAATCTCATGCAACAAATCTATGTCAATAGAAATTAGAAAGAAAGTTCATATGTGCGATGTGCTATAATTAGAATTGTTATGTATGTTGTAGGTGATTTATGAAGAGATATAGAGAAGCGGTGTCAAACAAATGAAAAGACGATTAGAGGCCACAGTAATGGGATTTCTCCGAAGAATTATTAACGTTTTCTTTCAGAGCTGGTCTACCATTGAGGAAATTCTCAAAGATGTCAACAAATAATGGAGCTCCTAAAAAAGATCAGAAAGAAACAATAAATATTTGTGGGCACATCATGAGGATACCTAGAATACTTGGTTACAGACTTCCGTTCCAAAGTAGTGGAACGTTTCACGCTCTCTCGATCGCTGCAGCAAAATGTATCTATGATTTAATTAATTTCGGCTCTCTGATGTAATTGTCTGTGTTGAAATCAGAATGATGTTCCACTTAGCAAATCTGCGTCCGACTAAGTGGACAAAATATGCGCTGCCGAGTACACACAGCAATGTTCCTTTTTGACAAGTCAAGTATTGTTTGTAAAAGCGACCTTCACCATCTAGTGTTGACATGCGGTTTACGTCACATGGAGTGCTGTTCAATGGCCGACGTTGGTATTATTTGACGCAAGTTATTTACATGCTGAAACTCATTTAATGTGGATTGATCCGTCAAGTCGACCGATGATTTTCATCTTTGGGAATTTGCACCGTGTTTCGTTCGTTGTACGCTAACCGTAGGGTCTGTTGTTTGATGTGTGACGGGGATAATTCGATGACTAACTGTGTGTTTATATGTTCAGTTGCTGTCAATAACGATATCCTGACATCATCAAGCGCTATACATTTTTTGTTCTTAATATGACGATCATCATTTTCGGGAGGACGTGAAATTCCGGTATATGGTGGATAGGCGACATGAACCATTGAAGGCTATGTCTGAAAAGTGTTCCTTGTTGTAGTTTCCTCATATTCCAAGTCCGGCTTGTTGCAGGAGCTACTGAGTTAAGTGCTCTGTGCACACCGTGAGCTGTGTGTCTCATCCGTTTTGATCATGTTTCGATATTCCAATTGTTTACGATGAATGATGATATCGTATGGCAAGGAACAGTTGGCAGTGTTCACTTTATGCGCGATTTCGCCTATTGTCTTTTGGCGTGTGCTGAGACTGCTACGATGGCGAGTACAGTTACCTTTCTTTGTTTGGGAGATGAGTTAGTAATTCGGATGATTCCACTGGCACAGGCGGTTGAGAATTATGGATTTTAATTCGTTTGCAGTGATACCGAGGCCTTCCATAACCAATAACCAATTACTTGATTACAACTGGCAAAATAAAAGGAAAGAGAGATCACTGACGTCACAGAGAGAAAATACTGAATAGTATGGTGTCATGGCATGGAAATCAGTAAATCAAAAGAACCGATATGGTGCACTGAAGATCGAAGATTCTTGACGGACATGATCGCCTACGCCAACTGGTTGTTATTGGTTATTGGTTATGGAAGGCCTCGGTATCACAGCAAACGAATTAAAATCCATAATTGCTCAACCGCCCGTGCCAGTGGAATCATCCGAATTACTAACTCATCTCCCAAACAAAGAAACGTAACTGTAGTCCCCATCGTTGCAGTCTCAGCACACGCCATACGATATCATCATTCATCGTAAACAAGCGGGATATCGAAGCAGGATCAAAACGGATGAGACACACAGCTCACGGTGTGCACAGAGCACTTAACTCAGTAGCTCCTGCAACAAGCCGGACTTGGAATATGAGGAAACTGCAAGAAGGAACACTTTTCAGATATAGCCTTCAATGGTTCCTGCCGCCTATCCACCATATACCATGGGAGTTCACGTCCTCCCGAAAATGATGATCGTCATAGCACTTGATGATGTTAGGCCATCATTGATGACTCCAATTCCAAACATATAGACACACAGTGGTGGTAAGTTATCATTCCCTATCCAACAGAAGCCACATGACCTGTAGTTAGTAAAACCACAGAGAGAATATGATTTTGTGACCTTCACTGAATCACTCTTATATGTGAATGTGTAGTTTACACAAGAGGAGAAGTTTTAAACTACAGTGATCCCATTTAAGGCAATTCTGGGATAGCAAGGCAAGTCTCCTTCATAGCAGCAGAACTTGATGTTCTCCGCTCCCTTCTTGTAGCTGCCGTCACACGATTCTGATGTCTCATTAACTTTGACATAATTCAAGAACAATGTCAGATTAACATTCCATAGATATGGCTCTGCTGATGAAATGCTTGGTGCAACAGTTGTATCAATCATGCTGGAGGCTCCTGGTCTGTGGTCATTAATATCACAGACGGCACATGATGTTGTTATATTCAGTATTTCTTGCTGGGGTGTAAATATGTGGCACACACATGGAGAGTGGTTTGTGGTCACAGTAATCCCATTAAAGGCAATTCTAGAGTAGCATGGCATAGCTGTTTCAGAACAGCACAATCCTGTGATGTTTTCTGTGTTCGCTATAAAGCTGCTGCTGCTACACAATGCTGACCAATTATAGGTGTGGACATTATTCACTTGCAATGACAAAACTGCTTTATTTACATCATAAACCTCTGGAAGCGAATCATTTATGGGACTAATAGTACAATTTATTCTTCCATCGGGGATATCTGCATTGAGTCCCCAAAAAAGGTCTTTGGTTAAAAAGTACATATGCTTTTGAGTTAAACACAAAATGAGCCCACTTCATAGATTCAAAATGATCCTTGCCAATGCCATCCGTTTGCACAAGTTAGGTCCTTAGCTACCAAGGTCACAAACGTCCGAAACGAAGCCATCGAATTAACGACTTTATCTACAGCGAAGGTTAACGATCTGTGAACATTTATGTTCAAACCCTTGAAAACATTTTCAAAAATCTGCCAACTAGTATGACACATGATCATGATGAACGCGCAATATATGGACTAGCTCTCAACAGACGGGGAGGATTTGTTTCTCTTTTTATTCAAATGTATTTTTTTCAACATACCAACAAATTGTGCATTCAACAATCTTTTTACAGACATCCTAATCTATTGTAAAGACACAACAGCCAGAGTATTCTGGTATATTCTTATTCCCAATATATGACCAGGAATTGAAACATTGCAGATGTTCTATATAATTAAATGCGTACAACTGACGTCATGTAAAACTTGTATTGAATACATGATCTGGTTAAATGTGATTTAACGTTGTTTTCACACTCATCAAATATGGATAAAAAATGTAAATTATGATTTTATTTTTTTTCTCTTTTAAACTATAGATACTTTTTTTTTGTCAGGCTAAATTATCCAATTTATAAAACCGATTCTGTACCCGAATTTTCTTTTGAACATTCAAATTGATTAAAAGTTTATCACAAGTTAAATTTATCACATTACATTTTATCAACATAATTTATATTTAACGAAACGAGTAGTTCACGTCAGAATTTTTCTTGTACACTTTTCTTTTATTCTTTAAACATTATAATATATCTACAGAATTAATATTTTTTTTTTTATGATCTGTATAAACATCTTAGCCAATAGTTGCTGTCACATTTCTAAGAATGTATGTATATTATTGTCATTAATTAAATTGAAGAATGCAGTAATAGCAAACCTTACCTCCACTGATGTATAATGAGCACAAATACTGGACGCCGTGGCCTGTTATAATGATTTCTTTATAGTTTTCTTCTATTTGACAGTAGACATCCATTCTACTTTTGTTGAGCTGGATGTCGTTAACACAATGAGCAGGCTCAGAAATATCAGAATTCGAAAACTCAAAATGTAAATGTTGCAGGAAATCTGTTGATATTAAAACGACAGGTTTATAATAGGTGGGTACTTTACAGATTATTAATTTTAAAACAGAAATTGGACACTAACAAGAACAATAAGAAAATAACCTCTATCTATCTATCTATTGACCTTTCGAGCCGTAACCGGCCCATAGGGCGTAGACCAAGATACACCTTCTCCTATATGAATTTTTGTTCTAGCAGTTTTCTTTTAAAGATATTTTATCAAATCTCGCCATCTGTCTCTGTTCTGTGCAAGCAGTTCTATCTCATTGAGGGAGCCGATTCCTGCTGCTCTTGCCTCTCTCATCAATGTTCTTCTCAGTGTCTCCCTGGGTCTTCCTCTTTTTCTTTTACCTGTTGTTTCCCATATGAGGGCTTGCTTTGCTATTCGATTATTATCTCTTCTCATCACATGTCCAACGTATGACCATCGTCTTTTCTTTATTACTGAAGATATTAGTGGTTGATTGGCGATTTCTCTAATTTCCTCGTTTGTTTTGAATTCGTTCCATTCTATACCAAGTATTTTCCTTAGACATTTATTTTCGAATGCGTTCAACTTTGTTTCTATATCTCTTGTTGTTTTCCAGCTTTCACACGCATACGTAAGGGTTGATAGTACATTTGATTTGAATAGCCTAAGTTTTGTGTTTGTGCTAATGAGTTTTGATTTCCACAACTTTTCAAGGCTTCTGAAAGACATTGCTGCTTTAGCCATTCTGATTCTAATTTCTTTGCTTGTATCCCCTTCTCGATCAATGTGACTTCCAAGATAGATGAAGTGATCGATCTCTTCTACTGGTTTGTTTTCCATGTATATTTTGTCACTTGTTGGAATTAAACTTTTCATGACTTTAGTCTTTTCATGATTGACCTCAAGCCCAATTTTGCTGGCTATTGATGATAGTTCATTTGTGTTTTCCTGCATCGCAAATGAACTATCATCAATAGCCAGCAAAATTGGGCTTGAGGTCAATCATGAAAAGACTAAAGTCATGAAAAGTTTAATTCCAACAAGTGACAAAATATACATGGAAAACAAACCAGTAGAAGAGATCGATCACTTCATCTATCTTGGAAGTCACATTGATCGAGAAGGGGATACAAGCAAAGAAATTAGAATCAGAATGGCTAAAGCAGCAATGTCTTTCAGAAGCCTTGAAATAACCTCTACTGACATGAAATGTGTTAGATGAATGACCGGAAACAGCCTGGGAGATAAGATCAGCAATGAAGAACTGAGAAAAACGCAAGAAATAGCCCCCGCCATAGAATATATATACAAACAAAACAAATACAATGGTTCGGCTACCTGATAAGGCAGAGTGATCACAGCATAAACGAGTCCTCAATAAACGTTGCGAGAATACCAGACTCAAGGGTTGACCACGATAACAATGGTTTGATGGAATGTTATAACCCCTAGGGAACGTAACAGCAGCAGAAACGAATAGAAGAGCAAAAGACATCAATGTATATCTCCTCTCGACGCTGAACGGCAAATGAGGAAGGAAAGAAGAGGAAGAAATTGAACACACATAACAGTATCACTACTAAAACATATATCAGTATTGCCACTACTACAGTCGATGCAGTTACAACTTCAATTAATAATACTAAAATAACGTATATTATAATACAACTGCTACTGCAGTCACTTTTTCAATATGTTGGTACCCATCTATAGGAGTTATTGTACTCCCTTACCCACCAGTATTTATAATCCGGATCAGTAACATTTCATCCCGTCCCCTCTGATCACATGACTTGGTTCTCCTCTTACCTTCTCAGTCCCGTCTGATCTCGTTCCGTATACAGACCGCAGCATCAGCATAGATTTCCAGCTAAAAACTTTTAAAAGCATGATTTCCGTGCAATATATTTGTCGTTTCTTTCCAATTCACTTCCTATTTAAAATCCGACTCTAGAACATGCAGTTTAGTTAATCGTCATTTTGCTGTGTTCGTTTCTGTGTTTGTTTTTTTTCTGAAGAAGGCCGCATATAGGGCGAAATGTCATTATTTTGTTTTGTTATTTTTTGTGTAAAGCTGTCAGCCTACATTTTAAGTGTGTAAACTACACACGACATTTGTCTTTCTAATCGCTCAATAAAACTAGTTTATTCTGCAAAGCGTTCCCGCTAAAATAATATAGATATTTTTTAGTCTTAATTCATATGCCGAAAAGAGCATTCTAAAAAAACATCTGCAACGGAGTCAAGATGCTAGAGAGTATTATACAAGGACACGGGAAAATCAGAGTGAGGAAATATCAGCAAACACAATGGACAGTACATGAGCTGAAATGGTCATCGTCCAAAATTGACTTCACTTACCGACGTTACACTTTCAGTCTCTCTGAACGTTTTTGTTGTATATTTGGAAACAAATTAATCAAAATGGTATCAAATACAATATTGGTGGATTATCTTCTACAATGATATATATGGCCTTTGGCGTCTTGACAGACGGTTCGTAGAAGTAATCATGATAAGTCAGTAGTTTGGTAAAGCATTAGTGTCTAGAAAGGTGTACTCGCCATACCCGGCCTTGACTCGATTCTCTTCCTCCTGTTGTCTTCTGAATTTGACATCAGTACTGTCTCTAAAGTTGCTGTGCCATTTGTTATGTTTGTTCTCCATGTGCTACGATCCGCAGTCACGTTTACCCAGTTCCTTTCACTTATAGAAAACTTCATCAAGGAAGCCCTGCAAACATCCTCATATCGCAGCACTGGTCTGCCCCTTGGTCTCTTTCCGTCATTAAGTTCACCATACAATATGTGTTTTGTTGTTTGGGAGAACGATTGTTTGTCATTCTTTCTACATATCCCAGCCACCTTAGTCTACGAATCCTAAGTGTTGCCAAGATCGAGAGGAGTTTGGCCCGTTGTAAGACACAATGATACACTAGTAGTTAAGATGGTAGAGACCATCACCATAAAGTTATTAGCAGTGTTTTTATAGAAAACAGATATGGCAAATCAATTTGTATTTAACTTTATGACATTACAATGCAGTAAAACAAACACAAGATTAGGAAAAAGAAAGAACATTTAATGAGGTTAACAACTAGACAGCCAACGACATGATCAGTCAAAACGTAGCTACCAGGAGAAGATCGTTATTTGAGTTATTAATTTATTGAATTATTTGGGTTCATCATCATTGCACTCCGAACATGTCCATGTGTGCTCAGACCCACTCCTTGTCAAGTCTTGCAGTGTCCAGCCACTGAAAACTCTAATTCTCATTTCGTTGATAAGTCTTCATATACGCCCACTATGTTTCTGGATATTTCAATCTCAACTCATATTTCTTTCAATCGAAGGGCTGACGTGGACTCATGGTTGTCGTAGTCCTGTGCTTTTCCCGCATCTCGAGGGGGCATTTATGACGTCATCTCGATTCTCTTGCTATGACACCCATTTGTAGGAAAAGATGTCGGCCAGTTCATAAAGTAAATGACCCATATAATTGACTAATATTGTTCACTAATTTGGGGATTGGTGGCTTCAAACTGATTAAATGCAAACCCAGCAGTGGTAGCTTTGTAGGCAACTCCAACTGTAACATTGTAAACAGCTCAATAACAATCTATAGCATTGGGGACAGACTATGCGGTCTATCAGAGCAAGTAGCAATCAAATGGGAATATGAAAAGCACCATGAGCAAAGACGGTACTGACGTTGGATGTGATGTGTCAAAAAGGCATACTTCAACTATCGCTGATTTCTGTAAACCACAAAATAAAAAACATACGCTCATTTGCTAAACGGCTTCAAAACGAATTACAAATGGGAGTAATATCTTGTCAAGGTTATAACATATCTGTACGTGCACTTACCTGGTTCTTTAACAAATACGCGGAACCAAGTAATACGATAGGGATCAGTCCAAGTCACAATTACTTTCTTAGTCGTGCTGCCAAGACAAGTCTTCTCATCGCCATCAGTTAAGATTGGCAATATCGTTTCTTCATCAAGGAATTCATAAGCGATATTGACTTCATCAGCTGAGCAAATGAAAGAAATGATATTTGACAGACGAGTGTGTATGCGAGAGTTGTAAGTGTGTGCTTGTGTACACACACGTGTATGTTTGCATGTGCTTAAATGAAATACCTGTACATTAACATATTTACTATTTATTATCTGGCCTATATATATATATATATATTGGTTCGGAGATCCACTTACCACATTAAAATGCTAACTGTTGATGGAAAAGAGGACGCAGAGATCTAATTATATATATAATAAATAAATATTCTCCCTAAACTTATTATGTCCAGTACTATTCTGCACCCTTCCTTCATCTCAGTCCTCAGTGGGTTGTCCACTACACGGTATGAACTTTCCATCAACACAACTTGTTATTATGTCACTAATACTGATGACCGTTATTCTATAGTCTACTCTCATAGTCTGTTAATAAATGGGTACCGGTTGAGTTACCTGCCCGATACTTTCATTCACCTTTACTATTACAGTGGGGTGGGAGGAGGATATCAGATCAGTATAATACGCTGGTGATGTTTTTGATAAATTTTCAGGGCAGACTATAAATGTTACGGTAAGAAAAACAACTTCAGACATAGCTAGATCGTATAAGCGTGTAATGTGGGGAAGCAGGGGCACTAATAAACCCTATGAAGGCAACGGCGATGTGGTTTTCTTTGAATAGTGACATAGTCAACAAATCAATGCCCTAATGTCAGTCTGTTATCGGAAGATATGGAGAGAACTCATGCAATAAGATACGTAGGTGTGTGGTTTGATGGGAACCTTGTGTTTATCATTCATGTAGACCGGGTGGTATCTGTAGTCATGGTCATGGCAGCAACAAAAATTGAGCAACATTATCTTGTTCTATTATGCCAGTGGGTAGTCCTGTCTGAGATTGAGAATGCACTGGTGATATTACCTTTCAGCAACAAACAAATAGAACGATCTGGAAAGGAAACAAAATGAGCCAATGCTCATCACTCTATGGCACACAACATATACTGAATGTAGAGCGATGCGTCACCTCATCGATTTTCCAACCATGGTAGTCTAAATATGGCGTGGCACAGTACGATCATAACTTTGAATATATTCAGACCTAATCATCCTTTACACTGTTCGTTTATTAGTTCAAAAGAGGACATGCTTAAAATAGTAAAATCATAAATAATATGAATATCATGGATATTAGTCAACAGGTGTGTTTGAAGATAAAAAAAAGCGCAGTGAAGAATGAGTACGATTCCCGTCAAAGTGCAATGAGTTCATCTCTTTAGTTGACATTGCACTGAACAGAGAATGTAAGAAACAAAACACTTTAATCGTTGAGGATTATATGGAGACCATGATTTTCGAGAGCCAACCTGAGAATGACTCAGTTGTTTACACAGATACGTCTATTATTCAGCACGTGCGGAGCTCGTGAACTTTCACCTTTCATTTTGCAGGTTGAACTGTCATGGGAGACAGTGGTGCTTTTGCTGTAATTAAAAGCAGCTTGACAAAGAAAATTATTGCTGTAAACAGAGTAATAGTGCAGCTTGACACACACAATTATGCACATGTTTATTTCCTCAATGACTTAATGAAGGTGCTCAGAAAAAAAAAACACAACTCTTTCGACTCGACCTGCAATGACTAGAGTCTCTGTGGAGGTCTAATTCAACAATGATTTGCTTTATTTTTGTTCCAGGGAACTCAATTGTAAGAGGTAATAAGCATGATGTCAGGCTTCCATGTTTACCTGCTGTTGAGTGCAAGAGACACGGACCCAGAAGATATTCTCCCCTCATTGACTTTGGAAGTAAAAACAACTAAAAAAGTCCCTAAATCCGCAACTATATCATGCCCAAGTGTGAGTTTACATAGGGGAGAGCTACGCAGGAATTCGAAGAAAATATGTTACCAATACAAAGCCGGTGTCTTTGGTTCGTTGGTTATGGAAGGCCCCGGTATCAGTGCAAACGAATTAAAAGTCATAATTGTTCAACCGCCCGTGCTAACGTAATCATCCGAATTAATATCTCATCTCCCAAGCAAAGAAAGGTACATGTAGTCCCTATTGAAGCAGTCTCAGCACGCGCCAAAAGACATAAGGCGAAACCGCGCAGAAAGTGAACACAGCCAACTGTTCCCTTTCATACGATATCCTCATTCATCGTAAACTATTGGATTATCGAAACACGATCAAAACGGATGAGACACACAGCTCACGGTGTGCACTGATCGCTTAACTCAGTAGCTCCTGCAACAAACCCGGCTGGGAATATGAGGAAACTGCAACAAGGAACACTTTTCATACATAGCCTTCAATGATTCCTGTCGCCTATCCAACATATACCAGAAGTTCATTTCCACCAGAAAATGATGACCGCCATATTTTTTTTTAAAGATGTATAGCACGTGATGATGTCATCGTTTTTACTTCAATTCCGAACATATAAATACACAGTTAGTCATCAGATTATCTCCGCCGCACATCAAACAAACAGACCGTAAAAATAGAGTATGGCCGGTTTAGGGATATACAATGAGTCATTATGATGACGTACAACACACAACAATGTATGTGGCCTTTAGATTCTTAATTACTCTAGTGAATCAGACCTACGACGAGCAAAACACAGTACAAATGCCATAACGAGATAAAACTGCGGCTGACTTGACGAAGTAATTCACATTAATGAGTAACATGTAAATAACTTGTGTCAAGCAATTCCAAGAACGGTCATGAACAGCAACAATGTGACGAAAAGCGCAGATCAGTTCTAGACGGTTGAACGTCGCATTCACAACACTTGATTTGTTAAAAAAAGGAATATTGTCGACGAATGATTCCTCTTTATCGGCGCAGATGTATTAAGTAGAACATCATTTTGACTTTAACGCAGAACGTTGAAAGAAAGATTAAAGAACTATTTTCTGTGAGGAAACCGAGGCCATCATGGTCCGCGAAATAAAAGTTTAAGAACGTCTTCTCTAGAAATTCATTTAGTTCATTTTCAAGAAAATTATGAACTGCACTGGGGACCATATCTTTCAACTGCAAGTTGAACGCACTCAAAGTATCCAAATAAACTTGATCATTCGTTTATAAATATTTTTTTAATAAGACATGCATTCATTAATTCAGTTTATAATTTAAAAAGACACATTTTCTATGAATCTAGTCGTTGTTAACAACTTTCTCATTTCCAATTGGACATTAAGATTTGTATTCGTTGTGGAGTTGACAGTATTAAACGCATTCTCTCTACAATAACATAGATGCTGCTTCTGTCATCAAAAAGCTAAGACACATATCATTGTAAACAAGTAGGTGGTATTATTAGATATTGTTATAAAGAGATGTGGAGTATCATAAACAGTGTAAACAAGTAGGTGGTATCATTAGATATTGTTATAAAGAGATGTGGAGTATCATAAACAGTTTTCCTGGGTAAAACATTCTGGTAGCTTACCATATTGACATGCTGGTCCAAACCATCCCCTCCGACACTTAGACCCTTCATAACAGCCACCAGTGTTATCACATTGGTTGTCCGTGCAGTGACACATAAACTGACAGCGTGAGCCAAACCATCCATCCTGACACCCTAACCATCACAAATAATAGACATCTTTTCAATTAGATCAAGAAAGACTTGAGGTTTTCATATTTTTTTTTTTCAAATGTTCATACTTCTATAATTTACATTAATGATTATAGTCCATATAAGCGTGAAATCATCATCAGGTTGCATGTCCTTTACATAATGTTGCACTCATATCAGCCTGTCGAAATTAATGTCTATAACCAGAGCTCTAACTTCTGTTCTCATGTTGAAGGTCTTCTCGATGCTGCCTTGATATAACCTTCTTCTTTGTCTGTCTCTTGTTTCTTGTTGTCATGATGTTGTTGGCAATTTGCAATGGCCAGTCAACTTGGCATTCTCCTGCGCTATTGAAATAGGTTATTTTAACGTTCATTTGTGTGTATGTTCAAATAAATAAAAGTGAGACCGCGTGAGTGTGTGTAGGTGTGTGTGTTAAAAAAACAAGAGTGAGACAAGTGAATGTGTGGAGCTAATGTCTGTGTTTGAAGTGAGGGTAAATAAAGGTGGGAGTCTGTTAAAGACATACGTATTTGAGGGATTTTACAGCAGTCTGTATTAGTGATAGATGTGTGGGGGGAGATTGTGCGGGAGTCCATTTTAGTGGTGTATATGTGGGGGTTATTGTTAAGTGCGTGTTAGTGATGTAAATGTAGAAGTGATTGTTATGTGTTTTATCGATTTATATTATATATATATATATATATATGGAAACATTTGTTGAATATGAGTTAGTGGTGTAGGTATGAAAGCGTTTGTTGAGTCAGTGTTAGTGGTGTGTGTATGTGGGAGTCATTGTTGATTCGATGTAAATGGTGTATTGCGGAAGTTAACCTTGAGTCTGTTATAGTGGTGTATGTGTGGAAGTGACTTTTGAGTTTATGTTAGTAGTTAGTATGTGAAAGTTATAATGGAGTCTGTGTTAGTGGTGTATTTGTGAATGAATTTTAGTATCTGTGGAAGGTTGGTGCGAATCTATTGAGAGTGTGCGTGTGAAATTTATGTCAGAATTGGTTTTGTTTTATAGGTCTAGTATTTATATGAGTTACCTGACACATGAATTCATTATATTATTTATAAACTCATGTGTTCTGAGAATCGATTAACCAGTTTTAACGTTTTCTTGTGATAATCTGTTGTATCTATGTGCTGTTCAGAGCCGTCTCTACACCATTTTGGGTCCCTGGGCATAGAAATAGTTTTGGGCCCCTAAGCAAAGAAAGAGTGCTGCCCCCCCCCCAGGAATAACAAATAAATGGTTGATATGGGGCCCCTATGATCGTGGGCCCCCGGGCAAATGCCCAACGGGCCTATGCGTTAAGGCGGCCCTGGTGCTGTTCTAACTTGTATTTATTTTCAACAGATCGCATGTTCTTTGCTGAACGTTTGTCTCATCACAGGCCAACTGAAAGAATGTCACTCTCTTCTGACATTACCGATGGTATTTTAATGAAATCTGTAAGGTATCCTTTATAAGCAGCTCTTTCCAATATTTAATACCTTCAACATATCTTAAACTCTCCGTTGTGTGAATGAATTATTTTGCTCCTTCGCTCTTTGCAATTTTCTCCATGATTCACAACCATTTTTTTGCTATGAGAATAATACATGCCTTCAGTAATTTTACTTTTACTACCTTATTTATTATTGCCCACCATGTTCTTTGTTGCGTTTAATGTGTATCCCATCTGCTTAATGATAACAGTATTTTGGTTTCAGTCGCTGTGTCATCACCTCTCTCGTGATGTAAGACACAAGGTCATAGGCGATCATGGCTATAAAGAGGATATACTATTGTATTATTAGATGTCCCCACGTTGTCAGTAAGTCATAGACAAACAAGAACTGACTGAGACAAATAGTTTCCAAGAAATGCCATTTCCTCAACTTTAAAAAAAATTAATTTGTTTTGTTATGATTGATTTGTTTATTTCCATTTTTTCTAAGTATTGACTTACTTCTCGTTTTAATATTTAATTTGCCAGTGCTATTATATTTTAACATTTATTTAAATAACATAGTTATGATATATTGTGTTTTGGTTTGGTATTTTTTCAACATTTATTTAATTCTGCTATAATTTATTTCTATTTTTTTTTACAATTTCCGATTCTAAATCCCTGCTGAAGATTTGCTTTGCACAAAAAATAAATAAGTATCACTAAATGTATTCCCCTAAATAACAATCGGATCAACAAGGTGCCGTAAAATGTTATTATTTTAATGCAATTAATTGAATAGTTTAGTATAAACAGTTGAATGTATAATTGTTTATGAACCGTGTTTGTTGAGTGTCTTAAAGAACGGGGTCTTTAATATGATAAAGATTACACTAGTAAATGATTGGCTTTAGAATGATTGCTGGCATTACAGGTTATTAATATCACAAAGACAAGTCGGTAACAAATAATCATTATCTTTTTGTTGACGTTTGTCATCATGGAAATTAACCAGACTAAGGACATATAAGAGATGCTTAATTGTGTGTTTATATGTAGACATCAATGATGAGAATAGCAGTATATGAGGAAACATACAGAATGTTAGTATTTTACAGATATTGCCTGAGGATAACTCGCGGCATATTTGGATCAACTAAATTGACAATAAAGGCATGATCAAAGGTTGTAACCAAGAGAAGGAAGGACATAGCGATACAGGCAGAAGTCTTGATCTTGATGAGTCACGTGCTCTGAAGCTTTACTAAACTCTCACTAGAGTTGTCTTGATGAGTCACGTGCTCTGAAGCTTTACTAAACTCTCACTAGAGTTGTCTTGATGAGTCACGTGCTCTGAAGCTTTACTAAACTCTCACTAGAGTTGTCTTGATGAGTCACGTGCTCTGAAGCTATACTAAACTCTCACTAGAGTTGTCTTGATGAGTCACGTGCTCTGAAGCTTTACTAAACTCTCACTAGAGTTGTCTTGATGAGTCACGTGCTCTGAAGCTTTACTAAACTCTCACTAGAGTTGTCTTGATGAGTCACGTGCTCTGAAGCTTTACTAAACTCTCACTAGAGTTGTCTTGATGAGTCACGTGCTCTGAAGCTTTACTAAACTCTCACTAGAGTTGTCTTGATGAGTCACGTGCTCTGAAGCTTTACTAAACTCTCACTAGAGTTGTCTTGATGAGTCACGTGCTCTGAAGCTTTACTAAACTCTCACTAGAGTTGTCTTGATGAGTCACGTGCTCTGAAGCTTTACTAAACTCTCACTAGAGTTGTCTTGATGAGTCACGTGCTCTGAAGCTTTACTAAACTCTCACTAGAGTTGTCTTGATGAGTCACGTGCTCTGAAGCTTTACTAAACTCTCACTAGAGTTGTCTTGCAGTAGGACTGAGAAGGAAGGCAAAGGAGATGCAGACCAAGAACAACTAAAGACAGCAAACGCAATGATAGATAGTGTGCGGCACCATGCAAAGGAAGGGCATTCACTGTATGAAATGAAGTAACTTTGTTTTTGCCCATCAAGACACCATACATTGTACCAACCAGTGACAGCTGACCAAGGAAATAAATCTTTGATATCATCAATTCACTTACTCATGTGTTCTCTCTTCAACTATCACAGTTCCTGTAGGATAGGTTTTGCCAGGCAGTTACATCTTGTGACGTTCCCATTTACCTATATAAATGATACTTTTTGCCACATAAGAAACATACTTTGAGCGGACTTCTGTTATTAATGATTTATTAAACCTCCTTATTTGTGATGTGGTCTCCATTTGAGCCACTTATGATCTTATCGGTGACACTTTATTATATTGCCATGATCTATTCAAGCATGTAAGAATATGTATGGCAACAGTCAGGGAATTTACTCCTTCTTCTATACAAAATAATGCATCAAATGTCCCATGCTTTAAATCCATGTAACGAAAGACCGTTAATATGAGAAGTGGAAACACAAGTAAGTGTCTGCAACCAAATGTCTATTTTCGATGCTACAAAGAGGTACAATTAACAAGAGCAAACGTGACGTAGTTAGGTCACTGAAACTCAGAGTAGAAAGAATGAACATATCCTATCATCTTCATCTCTGCTTCCATCAGTCTTCTCCGAGAAAACTGTGTTCTTTCTCTTTGTCTTTTTCCTTGCTGATTCAAGAAAAGAGCGTGTTTTCTAAGCCTACAAGTAGTGAGCACAATGCATTAACAACAGATAACAGAAGTATTGACCTTTGCTTTAGCTGTGCAGAACATACATTCACTTACTTTTCTGTTCACCTTCTTCTCCACTGAAACCAGCTGCAGCTCCAGAAATACATCCCCCCGTTCTACTAAAACATTGTTCATCTGTGTTTGCGCAACCGCATAGGGAATCACAATAGTAGCCCAACAAACGATGCGGACAAAACGATACTGCAAAGTATGACAATTAAAGCAAATATTTCAATATAACTACTTTTGGAGGCTGGGTGATACATTAAACAAGACAATTCGCATGTCATTTTGGTGGGGAATAAAAGACGATCATACATTACAGTGTTAATCACATCTCACATTAAACTTCTCACACAAAAATTATTGTCATATTAAATATGACTACACATTTGTATTAAGTCAACAATTATCACAATACAACGTGGTAATGGGGCTTTCAGATATGCGAGGTCCATATTAGCAAAACCAATTATAACATTTTTTTTCCCAATGAAAGAATAAATGAATTAAGGTTTGACCAAATTAAAAAAAAATGTTTCAACACACTGAAAACGGATACATTGGATTCATGCATAACTCAGTTATGCAACATGTTTTACAATTTTAATTGCACAGCAGCCTACTAAAAGTAATCTTTGAAGGGATTATGCAAGGTAAAATAGACACACCAAGAAAAATTCGGATGAGTAACATACACAATTAATAAGCCAGCTGGTGACAACCTGCACTATCAAAGCAAGAAGGAAAGCGGAATGACACTCCCAGGTAGACAACCTTCGAAGCGGAGACGAAATTTAATGATAATGACGGTTAGCGGTGTAGAATTTTTCTTCAACTAATCATGAGAACCAGTATAGCCATTCCCACCTTCCTCACCCTTTACACAATCACATCCAGCCCTATCTAGTATACTTTAAGATCCATGAACACAAACATTATTGTGGGAGCAGAACAATACGTGTCATTTATGGTCTCAAAATTACTTGATTAGTATAAAAAGTAATCGACGTACCAAAATGGGCATCACCACATGGTATTTGAGAGTATTTGTGGTATTCTTTGTATTATAACGATTTAAATGGTCTGAATGGTCGGTAACGTTATAAGGTGGTTTTGCGAACCAAAACTGATCGGAACATATATGTGATAAAAGGGGCGAGCAAAAACTAAGCAATATAATATAAGAATAATAAAACGGTGAACCAAACATGACCGAGAAAATATGATGATTTTTAGTGTATTTTACATGATTTTATTTCTTTTTAAGGGCACGATAGTGGTGAGGCTTTAAAGACAGAAGGTGTTGTGGTGAACGAACTGACGATTTCGGTGAAAATATAATTTTATTGGGTTTTAATTAATGTATATGGATGTTATATGTGGATTGGTATTGGCTTTGTGGTTAAAGGTAGGGTAAAGCAAAACTGAACGTGAAAGTGTGCAATAAATGGGTCGTAGCTAACCATGAAGATAACTACAAATATATACATAACAAAAATAAAGGAACAAATAATCTCTGAGTGTGAAAAAATAATTTGTCAATTTAGTTGATTTAAATAGTGGAATGTTATGGATGGGCGGTGTGGTAAAAGGTTGATGTAATATCTGAACCAAAATTGACCATGATACAGAGTATTGGCCTTCATTTTATTTTAAAGGATTCTTAGTGATTTTTGGAGCAGTTAGTTATGTGATAGGTGTGGGAGGTGTGGTACATATAGAATATAAAAAGATAATATAATCTATGAAACAAAACTTCAAATATTAAAAGAAGTGGGGTGAATGAAGTAGATTGTAGGTTTTACAAAGTAGCCACAGAAAAACACATATTTATATATGAAAGAAAGCCGATCAAATGTAATGATAAGTGTGGTGTTTATTTAGTTTATTTTTACGCCACTCTCATTACACCATTTTGAAAAAAAATTTAGAATAGCGGAGAGATAACACATATCAAAGTATGGAACATTGCTACTGTAATAACATTGATGCAGCTGATATCAAACTGGAAAGAAAGCGACGTGAAATGGATATGTCACTCAAAAAAACACAACGGATAAGACACACATTGTTTTGCTGGAATTTGGATAAAAATGAATCTAATATTTTGTGCAATGCCAATATATATATATGGCCCTTTTCGTCTTGTCAGACGGTCTAGTGGAGGCTATTGCGTATTTTTTTGAGGTATTGTTTTTGCCGAACAGCTTCTCTCGTGGCTAATTCTACCAATGTTTGACAAACACACGCGGTCACATAATGAACAGGTCAGGCTCGCTGGTCCACAGGGTTTACCATCCTTTTTCGTGAGTCTCTTCTCTTCTAAGTCCTGTCTTAGAACAGTCTCAAATGTTGTTATACCGTTCCTTATACGTGCTCTCCATGATGTGCGATCACTTGCCAGATGTTGCCAGTCGTTTTCACAGATGGAGAAGTCTTTCAGAGATGATTTGCAGATATCTCTATATCGTAGTTTAGGTCTGCCGATTTGTCGTTTTCCGTGTTTTAGCTCACCATATAGTATTTGCCTAGGAATGCGTTTTTCTTCCATCCGTTGGACATGCCCCAGCCATCTTAGCCTTCGACTTCTGAGCATCGACATGATTGTTAGGGTCTTAGCACGTTGCAGGACAGTTAAGTTGGTTATTTTGTCCTGCCATTTGATGTGCATTATTTTGCGGAGACATCACATGTGGAAGACATTTAGTCTTTTTTCCTGGTTTGAGTATGTTGTCCAGGTTTCGGATCCATATAGTAGTGTGCTAAGCACACAAGTTTGATATATTAAGAGTTTAGTCTTTTGAGTTAGTTTCGTGTTGTTCCATGCCCTTTTTGTGAGTTTGCCGAAGGTCGTAGCTGCCTTACCAATTCGACAGTTTATTTCTTCATCAAGAGAGATGGTTTGCATGAGAGAGGCAATGCCAATAGTTACAATGAATTCTCGGTGGAAACATCTGTTAACGGCTCTTATAGCTAGACCTACCGGTTGTGGGAGAACGAAGTTGTGGGAAGTTTTTTAGAAAAAGTAAAAGCAATGATTGTACCCAAACTAAAGCAAATTAATTCGTGTCACGGGGAATGGCAACCAATCAATGAGACTATGAAAAGTGGAAAACTCATCGAAGGCCTACCAGGAAGAGCGAATAATGAGAAAGGGAAAAGAAAAGATTTAAGTCCCCGATTATTTATGTCCGGGACCGATGATAAAGTAAGGAAATTGTTCACCAAAGGCAGCCATCACAGAAATATAAACGTGATATACATAGTACAGAACCGCTTCAGGAAAAAATAAGGAACATAACACTATAATTCTCTATACCCGCTATATAGTTATTTTCAAGAACTCCAGAGAAGGTAGTCAAATTACCAATCTCGGAAAGCAAATTTATTCTGACCACATGGCGTATCTGAAAAATAGTTTCCTTCAATAGTTTCAAATAGTTTAAAGACGCGACTGCCATTTGTCACTATTATTTGTGGACCCTCAACAGGAAACATTAAATTATCTAAGGTTGAGAACAAATATGTTCCTAGGCGAGAGGCAAATCGTATACATGTGAAAGTAACACTATAGCAGACTCAACAATACGATACAATGAAATGTTGACGGGTCTAAAGACCGTATGGAAAACAGCTTCTCTCCAGTTCATTCGCACTTAGTGTAAATATTGGCATAACATCTTCGTCGACACATGAACAATTCGATATTCCTTAGTAAAAAGAAGACGAGATTAAAACGGCGGAAAGAGATTCTACTAACTAATGTTTCTATAGGTGCTTTATTACGACCTCTGCTCAGAGTTATCGCAGGTATAGTATGTGTCATAATATGGGAAGAATAATATTTATTGGTGGATTCTCGGTGAGAGGATCTGAATCCTAAAACAAGTTAAGACGTATACCCCAACTGATACGACACTTGATATGACAACTGGAGAGATGTATATCAATGAAATGCAACGTATCCTAGACTGATATGATTTAACACCTATAGATCAGACCAGACTGTGGCATAGTACACTGCTCCGGTATTTAACTAGATTGGAATAGACAACGACGTTGGATTCAATCGATCTCATTCAAAATTTCCCATCGACGGAACGCATTTTCCCGTCCTCCTCCATTTTAAGTGTCGACTTGAATCACAGTGCCTTGTAATCACAGGGTTGGACAAGACAGCAGATTCCCAAAGGCGGGTAGTGAAATCACACTAGATTGGGGCAAAAAAAGAAATTCTAATATCCCAACATCCAAATGAGAATGATAGGGAAAACACGTTTTAGATGTCATTAATACGACACTTTTTTACCCTGGACCTGTAGTCGCGAGATAGCTTTGGAATGTAGTACCACGCTAGTGGCTAGCGAGATCAGAGACTGAGTCCAGCGGATACTTAAACCATCAACACACCGATTCGTCATAGATTCAAAAGACACCCCATTATAACAGATACTGCAACAACAATATTAATCAGATCATGACACATTTTGAAAAAGAAAATGACGGGTATTATAGCAAGTGACGTGCATCAATGTGTTTAAGCAGTAATGCCTGGACCACACCCATAAAGTCAAAACGGGAAATCTTTAGTAGATGCCGTTAGCAAAATAGTCAGTGATATGAAGCATCTGCTTTACAAACCGAAAAAAAAAATCAGAATGTTTTAACAGAACGTCCCAGAATTGTCTTAAGGACACCGACGTTCACTGTTTCACTACTCACAATGAGGATAACTCTGGGGTGGTGGGACGTTTTACCAGGACCTTGGAATAACGGATGTCTCGACACTTTAACAAAGATCAATCAATTTCGCTATGTAAAGGTGCTACCCGCCAATCTTCGAAGTTATAACCGTTCATACCACAGAAATATTAAAATGGTTGCAGATGTGGCACGCTTTATATAGAGCCGCGATAGCTCAGCGGTTAGATAATTGGACTACAAAGGACACGAGGTAGGGTTCGATCCCAAGCGACGGCTTCCATTTTCACTCAGCCTTAAATGGGTACATGATTTTTTTCTGGGATTGTAAAACGGCACTGGCGAAATACCGACCACATTACTACACAAATGTGTGCTGAAGGTCTGTAAAAGTTATGGTAACTAACACCATATTCCCTATACGTCACTTGGCGTGACGGTGCTCTTTAATTTATTGTTTTTACAATTGTATAACAGAGTGTTGGTTGTAAAAGACGGGCGATCGATTTAGATTTGTCATAGGTAGTGTTAATAAAAAAAAATAAAGATTATGCCATGGCTTGTACATATGAAGTGTTTAACGTCTGTCGTATGAACGAAACAGAAGTTGTTACATATGTACTGAAAGACGATAAGGATGCAGATTTGGATAACATTGATCAAGATCTGGTGGGACCGGAGCATACCTGAAGATAAGTGCAGAAAAAAGAGCATCCATTGCATCATGAGCTCAACACAGTGAAGAGTGTCAGGCTAAAATGATGCAAATTATGGGTGGACCGAGGAGAAGATGTCGTCAAACTGGTCTGTGGTCTTACCAGTATCAACGCTGGCGAGGAGTGGATGCCGGTGCCAACGTCATTCAGGAGGACATTCTCGTGTATTGTCACACACGACAGGGAATGTATGGAACAGGACTCAGTCGTGGTCAATGCGGAGGTCAACGATCTCACCTGTGATAGCACCGATGATAAAATGCAGCCATCTATATAGATTGATCTGTAATACGACACCAAAGCACTGCACTGGCATTTACAGCACGCTCGGCAGGCAGAATAATCAAAGAAGACAATGATGCATACGTTATGACCACGAGTAGCATGACGATGGAGGCGATGGCAGTGACCAAGGCATTCATCTGGTTAGAGTCACAAGACTACCCCCACGATTGCTTACTGGGTGATTCGATGAGCATGATACGATACGTGGAGGCGGGATCTGTTCGCGTGCTAAGGGTAGAGACATTGCAGAAGTAAAAAATACGTAAGGTCACCGTTGTCTACGTCCCAGAACATGCGGCAATATGGGGAAATGAAAGCGCGGACAGGTTGGCTAGCTCCGCTATCGTTGAGGACGGTCAACCAATGGATCAGGCGGACATCATCAATGCCCTCCGAGAAGTGGGAAGGACACAGGACTTCGACAACCATGAATCCACGCCACTGTATAGGATTAATGAGAAGGCAGTTAATTTGGGCACAGACAGAAACGAGAAACTTAAAGTGTGTGTAAGAAAACTTATCAACCAACACAGAACTGGAATCATCAGTTGCTGGACACTGCGAGACTCCCTAAGGAGGGGATCTGAGCAGTTATGGACATGTTCGGAGTACAATGTTATGCCCCGCAAAAAACTAAATAATTCCAAAATAACTCAAGAAGCCGCCATTGACGGCGGTTGTTGTTCTTGCAGTTAATACAAGATTTCATCACCATCGAAGATATATCTCGGTTACTTCTACTGGTAGTACAACAACGCTACAGCACCAACGAGAGCAGATAATCTGGGCTATCATGCCGGATAGCTCCTACCCTACTATCAAAAGCCACACTAAACTGAGACGTATTCAACTTTGTGCGTCTTTAACCACGATCATCATCATTATCATCATCATCATCATCATCATCATCATCATCATCATCATCATTGTGTGCCTCTCCGCATTGAAGGTTGGCTACCATGGAGCGCCATTCCATTCACTCTTGCTTGAATGGAGCAGATTATCATAGGCTGACTTGTCCATCTTTTAATGTTACTCGTCCATGTTAGTCATGACCTGCCTCTGCCTCTTTTACCTTGTATTTTCCCTTCCAATATTACTTTTATTAGGCTGTTGTGTCTTTTAACATGCCGCAAATTTTAATTTGTCTTGTTCTAATTGTGCTTAGTAGTTTCCTTTTCATGTTCAGTTGTTTTAAAACTTCATCGTTTGTTTTCTTTTCTATTCATCCAATTCTACCTATTCTATAAATCCACATTTCTATGGCTTCAATTTTCTTTTCTGATTTCTGGTCTAATGTCCATGTTTCTGCACCATACATACATATTGAGAAAATGTAATATTTTGCTATTTTTTTTTAGTTTTAGTCGTGGTGTTATTTGTTTTGATGTTAGTATACTTTTAATGACATTAAAATTACTTGTTGCCATACATATTCTTTTGTTTATTTCAATTGTACATTTTCCATCGCTGGTTATAGTGTGTACCAGGTAGTTGTAACTCTGAGCTGTCTCCAGATGTATTCCTTGAACTGTGATATTTAATTGTAGGTCTTGAGAATTTTCTTTGTTTATGATCATGGGTTAAGTCTCTTTGATATTCATATCTAGTCCATATATTTTGATTGTCATATTTATTACATTAATTAATTGTTGTAGATATTTATGATTTTCTGCTAGTATTATAGTATTATCAGCATATATTAGGTTATTGATTATCTTTCCATTAATGTTTAAGCCTGACATCTATGTAATGATTTCAACGATTTTATCAGTGTATAGATTGAACATTATAGGTAATAGTATGCTTCCTTGCCTTACTCCTCTTTTTATATTACTGGGTGTAGAGTTGTCCTTGTTATATTTTATTATTTCTGTTTGCGCCCAGTAAAATTACATATTAGCCGTTGTCTGTGTGGCCCAGATTTACATCTTTTAGGCATATTATAAGTCGCTCATGGTGTATTCTATCAAATACTTTGGTGTAGTCCATGAAGCAGGCATATATAATCCTTCCCTGTGTAACTTTTAGTAAAATTTTGGTTACCTGGCTCATTAGGCTTATTGTTCTAAAATCACTGCATGCAACTGCACCATTCTTGTTAGGCAATGCAATGAAAGTTGATGTTTTTAGTTCATTTGGTATGTATCCTGTATGGTATATGTCATTACATATGTCTGTTATCACTTCAATGCCAAAATCTTCTAGTGCCTGTATCATCTCTATCTGTTTATTGTCAGGTCCTGCTGCCCGAGCATTCTTCCCTCCTTGTTTGCAATACATTCGCTTCCTCTGGGTTTTTTGTCTTTATAAGACATTATCTTTATTTCTGTGTGCATACCTCTTAAATTGTTTTTACTTTCCATAGTTTCGATTTCTAGACATCTTTGGTTGAGCCAGTCTTCTTTTGCCTTTTTGCACATTTTGTGTATTTCTTTATTAATTTCCTTGTATCTGACAGTGCTCATCGCTTGTCTTCTTTATTACATTTTTTTATAAGATGTTATCAGTTATCCATTTGTTCGTTACTTTCTTTTTTTTTTGGCAATTTGTCACAGGATTCTTGTATGCTGTTTTTATGCATTGACATTTGGTTCTGACTTTCTCTTCAGGAATTTCTCTTCTGCATTGTTCAAGCCCTTCTTCTAGCAGCTTCTGATATGTATTCTTTACTTGTACTGTTTACGTTTCTTTGATGTCTGTCTTATTTAAAGCTGTTATATCTATTGGTATTGTTGAATTAGTCTTTTGTTTGTTTCTCTTTATCTTGATTTTCATTTTATTCATTACAAGATTGTGATCTGAATTAATATCTGCTCCTGGATAGATTTTGGCTTTTTTGACACTGTTCCGGAATATGTCTTTTATCATTATGTATTTTTTTTTTAAAATCATCTTCCTATATCCAGGGCTTTTTCATGTCTATAAAATCCTTTTCTGTTGCTCGAAGAATGTGTTACATAGTATCAGCCTGTTTTCTTCACAAAATTGAATTTAATCTTTATCCTGTTATTTCTTTTTCCTAAACCCTGATTTCCTATTATCATCATGTGTCATACCGGTTGGCGTAGGCGATCATGTCCTGACACAATCTTCTATTTACAGTGCATCGTATCAGTTCTGTTGTTGACTGCATGCCATGACACAAAGCCATCTATAGTATTTTCTGTCTTTGTCGTCCGCGATCTCACATTTCTTTTATTTTGCCAGTTGTAATCATGTATTCCAACTTCCCTCTTATCATGATGTGCTCGAAACATTTTGCTTGCTTCTTTCTGATGTTATTTAGGAGCTGTTGTTTTGTGTTGGCCTCTTTGAGAAATTCCTCATTGGTTTTTTTAGCTGTCCAGGAAACTTTCAACATTCTTCTGTGAAATCCCATCTCTGTGTCCTCTAATCGTCTTTTCATTTGCTTGTTTACTGTCTATGATTAACTTCCGTAGGTCATAATTGGTTCTATATAGCACAGATGAACTCTCTTTCTCATTTCTATTGACATAGATTTGTTGCTTAAAATATTTTTCATTTTCTGAAATGCTATTTTGGCCTGAGCTATTCTGCTTTTTATTTCTATGGTACATCTTGCATCTGAAGTTATTATTGTGCCCAAGTATTTCAAATGCTGCACTTGTTTCAAATTGGTATTGTTTATTTTATGCTGTATGCTGGTGATAATTGCTTCTTCGATATGACCATTACTTCTGTTTTATTACTGTTCAGACTGACACCTTTATTGTTGCTTTCTTTTAATATTATGTCTATCATTTCTTGTAGGTCATTCTTTGTCTCTGCTATTAAGACTGAGTCATCCGCATATCGGGTAGCCAATCGATAGGCGGTTGGCTTACCACGGCAACAGCCGGGGTTCGTACCCTGGCGAGGACACCTGGATTTTACTAATTCCCTAAAAATTAGTGGGAGCCGCGATAGCTCAGTGGTTAGTGAACTGGACTACTACGGACAAGGGGTAGGGTTCGATCCCAACCGACGGCTCCGGGTTCACCCAGCCTTAAATGGGTACCGGATTTTTTCTGGGAAAGTAAAACAGCACGGGCGTAATACCGACCACATTACCCCAAAAATCATGTGCTGAAGGTCTCAAAAATATAGGGTCACTAACACCATATTTCCCTATACGCCACTTGGCGTGACGGGGGGTACTTTACTTTTTACATCCGCATATCGCAAATTATTTATGTTGTGACCGTTGACTTCATTTCCCTTTGTGTGTACTATTGATCTCATAATATGTTCGCTGTAGAGTGAAAACAAATCTCGCTACAGAACACAGCCTTGTCTGACTCTTTGTTTTATAAGTTGAAATTGTCATGTTTGGTTGTTAATTCGTATAGCTACAGTTTGTTGCCAGTACATGTTTTTTATGATTCGCAGATCCTTGCCATCAATGTTTAATTTCTCCAGCATATTGATTATTTACACATGCCTTATTTTGTCAAATGCTTTTGTGTAGTCTATAAAGCACATGCATGCATCTTTCTTTACCTCTATAGATCTTTCTATCAATGTTCTTAAGATGTATATTGTAGTATTGGTGCCCTTTCCTTCCACAAATCCACATTGTTTATAATTTATTTCTTGTTCTATTTTGTTTCGAACACGCCTCATGATGATTCATATTAATATTTTCGTCATATGGCTCATGAGATTAATTGTGCGATGGTCTTCACGATCAGTGGCGCCTGACTTCTTCGGTACTATTCGATTTCCTATAATGGTCTAATATCTAACTTTTCCTTCTTTAGCGCTCATGTCACCTATTACAATCAAGATGTCTGAAGATTTCACCTGCTTCATAGCTGTATTTAGTTCTTCATTGTATGCTTCTATTTGTTCATCTGTATAGTCTTTATTAGGTCGTATGTCTGTATTATTGCTATGTCAAATAGTTTTGCCTTCCTTCTTAATAATATAATCATATCATTGCATGTCCCGTAGGTATCTATACTATTTTGTAGTTCTCGCTTTATTTGCATGCCTACCCATCTTTGATGTTCTGTTGTGTTACCTGAATATATAAATGTATATTTATCGTTTTGTATGTATCCACTTTCTTTCCATCCTGTTTCTGATATGCCTAAAATAAATTTGTTTAATCGTTCTGCTTCTACCATAATATTTTCTAATTTTCCTTGTTGGTATACGGTCCAAACATTCCATGTAGCTATTTTTAGTTCTCTCCTAAAACAATAGTTAGAATTTCACTCCATGTTTTTCTTTGGAATTTTACATGATGAGGCATCAACCTCTTTCACGGCGGTCTGCCATTTTCGTCTTTAGTGTTTCCTGAATATGCCTCATGTGTACCACACACTTTGCTGTTTTTGCTTTCTGGGCCGTTGATCATTTCTGATTCTTCTGCCCCATCCACCTTCACAGACTTTTCACATTCGGGTTGAACATACCCGGCCGGAGCAAATGTTGTCGAACCATTTGTTTGCCTGTCGAACCGCGAACACACGACACAAAGAAGAATGAATCATATTCCACTTAAATATCGGTAAAGTTCACAGTCCATCCACTCGTCAGAAGTAAAACATACACCAAAACGGGGAATAGCAACACACAATTTAACAACTAGACTATCGCGTAAATGATTTATATATATATATATATATATATATATATCAACAAGAGCAGAATAATAAAAACGACCACAAGTAGCTGCGTTGACGCCGGCACTAACCACGAAACGGGAAAATAAATTCAATAACATTTAACATTATATTATCATCATGGTAAAGCAATCTTACATGGCGTTATTGTAATGTGCAATAACAAAATCAACAATTTTGGGGTTTTCTTTTGGTGAAATATATACATTTGACTTGCGAACTGGAGTGTATTAAAATTATTACTAGCTACTTTATTGTAGAGGTCTTGAGTTGTTTTTAATGCACATGTTGTGATATTTTTAATTACACGTTTACCACAACGTGTTATAATGCAAATTAAGTACATGTATTTGTGTGGCCTTGCGGTCTTCTTCTTTCCCTCCTCATTTGACTTTCAGCGTAGAAGGGAGAAATAATTTGCGGCGTTTTGCTCATCTGTTCGCCTCTGCTGCTGTTATGTTTCCTAGTGCTTCTAATATTCCATCGACCCATCTTTTTCGTTGTAGACCCTTGGGTCTGGTGTTCTCACAACGTTTGCTGAATGCTCATTGTGTTGTGATTTTAAATTTCTGTCTTGTCACGTGGCCAAACCATTTTATCTTTGTTTCCTTATATATTCTATGGCGGGGGCTATTCCTAGCTTTTTTCATCAATTCTTCATTTCTGATCTTATCCCAGACTGTTTCGTGTCAATCGTTTAACACATTTCATCTCAGTAGAGTTTATTTTTCTTATTGTTTTTGCATCTAAGGTCCATTGGTAGCACAACGTTGGGATGAAGATTGGTTATTATTGGTTATTGGTTATGGAAGGCCTCGGTATCACACTAAACGAATTAAAATCCATAATTGCTCAACCGCCCGTGCCAGTGGAATCATCCGAATTACTAACTCATCTCCCAAACAAAGAAAGGTACCTGTAGTCCCCATCGTAGCAGTCTCAGCACACGCCAAAAGACATAAGGCGAAACCGTGCAGAAAGTGAATACAGCCAACTGTTCCCTGTCATACGATATCATCATTCATCGTAAACAAGCGGGATATCGATGCAGGATCAAAACGGATGAAACACACAGCTCACGGTGTGCACAGAGCACTTAACTCAGTAGCTCCTGCAACAAGCCGGACTTGGAGTATGAGGAAACTGCGAGAAGGAACACTTTTCATACATAGCCTTAAGTGTTTCATACCGCCTATCCACCATATACCATGGGAGTTCACGTCCTCCCGAAAATGATGATCGTCATAGCACTTGATGATGTTAGGCCATCATTGATGACTCCAATTCCAAACATATAGACACACAGTGGTGGTAAGTTATCATTTCCAATCCAACAGAAGCCACCTGACCTGTAGTTAGTAAAACCACAGAGAGAATATGATTTTGTGACCTTCACTGATTCACTCTTATATGTGAATGTGTAGTTTACACAAGAGGAGAAGTTTGCAACTACACTGATCCCATTTAAGGCAATTCTGGGATAGCAAGGCAAGTCTCCTTTATAGCAGCAGAACTTGATGTTCTCCGCTCCCTTCTTGTACCTGACGCCACACGATTCTGATGTCTCATTAACTTGGAAATCATTCAAGAACAATGTCAGATTAACATTCCATAGATCTGGCTCTGCTGATGAAATGCTTGGTACAACAGTTGTATCAATCATAGTGGAGGCTCCTGGTCTGTGGCCATTAATATCACAGACGGCACATGATGTTGTTATATTTAGTGTTTCTTTCTGGGGTGTAAATATGTGGCACACACATGGAGAGTGGTTTGTGGTCACAGTAATCCCATTAAAGGCAATTCTAGGGTAGCATGGCATTGCTGTTTCAGAACAGCACAATCCTGTGATGTTTTCTGTGTTCGCTATAAAGCTGCTGCTGCTACACAATTCTGACCAATTATAAGTGTGGACATTATTCACTTGCAATGACAAAACTGCTTTGTTTACATCATAAACCTCTGGAAGCGAATCATTTATGGGACTAATAGTACAATTTATTCTTCCATCGGGGATATCTTCATTGATTCCCCAAAAAAAGATCTTTGGTTAAAAAGCACATATGCTTTTGAGTTAAACACAAAATGAGCCCACTTCATAGATTCAAAATGATCCTTGCCAATGCCATCCGTTTGCACAAGTTAGGTCCTTAGCTACCAAACGTCCGAAACGAAGCCATCGAATTAACGACTTTATGTACAACGAAGGTTAACGAACTGTGAACAAACATTTATGTTCAAACCCTTGAAAACATTTTCAAAAATCTGCCAACTCGCTGCAGTAACATATGTCGTGTTGTTCAATGTAAACATTGCTTAGTCCATAGCTCGAATATAAATAAGCTGCCATTTTGGTGCGTTCCATGACGTCATCCTCTGGGCTGAAGATGAGGTTGTATACTTCTTGTTTTGCCTCCAGAGTTATTTCCTTGTGCACTAGTTGTGATAACTGTCTGATGACTTGACAAGCTTTGTTCAATCTTGATTAGATCTCTGTTGTTTGAGAATTATCGTGTGTCACTAAACTTCCTAGGCATTTTAATTCCTCTACTTCTTTTAGTTGCCTGCCTTCTTTAGTTATATTGATGTTGTTTATTTTTTGCGACATTCATGACTTCTGTTTTGTTGATGTTTATTTTTTCATGTTGTATTTTGTGCATGGGTTGTTGAGTTTGTTTCATTGTTCTTGTAGGTCTTCTATTGTTTCATTTATTAGTGCATGATCGTCTGCAAATAAAAAAAAGCTCTTTGATCTCTTCTGTCTCTGATGGGTTGGCTAGCTTGCATATATAGTCCATGTATATAATAAACAGTAGGAGGAATAGTACGCACCCCTGGCTTACACCTGATCTAACTTCCAATTGGTCTGTGTAGCCTGCTGTTTTTCTGACCATGCAGATAATGTTGATGTAAATACTTTTAATTAGTTTGGTTAGGTGTTGGCTTACTCCGTATGTTGTTAGTATCTCCCTCAGTTGTTGTCTGTTTACTCTGTCGAATGCTTTTTTCCTGGTCAATGAAAGTTGTGTACACATTTTGATTGTATTCTGTCGTTTTTTTCGGCAAGCTGTTTTAATGTGAATAGAGCGTCACTACATCCTCTATTTTATCGCGGAACCCCGTCTGAAATCACTGAACTGTTGTTATATTATTGGTCTTAGTCTTTTTTCCAAGATTGTGGCGTATAGCTTTCCTACATTACTGAGAAGATATATACCTCTATATTGATTGCAGTCTCTTTTGCTACCTTTCTTTTTCCATATTGGTACGATGATTGCATGTTGCCAGTCTTCAGGGGCTTGTTGTTGATGCCATGCTGCATTAAATATTATGTGCAGCCATGTCACTCCTGTTCTCCTGCTGCTGCTATTATTTCTATTGGTATGTTATCTATTCCCGGTGCTTTATTTCTTGGTGCATATTTGATTACTTCTTCGATTTCCTCTTTCATGATGTTGGGTTCAGTATTTGTGAGTTCTAGCGTGGTTTTTGTTGTCTCATTGGTAGTTGTTATTTTTAACAGGTCTTCAAAAATATTCTTTCCGTCTAAGTTGCATATGTTGGTTATTTGATAATGGCTCTCCGTCTTTGCCATTTTGAAGCTCAGTAGGATCATGATTTTCTCGCTCTTGTGGCTTTTACTGCTTTGTAGAAATCTCTTTTGGCTGTCTTGAAGTCCCTGCTCATGTTTTGCCCGAATTCTGTCCAATTCTTTTGCTTAGCTTCTTTGATCAAAATGTTAACTCTTTTTCGAACAAAGGCATATTTTTGCATATTTTTCTTGGTTTTTGTTCTCCCTCCAATTTTTAATTAGTTTCTTCTTTTCTTTAATTGCTTCTCTGATTGTTTCGTTCCACCTCGGGATGCTCTTTTTCTCTTCTCTTGTTCTTAGCTTCGTTCCACAAACTGTTTTAGAGATGTTGGTTACTGTTTCCTTAAATTGTTTCCACTCTTCTTCAACTGTGAATACTTCGCTGGGGAGTTTCTTGAATTCCTCTGTTGTCTTTTTCTTCTAGGGTTTTCCTTGATTCTTGATCAATTAATTATTTTATTTTTATTGTCTGTTCATTTTGCTTCTTTTGTTTGTTTTCGTATACTATCTTTATTTTTGGCTGCTTTAGTGTGATCATAATCATCTTGTGGTCAGTGCCATCTGTAATATTAGAGATTGCTCTAATGTCGGTTACTCTTATCTTGTTCTGTTGTCTTGTTAGTATAAAACATATGTCTGGTTTCTGCATGCTGTGTCATTACCTTTGTACCAGGTGTATACTTGCGACTCTCTATGTTTGAAGAATGTGTAGGTGATAAATAGATCATTTTGATTACATATTTCCAGTAGTCTGTTTGTTTCCATTTTTGTTTATTTCAGCTGTTTTATCGTCAAAGGGTCCTAATATATCTCTGTTATCACTGTTGCGTTTCCCAAGTCTTCTATTAAAATCTCCCATCACTAACATGTCGTCGCTTTCATCAATCTTGTTAATAAAGATGGTCTTGCGGTGACGAGATAAAACCATATCCAAGATACTGAGTTTTGTCGATATTTTATTTTTTTAGATAGAGTAGATGAATGATGATGAACTAATAATAGAATGAAACTGAAACTGAGACAAATTGTTTGTTCATATTGCACAGATGTGCAATAATAAAGATCAATTTTTATAAACAAAACAGGATGAAACTTCCAATAAACTCAGTAAGTGACAAATGAAAGCTTGTAGAGGTAAGTCTTGTATTTATCTTTCTATTTAATAGATCGCTGACGTCGTTAAACAGTATGGGCTAAATAGTAATGAAATAATGACGTACGTATCAAGCATAAATTTTTTTCCTAAGCATATAAATAACAATTAAATCATTCTAACATAGAGAATGCATACTTCCAAATACTTGAAGCTCACAGAGAGTTAGAAATATCCCATGAAAGTCAGGTGTTTTGGCCTCTATATTTATCCTGGCTACACCTGATAACGGTGTATCCAACGTTACTGTATACACTGGAAGGGGTTCAGCTTCATGGTCTGTATACTTCAACAGTTCCTTGCCGTCTTGAGAGAAACCTCTTAGGATAAAGCCTTTTAGTCTATACAGTTGTAATAAATCTACAGGATAATTTAAAAAAATAATTTTAGATAAATGAATAACAGAAAGAAAGAAAGAACCTTCTAAAAGTGTTCGTGTGTTTTATTTCCTTTTAGACGTCAAAATTAGGAGCTATTTTATTCATATTACTTCATTTGGGTTTGTTTCATTGTCTTGCTTTTATTTCTTTACCGTCATCATTTTTCTCTCTTTTGTGTGTCTCTAAATCTTGCACTTGTTACTGCCTCATGTAAGACTGCTTTGGTCAGACGTTAGATCTTGTGACATGCGTGTATCATTAACATTTCTCACCTATTTCAATCATAATACACTGTTATGTCGATTTATTTAAAAGATTATCATTTTTGAGAGCCCTACTTCCCCCCAGTAATTATATCACTGATATAATTGCATCATTTGTGCCATTTCAGAGATCTTTGTTTTCCAGGCACATAAGAACATTGATATTTCATGTGTACAGTTTTGTAATCACGTAAACCACTCTTATTCTTCTGTATTCGTTCTTTAACTACCCTCTTCATCGCTGACTTTATTCTACATATGAACTTGAAATACTACGGAAATTTCAAAGAACACATTTGACTGTAAAGAACAATATTCGATGACATCGTTTAAGACCGATATATCGGGGGCAGACCAAGTAGCAGCTGGTTCCAAGACATCGAGGAGACCTTGAACAGAAGAAGTGGGACATCTTGCTGAAGTCATCTCTACGGTGTTCATGATGAACGCTGAATAAGAAGGACATTTCTGATGAACTATTAACAGCGATTTAGGACACTTTATGACATTGTTATTTCTTTACCAAGGCCCGATACCATGGATAGTGGTCCGTACGTACCCCGTCTTGCATCTTGTATGAAAAGTAGCACTGCATGCAGAACATGGCCATTTGTCAGTGTTGCCATGTTTGTTTTTCGCTGTTTCTATTTTCCTTCATTTATATTGCAATGGTTTAGTCCTTTATTTCACCTTCTATACTGCATTTACTGCATCGGAGTTCTTGAGATTGCCTCTGACTAAAGACACATGACTTATCCGTCCAGCTTTATTTCCTGCCTTTAATCACAATGTACCCATTCTTATTGTTGCATCTTTATTGTTTTACAGATCGCTCAACAATCAGTCTTCAAAATAACTACAAACGAGTCTGAGAGCTGAAATCCGGAGCATAAACCGGATGATATGGAAATGATTGTGGTATTAAGCTGAAAAAGGAGGGGGGAATGGGATATGTAAATACAGAAATTAATTAATAATATTATTGTAGAAGTGTGATAAGAATATATATATATATATATATATATATGTTAATGTATAAAGTGTGGCATTAAAATATAGTAGAATACAGATTGTGTGTGGTAGAAATATAAAGGTTATGTGCTGTTGTAAAAAAAAGGATGAAATATATTAATATTATCTCGGAGAGGAATTGAGAAGAAATAGCGGTGTTAGACTGAGAAGAAATAGCGGTGTTAGACTGAGAAGAAATAGCGGTGTTAGACTGAGAAGAAATAGCGGTGTTAGACTGAGAAGAAACGGATTTTGACATTCTTGAACTTGGTCTATATCTTGATCCAACCAGCGCCACTAGGCGTCGATAATGGTTTCTAGCAAAATATGTATATTTATACTGAACTACCCTTTCAAATGTCTCACGATTTATATATTATGTTATGTATATATATATATATATATATATATATATATATATATATATATATATATATATATATATATATATATGTATACATTGTCCACTGAAGTATTGTTGTTTTTAATTATATTTGTTTTATGACTGTTGATATCAAGTCCAGACTTTCCGCTGCGGATGGTGGTGACACATCCGTGATACTTTGCATCTTGCTGATATTGCCAATTAGGAACAATAAACCTGCAAAACCTAGACCTTCCAAGTAATTCTTGTCGTAACATTAATGTCACTATTGCCTTTGCAACATTTATTCATTATGTAATCGATGGTATCCATATAGCAATAGTGATAGTATACAATCCTTTTCTTCCTGCAGACGGGTTTTTCGTTAGTCCTGACCATCTAGTTTCGTTAACTCCTAATGTATAAAGGTGGTGATATTTTAACATTATAGAACAAAAACAGCGATTATTTCGAAATGAGGAAACAATGTTCAAGAAGTGGATGGTGGGTGATATTAAGTTTTGGAGAAAGAAAAGTGACGCCAGACAGAAGAACAATAAAAGTGTGATATAAAAGCTAAGATAAAATAAATGACAGTCAAAGCGAATGAAACACGCTTGACTAAAGAGGAAAAAAAAACACCATAGTCAATAGCTAACCTAACATTTTGTGTTTATGTTTTGATTAATAGTTTATTCATTTAATGAAGAAAAAAACCCAATTGATTACTTTAATTTAGGTGCACTATTTTATTGACAGGAGCCTCAGTGGTTCAGTGGTTAGTGTGTTGCGCTTCCTGACCTGAAGTATCGTGTTCGATCACCAGAAGTGGCGGTTTTATCAGACCGATAAGACTGCGCGGTTTATCCAGCCATTAAAAGAATGTGTTCCAGAGATTATCTAGGGCTTGACGTGATACCGACCACATCAACCACAGATGTGACGTGGCCATAGACAAATATGGTCACTAACAGTGTATTTCCCATACGCCTAGCAACGCGTTTAGGGAAGCTTGACTTTATAAAAAAATAATACTCCCTAATGATTCACAATATTATGATACAAGTACTTACTGTTGTTGTCAAGTCTGTTGTAGAGAACAATATTATGATACAAGTACTTACATTTTTTGTCAAGTCTGTTATAGAGAACAATTGCATGAACTGTGACTGGATTTGTGAAAGTGAGGTTCAGGTTGGGTTTCATGTCGCCTCTATCTGTACAAGAACAACTTCCATTCTTAAAGTAGCCATTGGTGTTACCATCTACAGCGTTTGATGAAATAGTTGAAACATTATCTCTAGTGTAAATGCTTGACTGACTGGTCTTTCCTCTCAGAGCCACATTCCGGCCTACAAATGTATGATAAGTAAAAAGTCATGTTTTTTTCTGTTTTTATCACTAAATCAGCTCCTGCAAACGTTTTTATTCATCAAATTTCACTTCATTTGTTCAACCTTCATCAGCTCAGGTCAATGCTTCACTCATTAACTAAAGTTGTGTCCATGAATACTTCTGATGACAGTATAGAAGCCATTTTAGGGCTGGATTAATCACGTTATGAACTTGTTTAGTAAGGGTTAAAAATATTGGGTAACCTGGCATATGTCAAGGTCATGTATTATTAGATGACTTAATAGTTTATCATCACCCTGTGTGTGGCATACATTATTAGATGACTTGATAGTTGATCATCACCCTGTGTGTGGCATACATTATTAGATGACTTGATAGTTGATCATCACCCTGTGTGTGGCATATATTATTAGATGACTTGATAGTTTATCATCACCCTGTGTGTGGCATACATTATTAGATGACTTGATAGTTTATCATCACCCTGTGTGTGGCATACATTGTTAGATGACTTGATAGTTTATCATCACCCTGTGTGTGGCATACATTATTAGATGACTTGATAGTTTATCATCACCCTGTGTGTGGCATACATTATTAGATGACTTGATAGTTTATCATCACCCTGTGTGTGGCATATATTATTAGATGACTTGATAGTTTATCATCACCCTGTGTGTGGCATACATTATTAGATGACTTGATAGTTGATCATCACCCTGTGTGTGGCATACATTATTAGATGACCTGATAGTTTATCATCGCCCTGTGTGTGGCATACATTATTAGATGACTTGATAGTTGATCATCACCCTGTGTGTGGCATACATTATTAGATGACTTGATAGTTGATCATCACCCTGTATGTGGCATATATTATTAGATGACTTGATAGTTTATCATCACCCTGTGTGTGGCATACATTATTAGATGACTTGATAGTTTATCATCAACCTGTGTGTGGCATACATTGTTAGATGACTTGATAGTTTATCATCACCCTGTGTGTGGCATACATTATTAGATGACTTGATAGTTTATCATCACCCTGTGTGTGGCATACATTATTAGATGACTTGATAGTTTATCATCACCCTGTGTGTGGCATATATTATTAGATGACTTGATAGTTTATCATCACCCTGTGTGTGGCATACATTATTAGATGACTTGATAGTTGATCATCACCCTGTGTGTGGCATACATTATTAGATGACCTGATAGTTTATCATCGCCCTGTGTGTGGCATACATTATTAGATGACTTGATAGTTTATCATCGCCCTGTGTGTGGCATACATTATTAGATGACTTGATAGTTTACCATCGCCCTGTGTGTGGCATACATTATTAGATGACTTGATAGTTTATCATCACCCTGTGTGTGGCATACATTATTAGATGACTTGATAGTTTATCATCACCCTGTGTGTGGCATACATTATTAGATGACTTGATAGTTTATCATCGCCCTGTGTGTGGCATACATTATTAGAGTTTATTAGAGGAAAACTAGGGAGCAAACACAAATGTAGACATTTATGATGATTCAGACAGGAAAGTTATAGAAACAAGTTTAAGGCCAATTATACAACCAGGATTGACGCCCACAGAAATGAACTTCAGAAACAAACAAAAAACATGCTCAACAGATTTAGTATTTAGAGTTAGGCAACATATAAGAAGCAATGGTTACAATTAAAAGTAACCTATTTATAACTTTTTGTAGAATGAGTTGTAACAGTGGGGATAGAAAATGTCACTGCATTTGTGAAAAGCTTCCAGTATCATCACTGAAGTGTAGACCTAACACATCAAGGAACATCCACTTTGCATGTCAAGGGGAGTGTGATTAGTCAATGATATACTCATCTTGAGCACTGTTTATATACATTCAGTTTACAGAAACTAGGCGCTGTCAAGAACAATCGAGTAAGCCTTGATACGCGTGGAGTTATGAGTGGTTAATATGTGGTCAGCACACTTTATCTCACATTTTATGTTATTTAAAGAAAACAAAATTAAATTGTTATAAGTTAACTTTGTATTTAAAAGTTAAATATATATAAATATATATATATATATATATATATATATATATATATATATATATATATATATATAGAGAGAGAGAGAGAGAGAGAGAGAGAAAGAGAGAGTGAGAGAGAGAAAGATCATAGCCATGAGCATTAGAACAGAAACAATTATCTCACAGACATTCTGAATGATGCAATAGTAAACAATTAACTGATAAAATAGAACTCTACTATACACAGCATTTGGTGATCAAGAATAGAAATGGCAGATCAACAATCCCTAACGTATGTTAACGATCCCACGTGAGCCCCTTAAGGCAAACGATTAGACTACAATAGCGAATGAACAAAAGGAGATAAAGCACTATGTGAATGGATTGAATGGAGCCTTCACGAAGCATTTACAAATTAACAAAGACAAGACTGTAGTCATATTCAAACACAGAGAAACAAAAGAAGAAAAAACAGGTTAACATAAAACAAATGACTCAAACAAGTAGAACAGTTCAAATATATATAGCAAGTAGTACAACATCAAATGAGAAATAAGACCGAAATTCAGAAAAGCCGCAACCAGCAAACTAAGTACGTGATAATTATAACCGATCACAATAAATAAAGTGACACTCATTTAAAAAAAAAAGAGTAAAATACAAAATAGTGTTTCTGTCAATAGAGTGCTGCCAATGTCTAACATGGCTGGTAACGATAAAGGAAAAATGTATTATCTCAACTGTTGAAATGACAGATCTTAAAAGAACACTGAATGTGAGAAATACAGATACAATGTGACACAAAGGAACCAGAAAATGAGTTGGAGTATCACGCGAACATAGCTATATAAAAAAAAAAAACACAAAGAAAAAGGGATGGACACGTAGCGCAGTTACTGATATACGGCATTCCACACAAACCATTAATGGAACTGAAGTGATTGAAAATAGTCTAACAATGGAGGTCCAAGAGAAATATTTGAAACTACACAATATATTGTGTGCAAGGTTAATCATCACCAACAGCAAGTACTATGCTTGCTGGCGCAGGTGATAATGTCTCTCGATATCTTAATCTTTTTCTTGTATCATGGTTATTTATAAGTTCTTTTATTTTGTTAATTTCCTACCAAATCATTCTCTTTAAATTGTTTTCACTCTTTCAGCACGGAAGCTTTTTATCAACGGACGAGATTTCAGAGATACACATTTTGATGGTTTTAAGAATCAATCTAAATATTTATATTTATCTAAAATATAACATTTTATGGAGCCGCGATAGCTCAATGGTTAGTGAACTGGACCACCACGGACAAGGGGTAGGATTCGATCCCAACCGACGGCTTCCGGGTTTACCCAGCCTTAAATGGGTACCGGATTTTTTTTCTGGGAAAGTAAAGCAGCACGGGCGTAATACTGACCACATTACCCCAAAAATCATGTGCTGAAGGTCTGTAAAATATAGGGTCACTAACACCATATTTCCCTATACTCCACTTGGCGTGACGGGGGTACTTTACTTACTTTTATAACATTTTATATATGAATTTTTAGATAACTGAACAAGATGCTAGATTGCACCAATAAAAGATGATACAAGACATATCAAAAGAATATGGTTTTATAACAGTTCACACTAATCAAATTGTGAGTGACGCACTCTGCGGCGAAACGTGTGGAAAGAGTTAAATTATTATTATTTTTTTAAAATTGTTTTGTTTATTTATAGCTGCTTCCCTCCATTATAGCTGCTTCCCTCCATTATAGCTGCTTCCCTCCATTATAGCTGCTTCCCTCCATTATAGCTGCTTCCCTCCATTTTTTAGTTGTCACAATATATTCTAGTTTATCCCTTTTCATGACGTGGCCAAAAAGTATTGCTTTTCTTCTAATGCTGAAAATGTGTTTCATTTATTGCTTTGATCTCATTGGAACATTGTTTTCATTCTTTTTAAATGTGAATGGTATTCTCAAGATTCTTTTGTAAAACGATATTTATGTGGCCTCCAACGATGTTCTTGTCTATTAGCAAAATGACCGGCATTCACATCCAAATGTCAAGACTGGCTCAACATAAGACGAAATAACTCTTGTTATATATGTATATATTTAATTGGACATTGACATTCATTGCAAAATACCTTTTCCAATTCTTGGATTACTACCAAAAGCCTAAGCTATACTGTCCCTCAGATCTGCATGGCTAATCATCTTCTTCTTCCCCTACTTTTCAGCTCTCTGTGGAGCACACGTCTTCAACAAACACTTTCAAAGCTTGACTATTTATTGCCATTCTTTTAAGATTATCCCATGCTTTCTCCATCGTTTTCATTCTGCCTGTTTCTGTCTTCTCCATTAATACTTTCGTCGAACTATTTGTCGTGTCCATGGGGATAAAAAAATGGACCAGACATGTAATACTTTCAGTTGGCTTTAGCAGTTTATGTCCTATCCTCCGCCATTGTCTTCGCTATTTCTCTTTGTCCACTGGGATTTGACTTGTACTTTTTCATAATTCTGTGATTCTTTCATACCATTCCCATCATTTTATTCTGCGCAAGCATCCTTTAATAGAGGTCAGTATCTTCGTGGTTATCATTTGTGTTGTTGTCCGTGTTTGACAGACATATAATAGGACAGACATAGGAGTTAAAAAATTATGGTTAAGTATAGAGCAATAACATAGCCGTTTTTTTCTGGAAGGGAAGATGGAAAACACCGTGAAGGAGTAGGCATAATGATGGCAGACATAGCTGCAATAAGTTTATTAGAATGGGAACCGGTAAATAGCCGTCTGATACGAACACGCTACAAAACAAAACATGGAAGACTTTCAATTATTCAATGTTATGCGCCTACTAACGAAGCTGATGATGATGTTAAGGACGATTTTTATAACCAACTACAACAACTTATAAACAAAATACCCAAACACGATCTTTTAATTGTAATTGGAGATTTCAGCGTCAAAGTGGGAAAAGACAACGCAGGAGTGGAACATGTAAAGGTGAGAGAAGACTGTGATACTACAAGTCAGAATGGAGAAAGATTAATAGAATTATGTTTAATAGAAAATGTAGTTATAATGTGACATTATTTCCACACAAAAATATTCACAAAACAACATAGATATCTCCAGATGATAGAACCTCAAATCAAATTGGCCACCTGTGTACTAAACAACAATTCAGATCATCATTAATAGATGTAAGAGCATACAGGTGTGCTGATGTTAATAGTGAACACAACCTGTGCATTGGGAAAATAAGATTAACATTTCAAAGCCAACAGAAGAGGTCAACTACACATACAATTGATAGTCATAACCTGAAATATGAAGCCATAAAGGAAAAGTTTAACATAGAGCTAAGTAATTGTTATACAGCACTCGGTGAAATAGACTTAGATATCAATGAAATGTGGGACTCACAGAGCAAAATACTAATGACAGCAGCAGAAGCAAGTGCCGGACTGAAGAAAATGGAAAAACAAGCTTGGATTTCAGACACCACATGGAAATACATCAAAGAAAGAAGAGAAGCGAAGAGAGCCATGACTAATGTAAAGACAGATCTTGGAAAGGTTCTGGCTAAAGCAACATACAAAGAATTAGGCAACAAAGTGAAAGTTCAGCAATATGAGATACAAGAGCTTATATATACAATTTGGCAGTGTAAGCAGAGACAGCTGCAATTACAGGAGACAGCATAACTCTTTATACTGTACAAAAGAGGCTGACAAACATCTATACATCCAGTGGAACACCAATTCTAGACAAATCTGGATTAATGCTAACAACAAGCGCAGACATAAAAGCCCGTTGGGCGGAACACTTCAAAGAAAATCTTAACCGTCCACTACTCGACAGTTTAATATGTTTTTAAGCTGAAACAGCAGCAGCAGAATTAGGTGTAAATTTAGATACCTTCACATTGAACGAATTAGAAACCACTTTAAAGCATATGACCAATAACCAGGCTGCTGGAGAGGATACGTTAACAGCTAAGATTCTCAAGGAAATTGATAGCCATAATTTAATACATCTTCAAAACATGGTCAACATCATTTGGAAAGAAGAGAATACGCCTCATAAATGGAAAAAAAGGAATCATTGTTAAGCTTAAAAAAGAGGCAGTCTTAGAGATTGTAACAACTGAAGAGGCGTGACACTTTTGTCAGTTGCCTCAAAGTTATTCTGCAAAATCATCCTAAATAGAATAAAGGATTCAATAGATACAGTAATGCGTGAAGAACAGGCTGGGTTTAGAAAAGAGAGAAGCTGCCCTGACCACATGTTTACTCTACGACTGATATTGGAGGAACACATTGCAAAGCAAAAACCTTTTGTACTTAACTTCATCGACTTCAAAAAAGCATTTGACAGTATTCATAGAGATTCTTTGTGGAAAATTCTGAAGCAATATGGTTTACCATAAAAAAATCATAAATATTATCAAAGACGTGTATGATGGTTACACATGTGCATTTCGAACAGAGGAAGGACTGAGCGAATGTTTCCCAATAAAAACTGGGGTTAAACAAGGATGTATTTTATCGCTCTTGTTATTTGGAATTGTTATGGACTTCATAATGAAGAAATGTTTCACTGGTAACATAGGCATCGAATCGATACAAGGAGACCATTTGGACGACCTGGACTTTGCTGATGACATAGTCTTCATCAGCAGCCAGATAAAAATGATGCAGGAAAAAACAAATGAACTAATATCCATAGCCAGCAAAATAGGGCTTGTGATCAATCATGAAAATACTAAAACCATGAAAAGCTTAATTCCAACAGATGGCAGACTATACATGGAAAACAAACCAGTGGAAGAGACCAATCACTTTATCTATCTTGGAAGTCACATTGATCGAGAAGGGGATACAAGCAAAGAAATTAGAATCAGAATAGCTAAAGCAGCAATGTCTTTCAAAAGCCTTGACAAGTTGTGGAAATCAAAACTCATCAGCACAAACACAAAAACCTAGAATATTCAAATCAAATGTACTATCAACCCTTACGTATGCGTGTGAAAGCTGGAAAACAACAAGAGATATAGAAATAATGTTCAACGCATTCGAAAATAAATGTCTAAGGAAAATACTTGGTATAGCGTGGAACGAATAAAAAAAAAACTGAGGAAATTAGAGAAATCGCCAATCAAACACTAATATCTTCAGTAATCAAGAAAAGACGATGGTCATTTGTTGGACATGTGATGAGAATAGATAATATCCGAATAGCAAAGCAAACCCTCATGTGGGAAACAACAGGTAAAAGAAAGTGAGGAAGACCCAGAGAGAAACTGAGAAGAACATTGATGAGAGAGGCAAGAACAGCAGGATTCGGCTCCCTCAATGAGATAGAGCTGCTTGCACAGAACAGAGACAAGTGGCGAGATTTGATAAACAAATATTTATAAGAATTGAAAACAGCTAGAACAAAAAATCAGATAAGAGAAGGAGTATCTTGGTCTACGCCCTATAGGCCAGCTACAGCTTGAAAAGTCAATAGATAGATAGATATATAGATAGATAGATATATAGATAGATATATAGATAGATAGATAGATAGATAGATAGATAGATAGATAGATAGATAGATAGATAGATAGATAGATAGATAGATAGATAGATAGATAGATAGATAGATAGATAGATAGATAGATAGATAGATAGATAGATAGATAGATAGATAGATAGATAGATAGATAGATAGATAGATAGATAGATAGATAGATAGATAGATAGATAGATAGATAGATAGATAGATAGATAGATAGATAGATAGATAGATAGATAGATAGATAGATAGATAGATAGATAGATAGATAGATAGATAGATAGATAGATAGATAGATAGATAGATAGATAGATAGATAGATAGATATAAATAACATCCCATTGTATTCTTAACTAAAGAGGCAAAATAAGATGTAGAACGTGACAAATGAGAAAGAATGTAAATAAACAGGTAGTAAATCAAAGAAGGTAAAGAAGGTAAGTAAAGAAGGGGATACAAGGAAAGAAATTAGAATCAGAATAGCTAAAGCAACACTGTCTTTCAGAAGCCGTGAACAGTTGTGGAAATCAAAACTCATCAGGACAAACACAAAACTTAGACTATTCAAATCAAATGTACTATCAACCCTTACGTAAATCAAGTAGTAAATCAGGTGTTTCACACTAGATCTAGATTCATATTACTCAGTGTACGGGTGAATTGTATAGTTCTCTAAATGACTAATAGCTACATATCGTGGTCGATATTAATTTCCATTTCAAAATGTCATAATTATATACTTTCTTTCTAGTACTCTGTTCTGATTTGCTGCCGGTAGTCGCCGCAGGTTTGATTCAATGATGTGTTGTCTATCATAGGCACTTTTTGTGGAGACAAAAATAATAATAAGTGAATAATATTATAGAGGGAAACTTCCGAGGCGATAATTCTGGGAATCATAGTAGGAAGAGGTATATTTTACAGCACTCAGAAATAAATGACAAATAAACAGCAAAGAAAAATAAACAATTATTTACAAAACTGTTTGTGGCTTAATAAATAGTGTTATTGCTTTATTATGTCATACATTTGCTCGATTCAACTTCTTCCTGGTCTACCTCTATATCTTGGTTGTTCCATTTTTTTTTTTGTTAAAAGCTCTTGACGCAGGTCCTGAGGGATGCATGCGCAGTAATTGTACCAGTATGCACCTGGTACAATTACTGGTAGAATCCGAATGGGCTGATTTCATCGTTCTTTATGCGATATATTTGTGTTTTGTTCACAGATGACCTCGCAAGTTGTCAGTTTTATTTCTTGATCTCTCGTCAGAGTCCATGCCAATGTCTAGACATTCATTGAAAGCGATTAGTTAAGGTAGAGATTTGAGTTTTTCAAGGTTTTCTCTGTTTCCAATGACAACGCAGGGTTCTTTAAAATTGGCTAAATGTTTTATGTTGCTTTGTTAACAGTTTGTGATTTTTAGCCTCAATCTTTATGTTATATCTTCTATTCACTGTAAACACGCTACCCGCGTATTTTAAATCTCTTTCCGTACGAAAGCTTTTTATCGACGCAACAGAACAGATTTTAGAGACAAAATTATTCAAGGTTATAAGAATCAATCGACATATTTAATTTTATATAACATATAACATACTATATATGAATGTTTAGATAATTGAACAAGGTATTAGATTTCACCAATATCCAGATGATACAAGACATGTAAAACGAATATGGTTTGATGGCGTTCACACTAATCAAATTTAGCGTGGCGCACCATGCGGCGGAACATACGCAACCGAAACGGAAATGACGTACCATGCGGCGGTTGTAATTGCTTTCCTTTGAAATTCCCTATTGAGATGTTAATGATTTTTGGTGTTCTACTTATGTTCATGATTTTAGTTTTGTCTACATTTATCGTCATATCGAGTTCATTGCAATTAATTTTGTTATAATAATATAACTCTATTTCTATATCTTAAAACGAATACATTTTAGTATTATATCTTTTCTGAAGGCCTTCCTGTACGTTTTATATGGATACCTATATGCATTGGACGTTCAATTGATGTTGTGGCTCGTAATTCGTTAATGAACTAGCTTTCAAAACACAGGCAGGATTTGTTTATCTTTTTTTTCAAATTTCCTTTCTTCCTAATACCAACAGATTCAAATTATGTATTCAAACATCCTAATCTATCGTAAACACACAGCAATAAAAATATTCTTGTATATTCTTATTCACAATATATGACAGAAACTAAACAATTGCAGATGTTCTATATAATTAAATTGTGTAACTGACGTCATGTAAAAATTTGTGTTTTAAAAAAATGATCTTTTTAAAATGTGGTTTAACATGTTTTTCACCTTCACCTAATATAGATAATAAATGTAAAATTATGTGTTTAGTTTTTATCTCTTTTAAATGATTGACACCATTTTGTCTGGCTACTTTATCAATTTTAGAAATATATTATTTTTTTTATTATTCTATTGAACATTCACGTTGATTACAATAATTTATCACATTAAATGTTTTTATCATAATTTATGTTTAACGAAATGAGTAGTTCTCGCCAGAATTATTCTATTAACCGTTCTTTTATTTACTTGTTAACATTAAAATATATCAACATAATTAATATTTTAAAAATGATCTGTATAAACATCTTCGCCAATTAATGCTGCAACATTTCTAAGAATGAAGGTAATTTTTTTGACAATATTAAATTGAAGAATACAGTAATATCAAATATAATATTACCTCCACTGATGTATATTGAGCACATATGTTGGACACCGTCGCCTGTTATAACAATTTCATCAATGGTTTTTTCTATGCTACAGTGGATATCCATTCCAATGATATTGAGCTTAATGCTGTTAACACATTGAGATGGCACCGAAACACCAACATGCTTAAACTCGAAAATTATATTTTTCAGAAATTCTGTTGATAGTAAACGACAGGTTTACAATAGGTGGACACTTTAATGAATATTAAGTTTATAAACATATACTTATGTCATTACTAACGCATGCACATGACATTATTGCCACTACTACAAGTGATGCAGTTATAACTATTACTTCAAATGTATATTTCAAATGTATGGTATTAACACAAGTGCTACTGCATTCGCTGTTTCAATAATTTGTAACTTATCTATAGGATTTATGTTCCTCACTTACCGATCAGTATTTATAATTCATATCAGTACTTATTTTACCACCTTTTTGTCTTTCGTTGTAGACATTTCAGCACTAAATTATGTTCCTTTTACCATGTCCTCCTACCCGCTATCTGACTACTTCTTTCTGACACACGACCATCCAATCCCACTACTTAGATTGTACCCACTGGGGCCATCTAGTCTCCTAAATTCCTATAACGAATGGTGTGGCATTTAGTGTATCCTAAATCCATACTACGATATATTTATTTCCGGTCTGTGATCGTTACCCTATGCTATAGTCATTGAGAACGCCTTCGTGTAAGACGCTGCTACAATAGCCAATTTTTTTAGTTAGCTGCGTGGCAGTGTGCCAAGCGTTCGACTTCTCGTGGCAAGGCGCGGTGCCAGGGTGTACGGTTTCGATCCCACTTCGGACAATATATTGTTTTTCGTTTTTTTCTGTTGTTTGCCTGTCAATTTTTCCGAGTGCCAACACGACCTTCTTTGTTCTATTATTCCCTACGATATATGACCCTTTGTGCGGACATCTTCCTCGCCTTGCTCACTCTTTTGTCACTCCTGGTTGACTGACGTGTGCTATACAGTTCTTCATATAGAGAATATTATACAGAGACAGGGGAAATCAGAGATGGGAAAAATCCAGAAAAAAAGGACTGGACAGTATATGTGCTAAAACTGTCATCACCCAAAACAGACGTCATATATCATGGTCACACTTTCAGTCTCTCAACTTTTCTTCACTTTTCTGTTGTTTTCTGTTTGTAATCTGGAAACAGATGTATAAAAAAAGTGTATTATATATACTGTTGGTGGATTATCTCCTAAATTGATACATTAGTAGTTACAATAGTAGGAACCATAATAATAAAGTCATTATAAGTGTTTTTTTTTAAGAGATGACAAATCAATTAGTGTTGTTTAACTAAATGAGGTAAATACACAATTAATCAAACGCAAAACGAGGATTAAAAAATTCTAAAGTATCGGTAAAAAATTGTAAAAACTATTTTCCGCAGAGAGAATTCTAAAAAAATAACAGTATCAACCACCCTGAAAAGAGAATTCCTAAAAAAATAGAAATAAGCACACAAAATATCTAGCAACACCCACAAACCACGACATAGAAATAAGTGGAGACGGAGAGAAAATAACAACAAATATTTATAGAAAAAGTGGCAAAGAGAAAGAAACAATACCAGTACACGAAAAAGAGAAAGGTTAAAATAATGAAAGAATCAGAAATTAATAAAAGAAATAATCGCTCTTATTAGTTGTGATGTCAATTTAAAACAAAGTTCACTTCACGCATTTCTAGAAATATGGTATTAGTGAATCTTTGTTTCTATGGAAGTCACTTAGTACACTCGCTATGACACTTACTGGTAGGAACGGATGTCGGATAGTTCATAAAGTAACTGAGCCATAGCTATTCACTAATTTGAGGATTATTGGCTTCAAACCGATCAAATACAAACCCAGTCTACAGTGGTAGCTTTGGAAGCAAATGAAACTTAGTAAACAGCTCAACCACAGCTGTAACATTGGAAACAGCCTATTCAGTCTATCAGAGAAAGTAGGGATTAAACAGGAATAGGGAAAGCACCATGAACAAAGAAGGTGTACTGACGTCGGACGTATTGTGTCAAAAAACCAAATATCGATCGTTGTTTTCTGTAAACCACAAAAGTAATAAACTGTAAACGGTTACAAAACGAATTAAAAATGGGAGTAATATTTTGTCAAAGTTATAATCTATTTGTATGTGCACATACCTGGTTCTTTAGCAAATACGCGCAACCAAGTTATATGATGGGGAACAGTCCAAATTACATTTACTTTCTTAGTTGTGTTGTCAAGACAAGTCTTCTCATCGCCATCAGTTAAGATTGTCGAGTTCTTGTTTCCTCCATCAACGATAACAGCGGTGGTGGCTAGATCAACTGTGGAATTGAAAGAAAGTATATTTTAACAGTCATGAGTGTTTTTTTAAGAATTGTGAGTGTGTGAATGTGTAGCTCATGTGTAAGTGTGAATGAACCTAACAGAGGTACCTGTACATTGACATATTTCTAATTGATGGTGTTACCTAAATATATGTAATTAGGTTTCCGCATCTTATTTTTAAACGACAAATGTCATTCTAATGTGGTAAGGGGATCTCCGAACCAACGACAATTTACCTCGACCTTCCATCACGTCCACAAATATCTCCAGTGTTGTTCAACGCCCACTCAGTAAAGATAAGAAGTGAAGAAATCAAAGGAGGATAGGGGACAGATCATTATCTTACGCTGGTGATGTTTTGGTAAATTGTCATGTCATATAATGAGTGTTGCGGGAAAAAAAAATCAAACATAACTAGATCGTGTGGTATGGGGAACTATGTGAAGCTTATGTTTATTAATCATGTAGACCGGGTGGTGTATGTAGTCATGGTCATGGCAGCAGCAAATATTGAGCAACATCATCTTGTGCTATTGCTCAAGTGGGTAGTCCTGACTGAGATTGAGCTTGGACTGACGCTATTGCCATTTAGAAATAAGCAAATAGAACGACATGGAAAGCAAAAACAAAATGAGGCAATGCTCATCATTCTAGTATGCACACAAGATACTCAATGTTGAGTGATACGCCACCTCTTCTATTTTCCTACCATGTCAGACATAGTAAGACGAGACCCAGCACATGCCTAACATTTTATAAGTTCAGACCTAATCATCCACTACACTGTTAGTATATTAGTTCAAATGACGACTGGTTAAAAAAGAGGAAAAATCGTGAATAAAATGGAGCAGTCGATGGCAATTGGTCAACAGTTGTGCTCGAAGACAAAGAACCCAGGGAAGAATGGGTACGAATGACGTCATAGTTCAGTGCATCACATTTTTTTGACGTCGCAGTATACATCATCATCATCAAGAACTGTGCCTGCTGGCGTAGGTGATCATGTCTCTCCACAATTTTAGATCTCGACAGCTATTTATTATTTCTGTCAAACCATTCTCTTAAGCTGCCTTGTATCTTTTCTCTTTGTTTCCCTCTATCTCTTCGTTCCTCAAATTTCCCAGTTGATACAATAAATTCCAGAGTAGTGATTTAGGGGGTTTTGAGCTACGAATTGGTGCAGCGGTGCAGCACGATACAGTACGTGCTGCACGATACATGCATCGTATTTTGCTATACGAGTCATGTTTTGTGTATCGTGCAGCACGATCTCAGGTGACCGCTTATCTCTGACCTCGCTTATCGCGGGTGGTCGGGTGGTCTCGTGGGGTCTTATCTCAAGTGGGGGGGGGGGCTTATCTCAAGTGGATGAGCGTCTGTCGGCTCCGTATTTTAAAGACACCAGTGGTTTTAAAACTTGTGTGTCAGCGGTTCTAAAACTTGCGACACCTGGGGTTTGCTTTTTATGGGTCAAATTGTGTTATTAGTTATCATCATGTGCCAGGCTAAGGGTGGTTGAAAATGGTGGTCGAGTATCATCACCATGTGCCAGGATAGGGGGACAAAAGGGATGTGCCTTCGAGTGTTAGTATCAGCATATACCAGGTGTTAGCGATTTTTTTAGTGACACATCATCATAATGGGCCACATCACCATCATGCGCCACGTTGGTCATCATCATGCGCCACGTCGGTCATCATCATAATGGGCCACCTCAGTCATCAGCAGCATGGGCCACCTCGGTCATCATCATGTGCCACCTCGGCGCTGGTCGTCGCTGGTCGTCGCTGGTCGGCGGTCGCTGTTCGATGCGGGTCGGCTCGGGCAACATCATCATGTGTAGTGATTAAATAGTGACGCTCTCTCTCTCTCTCTTTCACATTCACGGTAAAGCAAAACAAAAAAGACGCTCTATATTTCACACATATTTATTAATACAACAAATATACAACACATATGAGAAAATATATATTACTGTCCGATTGTTGATAATTTTAAGCGTCTGGGTTTCCTCCCTCCTGTTTTGGTGGTACTGTCTGTTTGTGTTAAATGTCTATCAAACACAGGGGCGTAGGAAGTTTCATTAGCCTTCACAACACAACCGCCCTCCATTTTGACAAAATCTTGATCACAGCTGGAATAGGTAATTGGTGACTCAGCTGAAACACCCGGGACATCCATAGTGGCCGCCGGATCTGTCGTCTGATTAACAAGAGCGAGGTTCCCTTGGTGAACAAAAGGAGGGGTCGTGCATTTGCTGAGATTCGGGTTAACAAGAGATGGTGTGTAGTTCTGGTGGTTAACGAGAGATGGCGTGTAGTTGAGCTGGTTAAGGAGAGGTGGCGTGTAGTTCTGGTGGTTAACAACAGGTGGCGTGTAGTTGAGGTTAGCATACGCGGTTAAAATGTCTTCTCGCATATCAACTAAAGCGATAAATTCCTCTCTCGATAGTGTTATCTCAGTTCGGGTAGGAAACTTAAAAAAACTCTCACCGCTATATGCCCTTATATTTATCAACGGTCTGTTACGAAAAACACAAACCGAGACTGCCTGAACGCCATCTTTAGACAACGGAACTACAGTCTCATTTCCGCGTGACATAAATATGCGCTGATCACTGGCATCAAACGAAATTGGCGTATTCAAGCTACACGACTCCATATTCAAAGAAAACAAACACAAGCCACCTGGCAACAGACGCTGGTTATCTATGTGTGTACACTGCTCGACTGGGTTTTTTTTTATACCTGCTACGTTTATCGTATCCAGGACCGTCTATTTATAGTAGCTAACGCAATATGTTATCAGGCGAGTTAATATGTTATCATGTGAGGTAATACGTTATCAGTCGTGTTGCGACATGTTCCGTGACTTCGGAAAGTGTCCAAACAGGGTGATAGGTGGGAAATATGATGTGTGTGAAATAATTTTATATATGTTGTGGTTTTTTTTTTTAATAAGTGTTAATTGAAAAAGTGAAACCTGGCGTGCTGACCTAAAATCACTCCTTGTTATTTTTGTAGGTGGTATAATCACTAAAGTTGGTAGCACTTGTGAGGATGGATCCCCCAATGGAATCATCCTTTCACAGCTCTGATAGCCGGTCCTACCGGGTGTGGGAAAACGGTATTTGTACAAAAGTTTATACAGAACCTTCACGAGTTAGCTGTCCCGGTACCGGAGGAAGTTATATGGTGTTATGCGGAATGGCAACCGATATACAAGACTATGAGTTCAGTGAAATTTATCGAGGGTCTACCAGACGTCGATAAATTGGAAGGTGGTAAGAAGAGAAGACTGATCGTCATCGATGACTTCATGTCTGAGACGGACGAGCGGGTAACAAAATTATTCACCAAAGGTAGTCATCACAGAAATATTAGTGTGATGTACATTGTTCAAAACCTATTTGGAAAAAATAAAGAACATCGAACCATAAGTCTCAATACGCACTATTTAGTCCTTTTCAAGAACCCGAGAGATGGGAGTCAAATTATCTATCTATCTATTGACCTTTCGAGCCGTAACCGGCCCATAGGGCGTAGACCAAGATACACCTTCTCCTATATGAATTTTTGTTCTAGCAGTTTTCTTTTAAAGATATTTTATCAAATCTCGCCATCTGTCTCTGTTCTGTGCAAGCAGTTCTATCTCATTGAGGGAGCCGATTCCTGCTGCTCTTGCCTCTCTCATCAATGTTCTTCTCAGTGTCTCCCTGGGTCTTCCTCTTTTTCTTTTACCTGTTGTTTCCCATATGAGGGCTTGCTTTGCTATTCGATTATTATCTCTTCTCATCACATGTCCAACGTATGACCATCGTCTTTTCTTTATTACTGAAGATATTAGTGGTTGATTGGCGATTTATCTAATTTCCTCGTTTGTTTTGAATTCGTTCCATTCTATACCAAGTATTTTCCTTAGACATTTATTTTCGAATGCGTTCAACTTTGTTTCTATATCTCTTGTTGTTTTCCAGCTTTCACACGCATACGTAAGGGTTGATAGTACATTTGATTTGAATAGCCTAAGTTTTGTGTTTGTGCTAATGAGTTTTGATTTCCACAACTTTTCAAGGCTTCTGAAAGACATTGCTGCTTTAGCCAGTCTGATTCTAATTTCTTTGCTCGTATCCCCTTCTCGATCAATGTGATCAAATTATAAATCTGGCCAAACAAATGTACCCAGGACAGGCGGGGTACCTCCAAGATAGTTTTAAGGACGCGACAGCGTCTCCTCACGGTTATTTGCTGATCTTCGTCAGGACACACCTGATAATCTTAGGTTGAGAACAAAAATATTCCCAGGGGAGAGACAAATCGTCTACGTGCCAAAGTAGAGAACCATGTGTGATGAATCACTTAGACGACACGGTGAAATGTATGCACGCCGCCTCGCCGAGCGGTTTAAGAGCCATATTAAAAACAGCCTCTTCCAAACTCATTAACTTTTTGTGCGAGTGTTGTCATAACATATTAAAAGGTAATGTTAGACTCACTCAGCGACAGAAGTGCGAGCTACGTCGACACAAGCACAAGTTGAGACTTCTCACTAAAAAGAAACCGAATCTTAAGCGGCGGAAAGAGATTCTACAAACAGGCGGGTTCATAGGTGCTTTGCTCCGGCCTATATTAAGTATTCTCGGGGGCGTACTAGGTGCGTAACAATGGCCAAAAAAATGATATTGATGGATCCTCGATTCCTCGAGGGTCTTACACAGACTACTAGCACGTCGTATAGCCCACTCGAGGCGATCGGTGACAACTTGAGAGATTTAGATGATGAAATGCAACGTATCCTATTCCGCGATGATTTAGCACCCGCCGATAAGGCCAGAGTGTACCAACGTGCCATGCATCAATATTTAACTAGATTGGAGCAGTATAAACGTCGCTCATTGGGTTCGGTCGATCTCATTCAACACAACACGGCAACAGAAAAAACACATTCCCCACCACCACCACCAATCGAAGTATCACCAGCGCAGACCAAGACACCACCAACACCACCAGCAGCCGAAACCCCAAAGCTAGGTAATGAAACCACTCCACCCGTAACCACGTATAAACTGAGACCTAAAAAAAGAAAGAGCGGAATCCCAACACCAAAATGGGAACGGTGGAGAAAATATTGAGACGTCATTACTTTGACCCTAGTCGACCAGGGGCTTATAGTGGTGCAACGGCCCTGCAACGTAACACCAAACTGGGACTCGCAAAGATCAAACAATGGTTGAGTCATCAGGATACCTATACCCTTCATAAACCAATTCGTCGCAGATTTGAAAGGCGTCCCATTATAACGAGTGGCCCCCAACAGCAATATCAGGCAGACCTAATTGATTTGAGACATTTGAAAAACCACAACGACGGCTATTCCTATTTGGTTTCTTGCGTGGACGTTTTCAGTAAATTCGGGTGGTCTGTAACGATACGAACCAAAACGGGGAAATCCTTAGTGGAAGCCGTCGGAAAGATATTTCGCGATGGGAAACCTGCGAGTTTTCAAACGGATAAGGGGTCAGAAATTCCGAACAGAACATTTCAGAAATTCCTCGCTGACAATATCGTTCACTTTTTCACTACGCAGAACGAAGATATTAAGGCCGCCGTGGTAGAACGCTTTAATAGGACTCTCAAACAACGGATGTGGCGATATTTCACGAAATCCAATAAGCTGTCTTATGTCCGAGTCCTACCCGCCCTACTTCGAAGTTATAACCATTCGTATCACAGAAGTATAAAAATGGCACCGGTCGACGTCAACGCAGACAATCACGAACAGGTATGGAACACGTTGTATAATAACAAACGCAACTTAAAATTTCAAAGACCCCTGTATAAGCCCGGTGATCGAGTTAGACTGGTCCTGGGCAGAGCCAATTTTAAAAAGGGATATGCCCCGGCTTGGACGGAGGAACTGTTTTCCATCAGTCGAGTAAATGAAACAAACCCCGTTACATATGTGTTGAAAGACGATATGGGTGATGAGATAGAGGGGTCATTCTACACACCGGAAATTCAAAAAGTTGGAGACAAGCACGAGTACAGAATCGAGAGTATCATAACCGAGCGTCGCACATCATTTGGGCGAAAAGAGAGTTTAGTCAAATGGTTTGGGTACGATTCCTCATTTAACACTTGGATACCGTCCAAGGAAATTGTCAGGTACAAAAACTAGAGATGAGAGACGAAGACGAAGAAGTGGAAACTTTTGGTGGAGAGCCCGATTTGCGAGCCGTAAACTCGGGAGTGAGGATAGAGAGCGAACAAGGCAGGGGATCGGTGTTTGGGAAACTATCCCCCTATTTAGAACTTGTCTTTATTTGTCAAGTGGTAGTTATATATACCGTTGTCGCGGTTTCGCTGTTCAATCTGAACCAAAAGTCAGACGCCAAGGAGGGAAAACTGTGGATAGCCCTACTGACCAGCTGTTTGGGTTACATGCTACCGAATCCAAACTTGGAGAGGCGACGGTGAAACGAGTATTAAAAAAAATGAGTTTTTATGTCACCCTACCCAGCAATGCATCTATGGAACTTTTTAAGGATAATAACCCCGGCCACTTTTTCGTTAAACTCCCTCAGACCATTGACATTTCGGCGCAGTATGAGATCGCACTGGTGGAGATGCAGTTTCCGCTAAATTATTTCAATGTAATAGAGGGTGATGTCTGGATTCGGTACGAATCTCTCGCTAACGACGATATTTGCGACGCTAGATTTTATTTCAACGTGACATTGGAGCCTGGGTTATACACGAAACCCGAGGCGTTCATCGGCGCGTTGAATGCGTCTATCATAAAAGCGGAGGATGAGTCTAACGGGGATGTGAAAGGGAAAAAAAATGAGATTCATTTACGCAAAAGAGGTGAATAAAGCCATCTTGAAACTTTATGAAAAAGGAGTCAGTGTTACCATAAGCGACACTTTGATAAACATGTTAGCCTTCCCCACGACCTCTATATCAGACACGGCTCCCGATATCTTTAGCGTGGGGGTAATGGACTTGGAAAGTGTTGCGAAGAATGTCTACGTCTACTGCGATCACGTTTCTCCCAGACCGGTCGGGGATGTGATGGTACCTCTCCTAAGGAGCGTGCCTGTTCTCAATAGAAATCACACCTCGGTGTTTCAGATCTACGATAAGCCTCACTACCTACCCCTGAGTAGATTTTCCTTCGATACCGTCGAGATCCTTTTAGCCAACGAACACGGAAAAACCATTCCATTCACCAGCGGAACGTCGGTGCTAACGGTACACTTTCGAGTGAAGAAACATCTCGAGCTGGTATAATGGTGAGACACACCCCCCTTCATCGCGATGTTGAGTTATACGAAGACTTTTACTGTTGTCAGGCGGGTGATGGGATGCCCGTGTTTATAGGAGGTCGAAGTCAGAGCGGTCGAGGAAGTGGTAGTTTCTTCGGTGGAATCGGGAGGGCTATTTTACCCTGGTTAAAAACCGGCGGTAAGGCCTTGCTCAGAGAATGATTGGGGACCGGTCTGCAGGTCGCACAGGACGCATTAGCCGGGAAAAATGTCGGTGAAGCTTTCAAAGACCGAGCTAAGGAGGCCGGTCAGCGGTTGCTACACGGGGCCGTAGACCACCTGCGTGATAATAACCAATCCGGAAGTGGTTTACGACAAATCAGAAAGCGAGTTATGAAGTTACCCCCGCCGGGAGAACCGGTTACGAAGATGATAAAATCGATAGCTAGACAGGTCCCCCTTCATTCGGTGTACAACCAGAAGAAGAAGAAGAAGACGAGGGTGGCAAAGGATATTTTCGACTAATAATGTCCCTCGTTCACCCCAAATCGTGCGAATGTCTTCACTCTGGTTTGGATTTATTTAGCGTTCCACCCACACAGACATCTCTAGACCTTGTCCAGTTTATTGAAATTCGTCCGATCGCAGCCTTGTCGCATACCGCACCGATATACTTTTTCATTTCTGGAAACAGCGAGGAGTATCTAGATCTTTTCAACACATTTTTACATCTGCGGGTCAAGATCACAATCCCAAATTGTGATAGTGTACCACCCGATGCTGAGGTAGGACCGGTCAGCAATTATCTTCACAGTCTATTTTCACAAGTCGACGTATCGTTAAACGACACGTTGGTTACACCGTCGGAGAATACCTATCCTTTTAGAGCGGTGTTTGAGGCTACGCTAAACTACGGGGAGGATGCGAAAACGGGATACTTGACGGCCGATCTGTTCTACAAAGACACAGCTGGCCACCATGACGATTTGAAAGAAAATGAGGGTTTTAAAACACGGCGCGATTTGACTTCGGGTAGTAAAGAGGTTGAAATGATGGGTCGTTTGCACTCTGATGTCTTTGTGCAGGATCGTTACATGTTAAACAGAGTCGATGTGAAGATAAAACTCACGCCCTCTAAGGATGTGTTCAGCCTCGTGACTCACGATAGGTCTGCGGGTTATAAGAGTGTTATCACCTACGCCGCGCTCGTGGTCAGGAAAGCTAAGCTAAACCCCGCGATTTATCTGGCTCACGAAAAGGCTCTCTTAAGCGGGAATGCTCGGTACCCGATCAAGAGGGTTACCATCAAGACATTTTCCATCGCGAGCGGGATGTTCTCCCACGGTCAAGACAATTTATTTTTGTCTCAAACACCGACCCGTGTAGTGATAGGTCTGATTACGGCCAGTGCGTTTAATGGCGTTTATTCAGCTAACCCGTTCAATTTTCAACACTTTGGTCTGATTTATATGAACCTGACGGTCGACGGGAAATGCATCTCGGGAAAGACTCTAACTATGGACTTTGAACGAAATCAATTCGCGAGAGCTTTTTTCGGTACAAATCTGGCCATGGGTCTGATTGGTAAAGACGCCGGGAATAACGTTGTTTATAGAGAGTTCAAGGACGGATATTGTCTATTTGGTTTTGACCTCTCGTCTAGTCTACTGGACGGCTCCCATTTTGAGCTAGCCACAAGCGGACCCTTGTCGATAGAACTCAAGTTTGCCGCTCCCACAACTAATCCCCTACAAGTCATCGTCTACGCCGAGTTGGACTCAGTGCTCGAGGTGTCCAAGACAAGGCAGATTCTAACAGACTTCACCGTTTGAGCGATAGAGCGAGCGAAGATGAACACGATGGAGATTTACAACCTTTTGATGTCAGATATTTTCGTTCGACGTTGTTCCCTTGTTAGTGTCATTCCACGAAACCACTTACACCCCCAGCATCGACCCAAAGGCGACCGCCGCCTTTTTCATAAACACCGACCCGGCACACGAACCCGGTGAGCATTGGGTGGTCCTCTTTTACAACGGGCTCGGCGAATGTGAGTATTTCGATTCCTACGGTTTGCCTCCCAGACATGTGGATATTTTAAACTTTATAGAGCAAAACTCACACGCTCCATTCGTCTACAGCCCGCGGGTGTTGTAAGATTTGTTTACCAACACGTGCGGTCTATATTGTGCTTATTATATACTTCTTAAGTGTCGAGGCGCGAAACTTAACAGAATTCTCATGCCTTTTTCAGCGAGACAGCACATAAACGATCCTATCATTTATCGTTTGCTCGCCCCGTGGATAATTCGGCTTCGAGGGGCCCGCGGACGCTTAAAATTATCAACAATCGGACAGTAATATATATTTTCTCATATGTGGTGTATATTTGTTGTATTAATAAATATGTGTGAAATATAGAGCGACTTTTTTGTTTTGCTTTACCGTGAATGTGAAAGACTCTCTATTTCAGAGAGAGAGAGAGCGTCACTATTTAATCACTACACATGATGATGTTGCCCGAGCCTACCCGCGTCGACCAGCGACCGCCGACCAGCGACGACCAGCGCCGAGGTGGCACATGATGATGACCGAGGTGGCCCATGCTGCTGATGACTGAGGTGGCCCATTATGATGATGACCGACTTGGCGCATGATGATGACCGACGTGGCGCATGATGATGATGTGGACCATTATGATGATGTGTCACTAAAAAAATCGCTAACACCTGTTATATGCTGATACTAACACTCGAAGGTACACCCCTTTTTCCCCCTATCCTGGCACATGGTGATGATACTCGACCACCCCTTTCAACCACCCTTAGCCTGGAACATGATGACAACTAATAGCACAATTTGAACCATAAAAAGCAAACCCCCGGTTTCGCAAGTTTTAGAACCGCTGACACACAAGTTTTAGAACCACTGGTGTCTTTAAAATACGGAGCCGACAGACGCTCACCCACTTAAAATAAGCCCCCCCCCCACTTGAGATAAGACCCCACGAGACCACCCGACCACCCGCGATAAGCGAGGTCAGAGATAAGTGGTCACCTGAGATCGTGCTGCACGATACACAAAACATGACTCGTATAACAAAATACGATGCATGTATCGTGCAGCACGTACTGTATCGTGCTGCACCACTGCACGAAATCGTAGCTCAGAACCCCCTAAATAACTACTTTCCAGCTGTTCTCTTCTCATTACATGACCAAAAAATGATAATTGTTTCTTCCTAATATTGGAAATTAGCTAGCTTTTTGCTTTGGCCTCTTTCAGAACGTTTTCATTACTCTTGATAGCTGTCCATGGTATTCTCAGCATTATTCTGTAAAACCACATATCCACAGTATCCAGTGATTATCTTGTATGTTGTCCTATTGTCCATGATTCACATCCATATGTTAAGACATGCTCTACATAACATTTAAGAACTCTTTTCTTGTGTCTTCTGTTAAATATGGATTGCATATAATCCTACTGATTGTAGGGAAAGCTGCTTTCGCGTTAGCCATTCTGCATCTCACATTTTTGTAAATCTTCCGTTTACGGTTAACATATATTTAAATTCATTTACCTATTTTAATATGGTTCCTTGTCTTTATTTTGCACTGAGGTGATGTCTTTTACTTTGTTGTTACCATTACTGCTGTGTTTTTTTCTTTTAAGGTACTTTATTTCTTGCTTTCTTTCACTGTAATGTCTAACATTGCTTGTAACTCATTTTCACTCTTAGCGATTAAGACTGTACCATCAAGAAGTATTTATATTATGACCTCCAATTGTTGCTTCAGTCATGCCCATTATGGATATTAAAATAATCTCACTATACATATTAAACAAATCTGGTGACATCTCACAACCTTGCCTAACACCATGTTGTTTTTATTGAAACATTCCCAATTGGTTTTCAAATCTTTTGGCCACTGTTTGCTGCCAGTACATGTTCTTTATTATTCTTAGATCTTTGCTGTTTATGATTATGCTTTCTAAACTTTTGATTATTTCTTGGTGCTTTACTTTGTCAAATGATTCGGTATAATCTATGAAACATAGGTATATAAGTTATGATATGTCATATGTTATATACATATATAGTATCCCATTTTCTAAACATCTAAAACTATGTTAACAATCTTTCTCATTTCTTATTGAACATAAGATTTGTATTCGTTGTGGAGCTGACTGTAGTAAGCACGTTGTTTCTACAATAACATATACCCTGCTTCTGTGATAAAAAAAAGTTGAGATATCTGTCATTGTAAACAAGTACAGTTAATATTATTAGATATTTTCTTAAAGAGATCCTCATAATCATCATTGAGTGCCGTCTCGAAGGTTGGTCACCATGGAGCGCCATTAAACTCTGTCCCTTGTTTTGATTGTGCAGATTGTTACTAGTTGATTTGTCCATATTTTGATTTTACTCGTCCATGTTAGTCCTGATCTGCCTCTGCCTCTTTTACCTTGTATTTCCCCTTCCAATATTAATTTTATTAGGCTGTTGTGTCTTTTAACATGCCCCAAAAATTGCATTTGTCTTGTTCTATTTGTATTTAGTAGTTCTCTTTTTCATTTTTAATTGTTTAAAAAATGCATCGTTTTTTTTTTTTTATACCTATAGTTCTATATATTATTTCCTATTCTTCTATAGATCCACATTACAAAGGCTTCAATTTTCTGTTCTGTTTTCTGGTCTAATGTCCATGTTTCTCCACCATACATGAATATTGAGAAGATGTAGCATTTTGATATTCTTAGTTTTAGCTCTGGTTTTATTTGTTTTGGTGTTAGTATATTTTTCATTGCATTAATATTACTTTTTGCCATACCTATTCTTTTGTTTATTTCAGATGTACATTTTCCATCCATCACTCGTTGTAGTATGTCCCAGGTAGTTGTAGCTTTGAACTGTCTTCAGATGTATTCCTTCAACTTTGATATTGAATTGTTGGTCTTGGGAATTTTCTTTTTTTTATGATCATAGTTTTAATCTGTTTGATATTCATATCTAGACCATATTTGTTGCTTGTCATGTTTATTACATTAAGTAATTGCTGTAGATTTTCAGCTTCTAATTGTCATTGTTGGAATTTGGTCATTACATTCCATGTAGCTATTTTTAGTTCGTTCCTAAAACAATAGTTAGAATTTCTCTCCATAGCTTTCTTTGGAATTTTACGTGATAAGGCTCCAATCTCTTTCACGGTGGTCTGCCATATAGGTTTTTCCTGAATATGCTGCATGTGTACCACACACTTTGCTGTTTTCGCTTTCTAGGCCGTTGATCATTTCTGATTGTTCCGCCCCATCCACTGTCACATACTTTTCACAGTCGAGTTGAACATACATTGTTGTCGAACTATGTGTTTGCCTGTCGAACTGCGAACACACGACACAAATAAGAATATTAAAGATATATGGAGTATAATAAACATATTTTGTTGGTAAAACATTCTTTTGGCTTACCATATTGACAAGCCGGTCCAAACCATCCTATCTGACATTTCCGTAAATAACAGTCACCATTTGCATAACATGTGTTGTTCCAGCAATGGCACATAAACTGACAGCGTGAGCCAAACCATCCCTTCTGACACACTAACAATCACAAAAATAGACATGTTATCAGAAAAAAATATCAGATTTAAGGTTTCCATGTTTTTTTGTTTCAAATGTTGTCATTATTCTATCATTTGTACTGATGATTATGTGATTCATATAGGCGTGAAATCATCATCGAGCTGAGTGTCATTTACACACCGTTGCACTCACATGTGTTGAAAATAATCTGTCTGTAACCAGATCTCTAACGTATGTTCTCATGGTGAAGGTCTCATTGATGACTTTATGCAACGTTCTTATTGGTTTCTATCTCAAGAGTTTCTAGTTAACATAATTTTGTTTGTCAATTTACAATGAGTAATTAGCTTGGCTTTTTGACGCGCTTTTGATAGAGCATCTTATGCAACAAATCTATGCCAATGTAAGTTAGAAAGAGAGTTCATCGGTGCTATATAGAAATAGAACCAAACCCGACCTATGGAAGCGAATCATGGGCGGTAAACAAACAAATGAAAAAGACGATTAGAGGCCATATAGATGGGGTTTCTCAGAAGAATGTTGAAAGTTCCCTGGACCGCTAAAAAAGACCAATGAGGAAATTCTCAAAGAAGCCAGCACTAAAATGGAGTTACAAAATATATCAGAAAGAAATAATCAACATTTTTCGGGTACATCATGAGAAGATGAAAGTTGGAATACATTGTTACAACTGGCAAAATAAAAGGAAAGAGAGACCCCAAAATTAATCAGTAATGCTCTTTTTTTTAAAGAAAACGGCGGCAGGTGGTCACGATACTTTTGAAGTAGAAATGTTGGAAAATAAAACACCGTGGGGCCTTCCGTTGCAAATTGGACATTGTGTCTATCAATACACCATGCTATATATATATATATATATATATTAGAGTTGCATTACTATTGTATAGTAGGTTCATTGACAGATCTGATTTCTAAGTCTCAAATCCTTAAAATTAAGCCTAATTTAGCTGATGCGTTAGATCGGAGTTACTAGACGACTTCTATAAAGACCAGTGGTTTCCCACTGAGACATGTAACACTCATTGGTAGGAATTTGTTAGAAGAAGGTGTAATGGCAAAATGTGACTGTGATGATTGCCGGAACGAGAGAGTGTACCATAAGAGAATACTTGGTCTGTTCAAAATAGAATACGTAGGGACGAAAGGGATACGAAGCTTCCATTATGTAGCCCAACCTACAACTGTTTCGGAGTTTATGACAAGATTAGTACTAAGGGGCTAAAAACATTTTTGGAGGTTCTCAATACACAACATGTACAGAAAGTGAAAACTGTGAGTTTTGAAACACATAACTCGAGAGTATTCTCAACACAGAAATAGTGATATTTTACCATAAAGAGAATAGTCCATAACGATAATGTTGATACGTCACATATGGATATTTAATGTCCGATACGAAGTAAATTAGTCTTGGTATAATGCGGTCTTGTTCTTTATGTTTTTGTGTACTGTGATATGTTGTTTTGTCGTTTCATTGACGAATTAAAAACATGTATATAATATATATATATATATATATATATATATATATATATATATATATATATATATATATATGTATACGTGTGCGCGTGTGTGTATGTTTGTATGCGTATGTGTGTGTACATACAAATAATTTGTTCTGAAACACGACTGGCTGAGTAGTTAGTGTTGTTCATTTATAGCATTGGTCTCTTTCACTGTCTACAGATGACGCGCTGACATTCATACAAATGCGTCCACTCTTAAAGAATTCGGAATATTATAATAGTTATACACATACGCGCGCAATATTACATTTAAACATTTAAAAAAAATAACTAACTATGTTTTGTAATTTATATATATTTTATTATTACGACACACCGCCATTACTGTGTAAAAAAGTATGCAGACTAACTAACCAAGATAAAAGCATACAACATCTATGAATATGATTGTCTATACGAGAAGTCTTAGTACTTTTCTCTTAATATGCCTGGAGCAAGCATTGTTATGTATTGAATGGTTGCAATATAATATAACGAACAATAAGAAATGAAAAGAAGGGGTTTAAAATTACTGGGACCTTGCGAACTGAGATAAACCTGATCAGGGGAGATGTATTCTGATAAACATAACATAATTAATTCTGGAGGTACTGAACACCAAAGTGGAATAGGTATCATCTTGGATGCAGAAAGTAAAGAACATTGAAAGACGTTTACCCAATATCTGACAGTGTCATTTTAGTTAAATTGAATGGAAAACCAATAGACATAAATCTTATACAAGTTTATGCACCAGCAGCAGACAGTCTTGAGGATACCTGTGATAAAATTTACAACGAGTTACATGAGGCACTTCGTGAATGCAAACCACATGAAAACACTACGCTTCTAGGGGATTGTAACGCAAAAGTAGGAAAGGAAATAGTTGAGGAAATAGTTAGTCATATATGGCTTATAAGAGAGGATTGAAAGAGGTGAGAAACTTATTGACTGGGCAAGAACACACAGCAGGATGATATGAAACACCTAGTTTAAGCAACATCCAAAACGTCTGTGGACATGGAAAAGCCCAGGTGGCAATGCACGTAATCAAATTAATTATATAATGATAAGCAATAAATTTAGAAACAGTCTGGTGTGTGTGAAAGCTAAACAAGGGTAGATTGCAATAGTGATCATGTACCAGTTGTTGGAAATCTTAGAGTAAAATTAAAAACAACTAAACGAGCCTAAGTTAACTTCAAGCTAAATTTAAATTTACTCAAATCAGACAGGAAGCTGCAAGACTAATATACAGTTACAAATCAGAGCTTCTAAAATGTAATAGAGAATCTACAAAGCATTGATGAACGGTGGGAAATACAAAAAGAATCAATGCAACATAAATCAAAAGATTTCCTACCACCAGTGAGGACAAATTCAAGAAAGAAATGGATGACACGTGACATTTTGCATCTATTTGTTACAAGAAGAAGAAATAAATGTAATAAAGATAAGTATAAGAGATTAAATGAAGAAAGTGTAATAAAATGTAATAAAATGCAATGAAGCAAAAGAAGCATGGCTAAAAGAAAGATGCAAAAAGATTGTAAAACAACAAAAAGAAATGCTAAATTTATATACAAACAAATGGAATAATTAACAGGAAGAAAAACAATACAAAAAAACTGGATGCTTAAGAACAAAGGAATGAGAACTGTTGATTTATCAAGAAAGCATAAGGAAACGATGGACAGAATAAATTAATGATCTTTATAATGATGAACGAACAGAAGTAACTATTAAGGATAATGCAGATGGACCAGAAATACTCAGTGAAGTGGAAAACGCCATGCACAATATGAAAGCAGTAACAGCTCATGGACCAGATAATATAACTAAAGAAGAGATTGCAGACATGGGTGGTTTTGGAGTAGCAATAGTACCAAATTATTGAATGATATCTACAACAGCGATATATACCAGAATACCTGCTCAAATCAATATTCATAGCCCTACCAAAGAATCCTGGTGCGATTGAATGCGATGGTAATCGCACAACAAACCTTATTAGTCAATGACTACGATATTACTAAGAATCATCATGCGAAAAGTGCGAAACAAAATCAGTCCAGAAATTAGCGATGAACAATGCGGTTTTGTTAGAGATAAAGGAATAAGCAATGCCCAATATATCATAAGATGTTTAATAGAAAGGCCCATATATGCGAGTGTTGATATATACCTATGTTTCATAAATTATACCAAAGCATTTGACAAAGTAGAGCACCAAGAAATAATCAACATTGTAGAAATTATAAACGTAGATAGCAAAGATCTAAGAATAATAAAGAACATGTACTGGCAACAAGCAGCGATCATAAGAACTGGAAACTAACTGGGAATGTTTCAACAAATAAAACAGGACGTTATACAAGGTTGTGTGATGTCACAGTAGTGTATATCCAGCGATAGAGGCCCCTTTTGGTCCTTTGAACGCACAATATTCCTTATATAAATAGTCTTTAAGCGCCTCGAGGCACATTTTTTGGTGCCGTTTTTCCTTATATGAGAGTCTACTTTTTTCCTTATATGAGAGTCTACACGCCCATTTTTTTCCCGGTCGTGGTGACCTCTCGGGTGACCTCTCTGGTGACCTCTCGGGTGAGCTCTCGTGGTGGGGGCGGCGGTAGTGTTGTGAAGTGGTGACCTCCCGCGGTGGTATCATAACTTTCACATTCTTTCTTTCTACTTTCAATGGTGCCGTAACTTTGTACATTATACTCTCAGGCAATAAAAAACAGTGACGTCCAAAACAGTTCTATTCAAGATTTAAAAACTTCCTTTAGAATTAAAGGTAACAGCCTAGGCCGTTACACATGCTACACGAAGGTGCATTAATGAACTTAGTAACTACACGCCAAACGCGAAACACCGCGTTAATAACGTTAAGCGAGATCAAAGAGCTCGGTGAGTACTTACTTCCCGTTAGACTGGCCGCGTGGACATCAAAGGATTATCTAGTGTTTACTCTTGACCACACTAATAAATTCATGGGTGGGATGGGTTGGTGGGGGAAAGTGGGGACTCATGATAGTAGGGTGACATAGCTGTTACATTCTTTCTTTGTATGGTCGCTCAAATGTCTTGACCAAGATAACTTATTCAAGACAACTTTTAATGTGTATCTAACATTTTCTTTGCAACTAATGGTAACAACTTAGTCCGTTACACATGCCTTGCTATAGACAGGAGGGCGTGCTAATGACTTTAACAGCTAAATGGTAGATGAACATTAAAGGCTAACTTGAGAGTCGTGGTGATCTCTCGGCGCCATGGTCGGGGTGAGCTCTCACAGTGGGGACCTGTTATGATCAAAGACCCTTTTTCTCTGTCGAATTTCTCAAATGGGTAACTTAAGCTGGTCTAGCCGTCTAACAGAGAGACAGTAAATTAATGTACTTTTGATATTCTATTACTGTTGTGTTTTTTGTAGTGGTTGTAGTAATAGTAGTAGTAGTAGTTGTTGTTGTTGTTGTAGTTGTAGTAGTGAAAGATGTTGTTGGAAATTTCAGGGGCGTAATCTACTTTAGAATTAATAAAATTAAATTAACTTTCTTGGACTTTGTAAATAATTATTTCGCTGAATTGAGCCATTGAATGGAACTTATTTGGAAATACACACGAGTCCAAACCATCTTCAGCATCATCAAGGTTCACCGACAAAACCAACTAGGTCGACAAGAAGTATTCAGACGACACATTAACGGTGACATTAAAGTTAAAAAATCTCCCTCTCTCTCTCTCTCTCTCTCTCTCTCTCTCTCTCTCTCTCTAGTAGTAGTAGCAGGAGTAGTAGTTGTTGTAGTAGTAGAAGTAGTGGCAGTAGTAGTTTAAGTCGTTGTTGAAGTTGTACAACTAGTGTGACTTGTATTGTGTAGAGTTATAACAGACAAGTGGGGGCTATGCCTTTTTTTCATGTATAGTAGAGAGATGGTATAGTCTTATAGTTATTTTTATGCATGACAACTTTAATGTATCTATACAATTTTTTTTGAAATTAATGGAAACATACAACTTTCTCAGGGCTTGGCCAACTAACAGCAAAGGTCTTGCTAATATATTTAACCCGTGGAAACATCAGCATCATGAGACTTATTAATGTCCAAATTGACCGCTTGTTCATAACACGGATACGACAGCGATGATGACTTTAACGGGTACGCAATCAAAGATCCCGTGGGTTTTGTTTTAGTCGATGACAACTTTTGAAATAGTAGCTGACAACTTTTGTATTAGCAGATGACAGCTTTCAATGACTGTTTACATGCTATGTCATTGTAGCAGTCATGTATGTCATGTCGATGTAGTAGACACGTATGTCATGTCATTGTAACAGTCATGTCAATGTAACAGTCATTTCGTTGTAATAGTCATCTCGTTGTAACAGTCACGTATGTTATGTCGTTTTATCAAAGACGTATGTTATGTCGTTGTATCAGACACGTGTGTCTTGTCGTTGTATGAGACACAGATCTCATGTCATGATGTTGTTGTTGTAGTTGTACAAGTAGTTGTTGATGTTGTAGTAGTAGTGGAAGATGTTAGAAGACGTGTTTATTTTAGCACAGGAAGTTTCTGAATAGTAGAGGACAACTTTCGAAATAGCAGATGACAACATTTGTTTTAGCCGAGGACAACGTTCGAAATAGCAGGTGACAACTTTTGAATTACAGTGAGACGACTTTTGAATTACCATATGAGGGATACAAGTTCCAATAGGCGACCATGGCCTTTCACAGTACATCGTGTCAGTTCTGTTGTTAACTGTTTTCCATGTCATGTCGTTGTAGTAGTCATAGGTGTCATACCGTTGTATGTAGGTTGTCTAATGTGTCGGGATGGATGAATGTAGGTTGTCTAGTGTGTCGGGATGGATGAATGTAAGTTGTCTAGTGTGTCGGGATGGATGAATGTAGATTGGCTAGTATGTCGAGATGGATGAATGTAGATTGTCTAGTATGTCGGGATGGATGAATGTAGATTGGCTAGTATGTCGGGATGGATGAATGTAGGTTGTCTAGTGTAGCATAATGGTTGTATGTATGTTGTCCAGTGTGACATGATAGTTGTAGGTAGATTGTCTGGTGTGTCATGATGATTGTTTGTAGGTTGTCGAGTGTGCTCCAACAAATCACCGCGCCATTTAAACTTCTTTGAACACAATGGACACAGATGTTCACCAGAAGAAACCTCATTATGAGAAACCACCTGGAGAAAATCCAATAACCCCTTCGTCAACCATATTTAACATACCTAGTTTAACTTTATTAAACATCAATCTCAACAATATTTAGCATACCTACTTTAAACACAGCGATAAAATTGAATAACCTTTTATCGATAAGCCTTAACGTACTTTAAGAGAAAACAATCCAACTTACTGTGTAAAATATAATGTCATTCCGATAGACTGAACACTAGTATGAACTTCCTTGAAGCAACCAAACTTATAACACGAAAGCCCTGAAAGGTCTAGTTTAAATATAAATTGGTAACAAATGAAGACATTTTCCAATCAGAGAGTGACTATGCCAACACCGACTGACATCTGGATTAACCAATCAGAGAAGAGTATTAGCATGGGAGGCGGAGCAAAGAAATGACTGGCATCTGTATTATAACCATTCAGAAAAGAACATTAGCATGGGAGGCGGAGCAAAGAAATGACTGATATCTGTATTATAACCAGTCAGAAAAGAGCATTACTATGAACGGCAGAGTGATTAACCAATCATAGATGAGCGTAACTTTGAAAACGGTTCCAGTTCCATCTTAAGGTAAATGAATTGGTCGGGTTCTCATCAAGGTTCGTGGGCGTTTCTGGTCAAAAAACCATAGAATGTGTTTGGATAAACTTATGAAGGAGTTTATGTTCCTGGGGATTGATATTATTCATACATCTAAGACGTGTAAGAAGCATTCCAAGTTTTATAAAGCGATGGCTAACCTAGTATATACATTATCGGAGAGAAATGAGCTGTTATTTACTGGAATAATTAAGAGAGTCGGTGGTCATGATATTTACGCCACGTTTGTAACCATCGTTATCGAGATACTATCAGACCGAATTCACAATTTCGGTCGCCTTGTTGTTCTATATATACCCTCGCCTATCGATTAGTTATGAATCATGTCAAAGACATGTTCGACTCTAATTCCGACATTTGTGCTTTAGAGAAGGACTTTGGTACTTGGACCGGTGTTATCATCGGAATAGAATTTGGAGAGTGGTTACTAAAAGAAGGTGGTTTGGAAAATTTTCTAGACCTCTCTAACGAAGAAGCTACAACACTGTGGGCTCTACTTCGCAACAGCCTTTGGTCTTTAAGAGCTTTACCTAGAAATGTTTATCTGTGAGTTTATATATCTTCCCTAATAAAAGTTTGGTAACCCCACAGCATTTGTTACTGCCTTACAATATTGTTTACCAGGTCACGACACCCCTCTCACTGATGATGAGGGTTGTCCTGTAGTAGGCCTGTGATTGTAATAAGAATGGTTTGCTCCAGTTTTGAAATCTGAAATTTTCACAAAAAGAGATGGTGTTACTCAGTTCCCCTATAATGGGGATGTTGAGTTACTAAAAATAGATTGTGATATCTGATGCAATACCTGATTAGTTACTAAAAATAGATTGTGACCTATGATGCAATAACAGAATACTCATTGTACTGGTGACCAATTGAGACTGTATGTACTCATTCACCCAATACTCTCACATCAATATGGAAAAGTGAATTCCCAGTCATAGAAAAGTATGTTGTCACGATAGGTGTGTCAATAACAAGGAACAAAAATCATTAAATACATCCTAATTAAGTTGTTAAATTTTGGTGGTTGAGAGATAAATCTGAAGATAAGCACATCAAACTATAAGAACAAGGAAACAATCGTATATTACATACACTTAGAGCCATTGTTAAGTTAACACGTATTTATATGTAGTTAAAATAGAAGGTTATAAATTGAGTAGAGGTAAACTTATACCTTATGGCTCATCTACTTTTTCGAATGAACTCAAGTTCAGAAGACAGTGATGAAGGTAGTGATTGGTCACTGAGTGAGCAAACCACGACAATATCCCCTAGTGGTGATTTTAATAATGGTTTAAATTTAGAATCAATTTTCAAAAAGACAAATATACAAGAAAGGGTTTTAAACTCTAGTGAAACCTATGCCACCTATTCTCAAAAGCAGGGAGCTTGAAAACTGGAGATTCCAACTGAAATAAGTAACAACCACTCCTCGACTGGTAATAGAGATATACCAATCTTTGAGCAGGTTATTGATTTTGAACAAATTAGTACAACGTGGAACGAACAATACGCTTGCAGCCAGCAAGGTGATACACTAAACGATAGAGCTACCAAGGTAAGTAATTGCTTTGGAGTCGAGTTTACCTTTTGATTTTGATATTCTCTGTTTCTCCTTCGTTATCTTTATTACTGGGTCATTACACAACTAGTAGAGACATTATCTTTATTGATGATGAAAAAGAGTAAATTTCCACATGTAATGAAAATTTTGAAACTAGTTGCTAGTAATGATAGACGTTATAATAAAGGAAACCGAAAAAATAAAGAACTCATCCTTAATACCATAAAGAAGTAACTGTAACATCAAAGAAAAAAGACAAGTGGAATAATATTAATACTGGTAAATATTTTGAAGTGTTAGCCTCTGGAGGTGGAGTAGAGTAAATTTTACGTAGAAGCAGGTGTAACTTACCCAAGAGACTCATGGACAATAGGTTAATAGGTGAGAAACGAAAGAGAAATCCAATACTTGGATGTTGTGACTTGTAATGAGAACCGGTGTAATAACTTGTACCAACTTGAAAACGTGAGGGGTGAAAAGACAGAGGGAAACAAAGAGAAATGCTATCAGATAGAGAGTTGTGAAGAGATATTTTATTATAAAGTGTTTTTCATTTCAAGTTTTTGCTGGCTTTTAAAACTAAATTGTCTCGTTTTTTCTAGGTTACTTTTTCTGAAGAAACGATTGTTTTAACACTAAACGATGATGAAAATGATGAATACAATTATTCTTGGCAACAGTTTGGTATAGACATGGAGCGCTTCAGAAACCGTACACTAGAATATGCCAAAATTATTTCCCCCGACCTAGCTATTGATCACAGAGCCAAGATTCTAAAAAGTATTTCAAAAGAAATAACTAAAGTTTAGTTGTTATTTACTTGACAAGTCCAATCCTGTGCTAACAAGAACACTTCCCTCTAATGAACATAACATGCTATACTCGAGTTTGTCTCCAACTTGTCAGTGTAGGCCCCGCTCTCTGGATCATCATTTGTTTTGATGACTCCATGGATACATCGGCTTCGTGGAACAAACTTCCCATGACTCATCAAAGATGGCCACTCTCTGAACATGTCTCATCACGTCCGATGACGTATTGCATCAGTTACTATAAATAGAAAGAATTCCATTGGGTACTATAAATAGACTGGTCACGCCCCCTTGTTACAGGGTATAAAGGGCAGCCGTTCTCAGTGCTGCTACATACAGAAAATCAGAGCCCTGCTACCAAGTCGTGTGTATTTTAGAATGGAGTCCGTTAGAATGGATATATATGATTCCGATGCTAATGTTGACTGTGATGGTGCTTTTTTCTACGCATCTCGTAACGGCGAGTATGTAAAACCTTTACAGAAGAATGGTTTGAAGGCTGTCTCGGTTTCGAGATATCGAGCAAAGACTTTTATCCATCTTAGAAAATACGATGGAAAAACGGGGAAGAAGTTCTCCACACGTTACGGTATAACACTAACACAGCCTGAATTTGAGACTTTAGTGGGTCTGAAGTCTACGATTCTCTCAGAGTGTGACAGACTACAAGTAGCCACAGGTGATGCGTCTACGATTCTTTCATCTGAGTGTGACGGTGTACAACCAATCACTGATGGAGCTTCTACATTTCGCTCAGACTATGACAGAGAACAAACGACCAATGAGGGTGACTGGTCGCTCGCTGCTCCTCCCGTTTATGACGACTTCCAGTATCAACAGAGTGGCCCTTCGACTGATCTCACAGACCCAGCTTACAAACGAATTGATCCCCGTTTGATCACTAATATAACTGATGGCACTTCTGTTATTAAGAACAATAAACAAAATTGTGTTAAGTTTTGTGATCCTAATGCATAAAAAAAAACCAGGTGAGAGACCACGTAAACTTGTAATTTAAGCACTAAACACATGACTATATTGTTATATGTGTACTTTTTCAGATGATTTGTATCCATATTTGTACTATTGAAATCATCAGTGTTCAATTATAAATATTTGAATGTGTAACATGTGTTGTCTAGTTTTATTGTGAAAATAAACATTACAAAATGATCATATTTGATTGTTTTTATTTGACTTATTTTAATTTTAATGAGTTTATTCGAAAAAGTAGATGAGCCATACCTCTACTTAATTTATAATCTTCTATTTTAACTACAGATAAATACGTGTTAACTTAACACTGGCTCTAAGTGTATGTAATATACGATTGTTTCCTTGTTCTTATAGTTTGATGTGCTTATCTTCAGATTTATCTCTCAACCACCAAAATTTCACAACTTAATTAGGATGTCTTTAATGATTTTTGTTCCTTGTTATTGACACACCTATCGTGACAACATACTTTTCTATGACTGGGAATTCACTTTTCCATATTGATGTGGGAGTATTGGGTGAATGAGTACATACAGTCTCAATTGGTCACCAGTACAATGAGTATTCTGTTATTGCATCATAGGTCACAATCTATTTTAGTAACTAATCAGGTATTGCATCAGATATCAAAATCTATTTTTAGTGACTCAAACTCCCCATTATAGGGGAACTGAGTAACACCATCTCTTTTTGTGAAAATTTCAGATTTCAAAGCTGGAGCAAACCATTCTTATTACAAGCACAGGCCTACTACAGGACAACCCTCATCATCAGTGTGAGGGTTGTCGTGACCTGGTAAACAATATTGTAAGGCAGTAACAAATGCTGTGGGGTTACCAAACTTTAATTAGGGAAGATATATAAATTCACAGATAAACATTTCTAGGTAAAGCTCTTAAAGACCAAAGGCTGTTGCGAAGTAGAGTCCACAGTGTTGTAGCTTCTTCGTTAGAGAGGTCTAGAAAATTTTCCAAACCACCTTCTTTTAGTAACTACTCTCCAAATTCTCTTCCGATGATAACACCGGTCCAAGTACCAAAGTCCTTCTCTAAAGCACAAATGTCGGAATTAGAGTCGAACATGTCTTTAACATGATTCTTAACTAATCGATAGGCGAGGGTATAAAGAACAACAAGGCGACCGAAATTATGAATTCGGTCTGAAAGTATCTCGATAACGATGGTAACAAACGTGGCGTAAATATCATGACCACCGACTCTCTGAATTATTCCAGTAAATAACAGCTCATTTCTCTCCAATAATGTATATACTAGGCCATCGCTTTATAAAACTTGGAATGCTTCTTACACGTCTTATCATATGTATGAATAATATCAATCCCCAGGAACATAAACTCCTTCATAAGTTTATCCAAACACATTCTATGGTTTTTTGACCAGAAACGCCCACGAACCTCGATGAGAACCCGACCAATTCATTTACCTTAAGATGGAACTGGAACCGTTTTCAGGTTACGCTCTTCTATGATTGGTTAATCACTCTGCCGTTCATAGTAATGCTATTTTCTGACTGGTTATAATACAGATATCAGCCATTTCTTTGCTCCGCCTCCCATGCTAATGCTCTTTTCTGATTGGTTATAATACAGATGTCAGTCATTTCTTTGCTCCGCCTCCGATGCTAATACTCTTCTCTAATTGGTTAATCCAGATGTTAGTCGATGTTGGCAGCACTCTCGACAACCTACATACAATCATCATGACACACCAGACAATCTACCTACAACTATTATGTCACACTGGACAACATACATACAACCATCATGCTACACTAGACAACCTACATTCATCCATCCCGACATACTAGCCAATCTACATTCATCCATCCCGACACACTAGACAACCTACATTTATCCATCCCGACACACTAGACAACCTATATTCATCCATCCCGACACATTAGACAACCTACATACAACGGTATGACACCTATGACTACTACAACGACATGATATGGGAAACAGTTAACAACAGAACTGACACGATGTACTGTGAAAGGCCATGGTCGCTTATTGGAACATGTATCCCTCATATGGTAATTCGAAAGTCGTCTCACTGTAATTCAAAAGTTGTCACCTTCTATTTCGAACGTTGTCCTCGGCTAAACAAATGTTGTCAACTGCTATTTCGAAAGTTGTCCTCTACTATTCAGAAACTTCCACTGCTAAAATAAACACGTCTTCTAACATCTTCCACTACTACTACAACATCAACAACTACTTGTACAACTACAACAACAACATCATGACATGAGATCTGTGTCTCATACAACGACATGACACACGTGTCTGATACAACGACACGCTACATGTGACTGTTATAACGACATGACATACGTGTCTGTTACAACGCCATGACTGATACAACGACACGCCATTTGTGATTGTTATAACGACATCCCATACGTGTCAGTTACGACGACATGACTGATACAACGAAATGTCTGTTACAACGACATACCATACGTCTCTGATAAAACGACATGACATACGTGACTGTTACAACGAGATGACTATTACAACGAAATGACTGTTACATTGACATGACTGTTACAATGACATGACATACGTGTCTACTACATCGACATGACATACATGACTGCTACAATGACATAGCATGTAAACAGTCATTGAAAGCTGTCTTCTGCTAATACAAAAGTTGTCAGCTACTATTTCAAAAGTTGTCATCGACTAAAACAAAACCCACGGGATCTTTGATTGCGTACCCGTTAAAGTCATCATCGCTGTCGTATCCGTGTTATGAACAAGCGGTCAATTTGGACATTAATAAGTCTCATGATGCTGATGTTTCCACGGGTTAAATATATTAGCAAGACATTTGCTGTTAGCTGTCCAAACCCTGAGTAAGTTGCATGTTTCCATTCATTTCAAAATAAATTGTATAGATACATTAAAGTTGTCATGCATAAACATAACTATAAGACTATACCATCTCTCTACTATACATGAAAAAAGGCATAGCCCCCACTTGTCTGTTATAACTCTACAAAATACAAGTCACAATAGTTGTACAACTTCAACAACGACTTAAACTTTTACTTCCACTACTTCTACTACTACAACAACTACTACTCCTGCTACTACTACAAGAGAGAGAGAGAGAGAGAGAGAGATTTTTTAACTGTAATGTCACCGTTAAGGTGTCGTCTGAATACTTCTTGTCGACCTAGTTGGTTTTGTCGGTGAACCTTGATGATGCTGAAGATGGTTTGGAGTCGTGTGTATTTCCAAATAAGTTCCATTCAATGGCTCAATTCAGCGAAATGATTATTTACAAAGTCCAAGAAAGTTAATTTAATTTTATTAATTTTAAAGTAGATTACGCCCCTGAAATTTCCAACAACATCTTTCACTACTACAACTACAACAACAACAACAACAACTACTACTACTACTATTACTACAACCACTACAAAAAACACAACATTAATAGAATATCAAAAGTACATTAATTTTCTGTCTCTCTGTTAGACGACTAGACCAGCTTAAGTTACCCAAGTGAGAAATTTCACAGAGAAATAGGGTCTTTGATCATAACAGGTCCCCCACTGCGAGAGCTCACCCCGATCATGGCTGCGAGAGATCACCACGACTCTCAAGTTAGCCTTTAATGTTCATCTACCATTTAGCTGTTAAAGTCATTAGCACGCCCTCCTGTCTATAGCAAGGCATGTGTAACGGACTAAGTTGTTACCTTTAGTTGCAAAGAAAATGTTAGATACACATTAAAAGTTGTCTTGAATAAGTTATCTTGGTCAAGACATTTGAGCGACCATACAAAGAAAGAATGTAAAAGCTATGTCACCCTATTTTCATGAGTCCCCACTTTCCCCCCACCAACCCATCCCACCCCTAAATTTATTAGTGTGGTCAAGAGTAAACACTAGATAATCCTTTGATGTCCACGCGGCCAGTCTAACGGGAAGTAAGTACTCACCGAGCTCTTTGATCTCGCTTAACGTTATTAACGCGGTGTTTCGGGTTTGGCGTGTAGTTACTAAGTTCATTAATGCACCTTCGTGTAGCATGTGTAACGGCCTAGGCTGTTACCTTTAATTCTAAAGGAAGTTTTTAAATCTTGAATAGAACTGTTTTGGACGTCACTGTTTTTTATTGCCTGAGAGTATAATGTACAAAGTTACGGCACCATTGAAAGTACAAAGAAAGAATGTAAAAGTTATGATACCACCGCGGGAGGTCACCACTTCACAACACTACCGCCGCCCCCACCACGAGAGCTCACCCGAGAGGTCACCCAAGAGGTCACCCGAGAGGTCACCGTGACCGGAACAAAAATGGGCGGGTAGACTCTCATAAAAGGAAAAAAGGTAGACTCTCATATAAGGAAAAACGGCACCAAAAAATGTGCCTCGAGGCGCTTATAGACTATTTATATAAGGAATATTGTGCCTTCAAAGTCATAAAAGGGGCCTCTATCACTGGATATACACTACTTGTCACCAGATTTGTTTAATATTTATAGTGATATTATTTAAAGATCCATATGGGGAATGCCTGGGATAATAATTAATGGTAACAACAAAGTAAAAGACATCACCTTGTTCAAAACAAGGACAAGTGGAACAATATTAAAACAGGTAAATGAATTTAAATATTTGGGAACTTTGTTAACCTCAGACGGAAGATGTACAAAAGAGGTGAGGTGCAGAATGTCCCAGGCAAAAGCATCTTTCCAAAAATAAGGAAGATACTAAGCAATATATTTTTGACAATATAAACAAGAAAAAGAGTTCTTAAATGTTACGTAGAGCCAGTCTTAACATATGAATGTGAATCATGGACAATAGGACAACAGATAAGAAAATCACTGGAGTTTTTAGAAAGGTTGTTTAACAGAAGAATGTTGCGAGTACCATGGGAAGCTAAGAAGATTAATGTGGATGTTCTGAGAGAGGTCAAAGCAAAAAATAGATCAAATTTCCAATATTAGGAAGAAACAATCATCATTTTTTGGCCATGTAATGAGAAGAGAACAACTGGAATATATTGTAACAACTGGACAAATTGAGAGACGAAGAGATAGAAGGAAGCAAAGAGAAAAAAAAATAACAGACAGCTTAAGAGAATGGCTTGGCAGAAGGTCAACAACAGAAATGATAAATATATGTCGAGATCGAAAGTTGTGGAGAAACATGATCACCTACGCCAGCAGGCCCGATACTTGATGATGAAGATGTGTCGTTGTATATGTCTGAGATCACCCAATGCAAAAATGTACTAGTGCTTTTATCATCGCTATCAGTATTTTGTCAGGCGCTGTTGCTTTTTCCTTGTTCATTGTTTGTAGAGCTTTTTCCACTTATGTTTTAAAGATTTTACAGTCTGGTGCACATTTTATATTTGGTTTCTTCTCACTATCGTTATCAAATAATTATGTTATATACTCCTGAATCTATTAATTATATCTTTGTTGCCTGTTAACATTTGACATTTTGTCTGCAATGCATCCACTTCTGTGGCTTTTGTTTTTACTTTTATTAGTCATACTTTTTATTTATGTTCTATTCTTAAATCTTGTTTATTTTCATAGTTTTTCCATATCGCTTCTGTATCTTTATGCATTGCAATTTGGTTGTAACTTTTTCATCAGGATTTGCTCTTCTTTACTGCTCAGTCCCTTCTTCTAGAAGCGTATATTATGTGCTCTTTATGTGTATTGTATACGCATGTTAAATATATTTTTGATTTTAAGCTGCTATATCTCATCATTATCATCTTGTGCCATGCCGGTTGGCGTAGGCGACCATGTCCTTCACCAATCTTCTATCTACAGTGCATCGTATCAGATCTGTTGTTGATTGTTTTCCATGCCATGACACCAAGCTATCCAGTATTATATCTTTATCGTCCGCGATCTCTCTTTCCTTTTATTATACCAGTTGTAGCCAAGTATTCCAAATTTCCTCTCCTCATGATGTGCCCAAAAAATGTTGATTGTTTCTTTCTGATGTTTTTAGGATCTCCCTTTTTGTGTTGGCCTCTTTGAAACTTTCATCACTGGTCTTGTTAGCATTCCAGAGAACTTTCAACATTCTTCTCAGAAATCCCATCTCTTAGGCCTCTAATCATCTTTTGCTTTGTTTGTTTACTGCCCATGATTCGCTTCCATAGGTCAGAATTGGTTCTATATAGCACCGATACACTCTCATTATCAACTCTATTGATCTATATTTGTTGCATAATATATTTTTGTATCATTTTCTGAAATGCTATTTTGGCCTGAGTCATTCTGCCTTTTTTGCATGTAGCTCATCTTCCAACTGATGTTATTAATTTACGGCCTGAGTCATTCTGCCTTGTTGCATGTAGCTCATCTTCCAACTGATGTTATTAATTTACGGCCTGAGTCATTCTGCCTTTTTTGCATGAAGCTCATCTTCCAACTGATGTTATTAATTTACGGCCTGAGTCATTCTGCCTTGTTGCATGTAGCTCATCTTCCAACTGATGTTATTAATTTACGGCCTGAGTCATTCTGCCTTGTTTGCATGTAGCTCATCTTCCAACTGATGTTATTAATTTACGGCCTGAGTCATTCTGCCTTGTTGCATGTAGCTCATCTTCCAACTGATGTTATTAATTTACTCTCTTCTCTTTTCTCTTTTCACTGATACCTAAAAGGTGGCATGGTTGATATCAATTGTCGTTCTTGAGATGCTCGAATTGTCTGAATTAGTGGTTTTCCTTTGTTGTTACATGTCTCTGTCACTGCATCTATCCATCTTCCTTTGGGTCTTCCTCTTGGTCTTTTTCCATGCATTCTCAAGAAGAACGCCCTTGATGGTGATTGGTGAGGATTCATTCTGACTAGGTGGCCAAACTATTTAAGTTGTTGTTGTTCTATATATTCTTCGCAGGGTTTTGTTCCTACCATTTTTCTTATGGTTTCATTTGGTATTCTATCTCTTCTTGTGTTGTTTGTTACTTTTCTCAAGCATCGCATCTCACATGTATTGATTTTTCTTAATTGTGATTTAGACAGGGTCCATGTTTGACTTTCATAGCACAAAGTTTGTATGAAAATGTTATTTATCAGTTGTTGTTTATCTGGCATATACATGTTTGGCTGTCTTAACAATGGTGAAAGCTGGTATGTAATAGCATTTGCTTTTTGTATTCTCATGTCAATTTCTCTGTCTAGTTTTCCATTTTCTGTGAACACTGTGCCCAAATACTTGCATTCTTCTACTTGTTTTATTTCTTTATATTTAATATTAATGTTTAATGGGTGTCTTAATAATGTTATTAATGTGCCCAAGTATTTGACGCGTTGTACTTGTTGCATATTTGTCATGTTTATTGGTATGCTGCATGATGGTGATGATTGTTTCTTCGATATGACCGTTACTTCTGTTTCCTTACTATTAAGACTAAGACCTTTATTGTTGCTTTCTTTTACTATAATGTATATCATTTATTGTAGCTCATTCTGTGCCTCTGCTATTAAGACTGTCATCCGTATATCGCAAATTATGTATGTTGTGACCGTTGACTTCACTTCCTTGTGTGTGTGTATTATTGATGGGGCTACTTGTGCGATGGCCTTACAATCAGTGGCTACAAAGATATATTTTAATAGATCTTCGGGTATGTATCCAGTGGTACATATGTCATTAAGTAGTTTTGTTATGACGTGTACTCCCAGCTCTCTTAATGCATTTATCTCTTCGAGTGTTATATTGTCGGGAAATTAAACTTTACCTCTATTCATGTGTTGAATTGTGTCCTCCACTTCACTCTGCATTATTTATGGGTCTGTGTCTTTGTTTAAATTGTTTAGCTCTGATCTTTTATCATCATAGAGTTGACTGATATATCCTGCTCATCTTTCCATTACCTTCCACCGTCCCATTATTATATTTCCTTCCTTTGATTTCACACATCCTGAAACTTTGACTTCTTTTCTTAAATAAATTATGTTAATTCATGTAACTGATTGTGCATAAATTGTGAGTCTTTCTTTTGTTGTTCTTCCAGTTCTTCACCTTTCTTCTTTAACCATCCTTGCATAGCTTCTCTGCATTTGTTTTGGATCTCTTCGTGCAATATTTCGTATGTCCGTTCTTCTTTCTTATGTTTTCGTCATTTATCCATAAGTTCTACTATTGCATCCATTTCTTTTTGTTGATTCCCTTAGTCACTGGTATTACATCATTTGATGTTTGTTGAATCGATTGTTTGAGCATTTCCCACTACTCCTCGATATCCTGTATTTTCTCAACAGCATTATATCTATTTTGTACTATCGTGCCGCTACATATCACTCATTTGTCTATCTATTCAAAGAATATCTAGTTATAATTTTACATCTCTTGATGATTTCTGTGTCTTCCGCAGTTTATATTCTCATCTTTCCAACTACTGGTACATGGTCACTATTGCAATCTGCTCCTGGTCCTGTTTTAACAGATGCTTGCCCATTCATGAATATTCTCTGTAAAGGGTTAAGGCATAAAAATGCGAAGCTGCAGTAAAGCTGGATGTGTGGAAAATTAAAAAAATAGAAAAAAGGGTATGTAAGAAGCTTTACGTGATAAGTAGACGACACAGACTAAACGACGTTTCGGCCAAATAGGCCTTCAGCAGGAACAACCAAAAAAAAAAACAATCGAAATGCGTTAAAGAAAACAAAAGTGTCTCTCCTGTGTGTCAACTGAGGTCAAAACGAAAAGGAAATAGTAACCAAGTGCGGCTGTGGTAAACGTACAGAAACGTGCAGACATTTTCGCAAATGCACACAGAACCAGAGGAGTTCACACAGGGGTCAGTGTGCAAACACAAAGGACACAGAAAAGATCAGCAGACCAACAGGTGCTCAAAAGGCAGCACGCGTGAGATGTCCGAGAGTAGGGTACAATAAAAACAAATAAGGGGTTATTTGTTTGCATTGAAGAAAAGTATCAAGACCTAAAAATAAATATCAAAATTGAAGGAGAACATCTGGGGACAGTTCAGAGCTACAACTACCTTGAACATAATATAACCAGTTCTGGAAAATGTATAACTGAAATAAACAAAAGAATAGGTATGGCAAAAAAAAAAATTATGCCATGAAAAATATACTCATCACAAATAACAACAGGTCTACAACTAAGAATAGCAAAAAAATAGAATAGAAGAAAATTATGCCATGAAAAATATACTCAACACAAATAACAACAGGTCTACAACTAAGAATAGCAAAATCACACAGGCGAGGTTCCTAGTGTCAAGAAATCATCTTTCCCGTGTTTAGTTTTATCCTTTCTGTTTCTAACTATCTTGTTTCGCACATTACTAGAATACCTATTTTGTAGTTTGTCATTTCTGCTGCCACTTGTGCAGCTTTTCCTTGTTCATTTAAAGTACATACATTCCTTTTGCCAATTCTGGAGGATTTCCTGGTAGACAAAAGGTGAGTTGACCGTACACCTAGCGACTTTCTCTGGATTGCGTCCTACACCTCTTAAACATATAGCCTTTATCTTTCATGGATGACGTATTTAGTTTTGTTTCTTTTTTTAGACTTGTCCATGTTTGTGACGTTTTTATCGGCTTAGTTCTTTTAATGTACAGGATAGCCAGTCCCATACACAACCCTCCTTAACCGCCTCTGACGAACATGTCTGGAAAGGAAAATATCAACCACACAACATAATTCAATATCATGTAAGTCATATAATTGCTACAAAATAACTCATAAACAAAATAATTGAGAAAACCATAATAATTGTGACAACATTAAACAAATAAAATAATTTAGGCTTACATTTTACGAATACATTAAGCACAAAAATAGCATGTAGGATCCACAAGAAATCATCATGATGCCATAATTGTAACAACTACAATCACGAAACAAAAACAATAAACTTACCTTGCGTCTGTGATAAACTTGGACACATCAAGCAAACAAACAGGAACCATTTCGTTACAATCGAGGTTGTCATTGGGTTGTACTGGAAACTGTCTCCTAATTTATGATTGCAAATTTGACTGAATTCACACAAGTAGACGGGGAATAAAATCTAAATTGTATTTTTCCCTGGAGATAGCAGTTGACAAGAAAGATGTGGGGATAATAAACAAAATCAAATTGAACATTAACATTATCAAGGTTTTACGCTACATCTGTATTTTAAGATTGCATGCATTTTAATTACTTGTATAAAGTTAATCAAATTCCAGTTATGAGTAAGTCGTATTTACAATTTAAAAAAAAAAAAAAAACAAAGCAATAAACGAACTAGAAACTTGCCAGCACAATATCAATTTTATCTCCGTTATTCCTTCATTAAATGGCAGCTGTTGACTAAAGTGTATTATCTACAGCTTGTCATTTATATACAACTTTTATATACAACGTGGATCAACGGCGGTAAGGGAACTAGGAGACAACCAATAGAGACACACAAAGTACGATAAATTAGAGAAAGTTATTTCAATTAGGGCGGGCTTGATAAGTGATTGGCTGCAGACAGACAGCAGTAACGATCTCTTTAAGAGCTCTTACATGTTAAATGGAATGAACATAATAGATTGATTGGTTATTTCGGTGTTAGATTCTATCTATCTATCTTTCGTTCGCCTGAAGTATTGTCTATATCTGCAATGTCGTTTCCTGTATAAATTTTACTGTCTTTTGTAATTCTTGCAGTGGCCCATATAGTTTTGTCTGTAGTGTTGTATCTATGGGCCAATGGGTTTTCCTCAGTCTACTATATTCAGTACAGTCTTGAAGTATGTGTTCAGCAGTCTGGGGTGCCTGTCCACATGTACAAGTAGTTGATGTGCCGATCTTGAATTTTGTATACATGTGACTATGGAGTCGATTGTGTCCTGTTCTTAGGCGTATAATGATAACTTGTTCATATCTATTCATATTATGAAAGGCATCCTGATTTGGGGCTTGTGGTCCTCTGATTGATTTGATTATCTGTTTCTTATGATGGTATGTAACTGGTGTATCTAGTTGTGTGCCTGTTGAACCTTCCATTGCCAACTGATCTGCTTTCTCATATCCTGGTATTCCACAGTGAGACGGGATCCACTGCAGGGCAACCCTGTGGTGCTTGCAGAGTTCAGTCAATAAGGTCTGCAGATGTGGTAATTTTCTGGATTGTAGTGCCTGGAGTACTGATCTTGCATCTGTCAAAAACACTACAGGCTGTGGGCTAAGATTACTGTTCAGCAGTTTTTCTATTGCCAACTTTATTGCTTGTATTTCTGCATCATAATTGTGACAATATTTCCCTGTTGCTATTTTATTCATATCCCTAGTGTTATTTGGGTACTCTATATATGCACCTGCTCCCCCTACTTATGCACCTGCTCCCCCATTCTTTACTGCATTCTGTGCTGATCCATCTGTGTACACACGAATCCATAGGTCTTTTGGGTATTCTTCATCCAGGAAACTGAGAGTTATTGTTTTTCGCTGTAGACTATTTTGTTCCTCTTTGTCAACTATTCCTTTCACTTCTGTCCGTATTTGAACTGATGATCCTGATTCATCTGTCCAGGGAGTTTGTTCTGGTATGGGCAGAAGGGGTTTAACAACTCTTGGCATGTCTGGCGTTTGTCTACTAATACGCTTGGCTTGGTGGATAAAGCTGCTTCTCTTAAGTCGTCCCAATGCAAGATTTTGGAATCTGTCCTTCATTGGATGTCTCGGCATGCATACAAATTTTTCTGCCTGTATCAGCACCTTTGTGTCTCTCCGTTCTCTCAGTGGTGGTATCCTCCACAATTTCTCCATCTCCAATATTGGTGTTGATTTCATTGCTCCTGTGATGACCCTAAGTGCCTGGTTTTGTACTTTATCCAGTTCTTGCAATGTGGTGTTTGATGCTGAGCACCATGCGGATGATCCATATTCTAAATGTGGGCGTATACTCTGTTGGTAAACTTTACTGAGTATTTTCCCACTCGCACCCCATGTGGTTCCACACAACTTTCTTAGAATAGCCAATTTCCTCCTTGCTTTTTGGGTTGCCTTATTTATCTGCTGTTTCCAAGATAGTTTGTTATCAAATGTAACTCCGAGATATGTAGCTTGTATGTCTTCTTTCACAGGTGTTAGATTGAATTTAATGGAAATAAAAAAGATAAAAGGGATATCGTTGTTTGACGTTCGTTGTTTCCCATTTAAAGTCTTCATTCCTTTTACCAGCTTTTCAGCAGCCATTTCTCTCTCAGAGAAACACAGTCCATTGCTACAGTTTCCTCACAAACACACATTAATAACAAAGCAACCAAAACGGTTTTAGCGACTATATTAGTCCCTGCACAAACATGGCGACGTGATGCCATTTTTGTTTTGTTTTGTCGGTTGGCGTTTCGTAACTTGTTTCAGGACTATCTTTAATTGTTTGAGTTTCTGGGGTTGATTGGACTGTTGAAGGCTCCCACCTACTTTAGCGAGATCTGCTGCTTTCTCACTTCCAGGGATGACAAGGTGTGATGGTATCTACTGCAGGACTAGTTCTGTCTTTTCTAACAGTGAAAGAATGCTCTTAATTAATTGAATGAGTTTGTCCTGATTCATGTATGAAATCATTTGCATGATTGATCATGCATCATTGAGGATACTTATTTTTGGACGTAACACATCTAGGATGTTGAAAATGTTTATGGCTGTGTGTAGAGCTTTGCCTCTGCTATGATATTCTATAAATCTCTTGGGTATTTTTTATAGAGAAACATTAATGACAGGGATCTCCTATCTGTCTCAGGTTACACGTTTTGAGAGAAACTTCCGTGAACATATAGGATTATTTTGTTTTGTTTTTACAGTTGGACCATGGTTCGGGTGTGAGGGCTTCACAAAGATCTTTGTTTGGTTCTAATACATGTACGTGTTGTTTGAATTTGTACTTGAAAGATGATTTGTCTTGGAATTGTTGGTGCAGTGATCGCAGCAACCACACACTCATTCAAGTATGGTATCTGCTCATTTAGACAAATGTTCTACTTAAGCTCTCATTTAGACAAACTTTCTACTTAAGCTCTCATTTATTCTAACAAACTTTCTACTGAAGCTCTCATTTATTCTAACAAACTTTCTACTTAAGCTCTCATTTATTCTAACGAACTTTCTACTTAAGCTCTCATTTATTCTAACGAACTTTCTACTTAAGCTCTCATTTATTCTAACAAACTTTCTACTTAAGCTCTCATTTATTCTAACGAACTTTGTATTTAAAGTCATCCAAACAATTTCTCATTTATTGAAAATAATCCTCACTTTTTCACACGAGCTCTCATTCAATATTAAAATGTGGTATATTTTTTAAAGAAAAAATGCATCTTGGTTTTCCTATCTTGCAGCTTTCTGTTTGTCTATTGGAATGTTTAATGTACTAAAGTTGTTGTAAGTCTCTATCAGTAGATTTGCTGTCCTTTTGCCTGTGAGGATGTTCTGGTTGTGTGCTAATGATATTGAAGGTCGGCAGTTGTTTCGTCGCTCAGAGCTTTCGCAAGTTTCCATAGTTTATGACCATTATTATCTAGATTAAGGCTTTCTGTTTTGTCTATCCAGCTCTGTCTTGCTGATATCATGACCAGCGTCTGTATTTGGCAGTAGCTGCTTTGTAGGCAATGTTGCTCTCTGTGCTTTGCGATGTTTCCGCTAGTTTTCTGGCAGAGTCCAGTTCCTCTTATAGTCTTTGTATTTCCTTGCACCGGTATGGCTTGTAAGTTCTTCTTTCTCCTCAAGGAATTGATTCTTTAGCAGCTTTCAGGATTCCATTTGTTAACCGCCCTATCATACTATTGACCATCTTTTCGTGGGTGTTTATAGGCGCAGTATATCCATCAGTGAGCCTTCCAAACTTTTCCCACTCTGCTCTCTTATAGTTCCAGCAGAGAATAGGCATTCGCAACTCCTGTTTGTGAGGAAGATCCACTGAAAGTTTGACTGGTCTGTGGTCACTATCTCCAAGTTGATTCAACACTTTTCTGGTTGTTTTGATATATATGTCTCAAGGTGCAAATTCTTGGTCGGGAGTGGAAGTGGTTTTCAATCTTCTTGAGTAGAATGTTGGGGTGGGGGGGGGGGTCCTCTCTTGAGTTTATGAGAAATATGTTGTTGTCTATTTTCTATTCTTCCACTCCTCAACTCGAACATTGGACTCCTTATATCCCCATCTTACAGAGTGGCTGTTAATCTCCTACTGAAAACCTTTTGATGCCGGTTTGAAACCCGGATTCTTTGGAAACGTTATTGAAACCGGATTATTACCGTCTCGATGCAGTATTGAATCCGGGTGAACCTCAACTTGATGCCGTGTGTAACATTCAATCGTCACATCACCTTATTTGTCGCGGTATCAATTTGAAGCCGGTTTAGTACTTCGCTATTTGAATCAGGATGTAACTAATTCCGTTTGGCGTATCAAAACAGCTGATTTGAAGCAGCACTAGTTTGAATCATTCTTTGATGCAGTTACGGCTCCAATTTGAAGCGGTTTTTTCTCTTATCAGCCGACCCCTTGTAGCAGAAGATCAGAAGAAGTCTTATTTTGATGAAGCGCTATACGATCATCTGTTTCCACAGATTTCTTTGTATGATCATATATACATCACCGGATACTTGAACCACCAATGTACCTTAAGTATTTGACCCTTATGGCCTCTGCTCTTTTCACGACCACTGGCACGCTCCAGCTTGCGAGCCTTGTAACTACACTTGGCCTGGTGTGACTGTGTGGAACACCAGGGGTCAATTAAAATGCTTGTATGTCTTACGAGCTTACGTGGGACCTTGACCAATACAGTGTCCCGACCTTTTGGAACTCGAAACGCCAACTGTTCCGCGGTTAAAATCTCTCCTCCTGCTCTACCGATAAATCAAGAACCTGTTCAGTAACCCACAGATTACACACTCTCGGTTTCATCAGAGAGTGTATGCGAATATCATCAGCGATAGCTCTCATCATGACAGCTACATCTCACAGGTCCTTTGACGACTAGTGGATTCAACAATCAACAAAAGATCAATCAACTAACCAACTGTCAATTGTTTATTAAGTTGAATAACACATCATATTAATATTTCATCGATAGAGAAGCATTTCCAGCAGAACGAGCCATTCATAAAGAACTTGTCACATTGATCACTGATCAAATACTTTCTGTCCATTTTTGGCCAAGCTGTTCCTTCACGAAACTCCTCCTTCTCACGTCTAACTGCCCACGTCTAACTGTTCCCTCTTCATTCTCGTTTCTAACTGTCTTTTCTAATTACGTCACTCCCCTGTCTACTCCCCGTTCCATTTGGTGCACCGTTTCTTCCGCTTCTCTCTCAATCTCTTTTGCTCGCTGACCAACTATATTTCATTCTGACCTCTGCAACTATTTGTTCCACTGTTATACTACACATCCTCCTCTATGCTCCCTGCTACCTCGCTGCCCAACTACATTTCATTCTGACCTCTGCAACTATTTGTTCCACTGTTATACTACACATCCTCCTCTATGCTCCCCGCTACCTCGCTGACCAACTACATTTCATTCTGACCTCTGCAATTATTTGTTCCACTGTTATACTACACATCCTCCTCTATGCTCCCTGCTACCTCGCTGCCCAACTACATTTCATTCTGACTTCTGCAACTATTTGTTCCACTGTTATACTACACATCCTCCTCTATACTCCCTACTACCTCGCTGCGCAACTATATTTCATTCTGACCTCTGCAACTATTTGTTCCACTGTTATACTACACATCCTCATCTATGCTCCCTGCAATATCGCTGCTTTACTACTACCAGACACTTTGATGATGTTATTTCTATTGACTCCAGCTTCAGTAATTTGTCATTTGGACAGTTTATGTTAAATACCCTTATACTAGTGGAGTTAATGTATAGGTCTGTACCAATGATCTCTGCCTCTCAATTTAAGATTACCTCTATCAGTTTTGCTGGAATGGAATTTTTTATAAGTATAAGAATTCCACCCTTGTGACCGTCGCTGTCCTGTCTAAATGTTTGATAGCCTCTAATCATAAATCTATGCTGAGGATTAAGGTGAGTTTCTTGGATGCAGACAACGTCTATCTCCTCCTCTGCTAGTCTGATTGCTAGGGCTTGTTTTTTGCGGTATATGCCCTCCACATTTCAGTGTACTATATTCAACTGTTTCATAACAGCTTTTCGACCAGTAGTAGTTTCTCTCTGGTCCCAAATATTATCTCTCCAAAATGGGTCAGGGTGACCACCAATAGCTTGAGGTGGACACCTTCGTGGCACGTGGCCCAGCATTCCACCTGGCGGGGGGGGGGGGGACTCCACAGACAGAACACCATAGAGTGTTGCATCCATTCTGATTGATTACCTGTTAAAACGTTGCACTCTGTTCTGTGCCAGTGGCCCAGTTTTCTGCCAGCATTTTATTCAGGTTTGTTTTCCTTAGCCTTTGATTGTCCCCAATCTTCGTACAAGGCAGCAAATTGTCTTTTCTGTAGGGGGATTCTGCCCTTTGATGGTCGGCCCTTTTAGGTTTACGAGCACCATCTGCCCAAGCTTGATATAGTTATTAGTTGGTCATTAGACCATCACTATCACACATGAAACAACAGACTATAAGGTCTCCCAGCAATGGGAATAGTGAAGTCCCACCTAACTATTACGAACCTCCGAGAGTCTTACCGATGGTGACAAGTCATGTACAAAACCCCACTCCGTCTTTCACTGATTAGAGTACGACCGTCCAAAAGAAAGTGTATGTAAAAGAGATAGTTTGTAAACTGTAACATTCGAACATTGTAGTAAATATGTCGGCGTCTTTTGAAGACATTAAAACTGCCATTAGAAAACACCATTGAGGGAGAACTGGAAAGTTTATGGACAACGATTTCAGACACTACTCCCTCTACAATCCTCCATATTTGAAGATACTGATCGCTATGAGCATTGTAGCAAAAGTGTAGACAACATTCCACAGCTATGCAACGTGTACACTTCAATGTGAGACAACTGTTGGCCTTCTTTCATGGATATTTCAGCTGACGCAGTTTGTTCAGAGACCCTGTGGATATTCAAAGTTGTTTTTAGATTACATGCTTGTGATATACTGTTTTAGTATTTCTAATTTTTCTCCACGTTGCCACGAAAGCTGTTGCACAATCCCTTGTAATTATAAATGTTATTTTTATATTATTTTAATAATCCGGTAAGATTAATTCACTGTATATGAATAGCATGTCCCATCTGTTGTTATTCCAGCTTTCCATAAACTAACTTTATTTTTCTGTTGTTATCAAAACATACCTGCCGCTTACTTACACAGTTCAGGTTTACAACATATTTTATTGCAAATCCCCATTTAGTTATCTTTTATAAGAAAATAGACCCCCCTTGAGCTAAGCGCATGCGTTTATCCAATTACCGATATCAACTAATGAGCATAACTTAGCAGGAACGATGTAACATGTGTACAAACAAGACAATGCGGTGACTGTAACAATTTAAAATGTTCGTGAATTAGGAAAACTAATACAAATTATCCATGTGCTGTAGTTAACTAAAGTTACCTGCTGAAGAAATAAACCTAGTGTCAGATGTTGCATTACTCAAAGATACACGATCCATTATCAACAATCAACACATTTTGTAGGAACAATATAACATAAGTTTAAACAATAAAACATAAAGGGTGTAGGACTGACCAAGTGTGTATAGTTGGAACACGAAGATATAAAAAAGCCTATGAGGTTTTAGCGGGCATCACACTTTTGTCAGATTAACAGTACTCCAATACAGGAATAGGATATTTTTGAAAAATAATGTGAAGATCATGCCAATCTGACCCTACCAACACCTAAATAACAGGTACAATTATACACACTGAGGCAATGTCGTTCAAATTAAAAAAGCTAAATTGAAGACCAATGGTGAATATTCTACAGGTGTTGGTACATATACATTATTTCATCATGTGTATGCGTATCATCATCGTAAAGTATTTTGTCTGCTAACGTGGGTGAGCATAACTTGGTAACGACCTCTCTTTTTGCTCAGGTTAGAGATGTATACACTCTGTGAGATGATTCAAAATACTCTTCTACCGTCCCTACATTTTGTCATCTATTATTGTGATCTGGAGGCCATTTCTCAATGAGGTCAACAGTCGTACACGCACACAACGCTTAAAAAACATCAGAAAGAAAGGATCGGTATTTTTCGGGAACATGATGAGAAGAAGACATTTGATAAACATTTTGCAACTAGCTAGATACAGGAAAAACGAGAGCTCGCATACGACAAATAGATAAGATTATATGTGGTGTTGTGTCGTGACATGTGAAGAAATCAACAAAAGTTTCACTTATGTATATACACAGGGTCGGATGGTGGGTATAGCCACAACAACTAAAATGAGGTGGGACGACTAAAATAACAAAATTGATGAAGCTGCATCTCCCAAAAATACATTTTATCTCAGATTTTGCATTGCGTCACAACTGTGCTGATTAAGCAGGATTTGTAGAAACTGTTAACCATATGCTCAGATAATAGCTGATACAATCGCATATTGTTTTGCTTTTCTTTCTTTCTTTCTTTATTTCCTTCTTTTTTTGTCATTTCCTCATGTTCGGATGTCGAGGGAGATACACAATTATGTTTTCTTGTTTGGTTCTGGTCTGCATTTGATGCGTCGTCCAGGAACCAAAAACGTAAAGGTAAAGGTAAAGTACGAGACTTGAACCGGCGTCTTAGCACGCGAGTGTATACCCATATGTGCTCGGCCGCCTATCCAGAAATGTTCGGATATTTCTGTATAGTGTAGCCTCAAGCATCGAAACTCAGATGCGAAGCGACATTCCTCACCTTCCCAGGATAATATACCCTGGTACCCATTTCTGCCAACGGCTGGGTCGACCGTGGGGGCCTCGGTAGCCTAGTTGGGAAAACCACCCGACTAGATTACCGACGTTCGGACAACCCGTGTTCAATTCCCGCTGGGAGCAGTGTGAATTGTACTCGGGGTTGGAAAAAAACCAAAAAAAAACCCAAAAACGTAACTGTTGTTACTTCTAGCCCGCTGTGTGCTTTCACGTGACACACATTTTGAATGTCCGCTATAGAGTTGTGTTTATATGACAGTTCTTTTCAATATTTAATTCTTGTAATATGTCTTTAATTTTCTTTTTTCATTATCAAATATATTTTTGGAATTTTTCTGGAGCATTTTGTTTCAAATGAGTTGATTTTCTTGCTTGAAGTTTTTGAAATTGTCCAAGATTATAGTCACATTTTTTTTGTAGGGAAGATACATGTTCACAGTAATTAAACTGTTGCTGCCTTGCTGCTACTGTACCACATGTTCTCAGTAATTAAACGGTTGCTGCATTGCTGCTATTGTGCCACACGTTATCAGTAATTAAAATGTTGCTGCCTTGATGCTACTGTACCACATGTTCTCAGTAATTAAACGGTTGCTGCCTTGCTGCTATTGTGCCACATGTTATCAGTGATTAAACTGTTGCTGCCTTGCGGCTAATGTACCACATGTTCTCAGTAATTAAAATATTGCTGCATTGCTGCTATTGTACAAAATGTTCTCAGTAATTAAAATATTGCTGCATTGCTGCTATTGTACAAAATGTTCTCAGTAATTAAAATATTGCTGCATTGCTGCTATTGTGCCACATGTTCTCAGTAATTAAAATGTTGCTGCCTTGCAGCTACTGTGCCACATGTTCTCAGTAATTGAAATGTGGCTGCCTTGCAGCTACTGTGCCACATGTTATTTAGGACGTGTAATTTTCGTGTTGCTGTTGTTAATATTCTTTTGATCTTTTTCGGGCGATTGTCAAATGACAGCCATTACTTTGTGATTCCTAATTTGCTTAGGAACGGTTTCACTGATAGATGAATGATTGATCCGTAACTATGAGTGTACACATTAGTGGTATGCATAAGTGTATTTTGGATACACAAATGTGTGCAATCATAGTTGCTGCATTGATAGTTTTAGCCGCAGCTCTGCTCACACGTCATGCCATAGGCATCATATACACAAGTTTGTTCCTCGCTCTTTGACTGGCTTGCTAACCACGAACCAAGACAGACATTTGGTGAATGTTAAAAATGTCACGTAAACTAGAACCAATCAGCTTGAATAAAATCAGTGAACTCAGAGCCCTCATGTGGAGCATAGCTGCTGTCAGTGTAAGAACTAGAGTACATGTAATGTGTAACGCACACATCCAGCAGTATAAGGCTTGATGGTATTTACACGGTAGTAGCAAACACAGACGAAGATATGATATATCAGGATGACCTCTCTTGTTGGTTGCTGGGGGCTGAGCAGATACGAGAATACACCTCCAGCAGTGACGTCATTCAGTTCTGAAGCCAAAATTTAATATCTTGCTTGCTTACGTTCGCCCGATGACTAAAGTATTCTTGCGTATTCGTAGACTGTAGAATTCCTCCTCGTCATCTGCCCTTAAATGGATGTTAAGTGGGTGTGCTTGCGTTGTGTTGTGGTTTGCAGTATAACTGTTATAATTGCGCCTTTCGGCCCAACACATCCGACTTCAGAACGACATTTTTGAGTAGCGGATTGTCTTCCAAAATTTAAGCTCTAAACACAGTCAATCAATTTAGTCTATTCCTGAAATGTCTATGGCTCCATTCTTTAGTCGAGTCGAACCTTTGTTTATGACCTGCAAGTAAAATTAGATTTCTTTGAATAATGAGTTCGTAATTTTGGCTCTTGGACTTTAATAACAAGGATCTGTGTATCGTAATTTCACGAGATATAATCCTATTTTATGATGCCTATAATTCGCTGAAAGTGTTTTTCTGTTGTTTTATGATATTTATAAATGTTAAAAAAAAACAAGTGGTTGCGTGTAACATCTACACCGCGGCATGGTTTACCCGATTATACTGTACTTTTTAATTGTTATTCTATCATACATTTTTGGGAACATGACTTTCTTTTTTCTCTTTGTAGAGACAGAATAAGGAAGCTAAATTTAGACCTTTATCAGTTATAGTTTACTGATCCTGATGTTGCCAGAACTTATCCTTGGCAGCTCTCAGAACATAATCATTCTCTGGCCACATTGAACGTAAATTGTTAAATAATTAAATTATTTGTTATTATTTTAACAATGGCAACAAATAAACCATTATATATACAAGTTAAGTAAGGAACACATTTAAAAAACAACAGACACTTTACAAAAGGTAACAGATTATTTATTTTATTGACGAGCCACTCATGAGTTTCAGAAGTAAACAAGGCCTGTAGAACAAGCAGTTCAAGTTCCAAATGTTGAGCAATAAATGATGTCATGTTAGACCACATTGGATTTGGCCGTGATGATGCAGTCGACAGATTAAATCACATTACTAAACATATATATATAAGTATATATATATAAGTCAGAACATTTTATGAAATAGTTAAGATTAAACTAACAAAGAGCAGCCAAATCGCGTAACATAAAATTTCGAATTGCTGAATTTCAATTTTGTTATAAAAAATAGTTGTGCTTCATTCCTGCAATGGTTCTCAACTTGACATTACCACTGTAGACCTATAGTCTCTGGGTACAGACAACAACACACAATTACACTTAAAATATTCTCTATCAAATGTTTAGACAATGATCAAAGTTACGGCATAACAACTAAATACTGGCTATATTAAAAAAATAACATGGGTGTGCTGTCAAGGGCATGATGGTGTTCACTAAGGTGACCAGACGTCCTGATTTTTCTGGGATAGTCCCAATTGGTTACTGTTTTTCCAAACTTTGTCCCGGATTTGTTACTGTCCTGAATGTGTCACGATTTTGGCTGATTTTTTAGCTTTTGTCCCGGATTTGTTAAAATGCATTATGGACACAAACGTTAACTAATTTTACCAATATGGTAAACGTCTCTTCGACTTAAAAAATAGACATTATTCCACTGTTGTGTAGAAAATGTTTAAAAGTTGAACTGGCTGTTCAGTTGGCGAAACAGTAACAGTAAAATGCGCTCCAAGTTTTAAATCTTGAATACTGAAAATGAAACTCAAAAAGAAGCATCATTGCGGCCACGACATTTCATATTTTTGTGTATTCATTTTTTATTTTCGTTTACCGACGAACTAATTCTTTTTATCGTATTGTTTAATGATAGATAGTATTGCATTTATTAGATTGTATTTACATTGTGCATTCAGTTACTTGACATTTTAATGTTTAAGAACTTACGCTATGCATATGGTATAGTCATAGAACATTATTATTTAAACTATAGTTAGTTTGTAAAGTTTATAATTGTTGCAACAAATGGCATCAAAACGTAAATGCAGCTTCAATCAAGATTTACAAAAGGAGTATACCTTTCTTATAAAAATGTCTACATCATACTTCACTGTAAGATGCAGTATATGTGCCTCTGGGTTTTAGATTAACCATAGTGGACGTGGTGATATTAGGGATCACATAAATAGTGCGAAACATAAGAGAGCTGTCCCTACAGCTGCATCAAGCTCGTCGATAACAACATTGTTATGGAGCTGAGCAGATTGGTAACAAAGAACAATTAGCTGTTACAGAAGGTGCATCTGCCTATCATACAGTGATACACAATCACACATTTAGATCTATGGACTGCACCTACAAATTACTTCAGGTTAATTTAGAACCAAAATTTGCTTGTGCGCGTACGAAAACAGAAGCCATTAATCGAAATGTGTTCACGCCTCAAGTTCAAAACGAGTTGAGATGTGACCTAGAAAACTCAACATTTATTTCTATACTGACAGATGTCTCCAACCACAAGGAAATCAAGATTTTCCCTTCCCTTTGGCAGATGCTTTGATGACAATAAGGGACTGAAAGTTAAAATATTAGAATTGATGTCATTGCCAGGAAAATATAGTATTACCTATTGATGTTAAGATGATCATTGTTAAAGTTTATCTGCAATTCAAATCATACACAGTTAGAGGTGAAAGTCTCAAGGAATTTTGCTAGTTTGTGAACACAGACTTCCAGATGACTTTTGGTTATGCACAAACTAGGTGGCTTCCAATGTTGACTGGTGTTGAAAGGGTTTTTCACATGCTCCTGCCTTTAAAATCATATTTTCAGTCTCAAGACATATGCCCAGTTGTTATTCTTTGAAAACCCCCTATCAGAAGCATGGCTTATTTTTGTTCACAGTCAAGCATCCTCTTTACACGAAGCAGTGCAGAAAGTAGAAGGACATGTGGTCACTGATTTTGAAGTAATTGACAACATCAATGGTTTGAGAACTATCTTGGAGTCCAAATTCGAAGATAGTTTCTTGCCATCAAGAGTTAAGCTAATTCTTGAGAAGCTGGAAATGGAAGGAATTCAACAAGATGATGTCAACAAGTTTAAATCCAGTGTTTATTCATTCTATGAAACGGCTTTAAGTTATTTGAAGAAATGGGCTGCAAATAATTTTCAAAACCTTAATGCCCACAGCTGGATAATGTTGAATAGAGCGCCAACATTTCAAACGCAAAAATTAAACTAAATGGGAGTTTTAAACTTGATAATGGATTTAAATTCCTGGCAGCTTTTGGGATGGTAAGAATTGCTTAGTAGGCCTGTTCTGGCTTGTGGGCCATAGATTGCCCACCTCTGCTGTATGTGTTCCAAGTATTCTGGTATTTGATGTTCCAGCGTTGGCATTATTCTTAGTTCTAATCTTTTTTTTCTCTTTGGTATTGTTATTTGTTCCTATTTTGCTCCATACTATTGTTTCGGCTTTAGTCTCTCAATTAAATGAGTGTCCTAACAATGGACAGAAGTTATTATTATAAAGGTAATGATCACATTGATAGATACGCTTATATCATCAGTGAGTCATTGAGTGAGAAAGTCATACAGGGCCAGATAATGAAACCTAGACAATATAGATGATACATGGAACCTTCTGAAATCACATATCATTGATTGTGCAATTTCTTCCTTTGGTAAAAATAAATACTACAACTAGGATTTGAGCTCAAGAGAACCCAACAAAACGTATTCAACTCAAAGAGATGAAGAATAAGGCGTTCCTAACATTAAGGTATTATCCATGCCAGAATACAACATATCAATTTAAACAAGAAAAGGCAAGAGTACAAGTGAAATCAAGGAGATGTGCTAACGAATACCTGTCAACTCTTTATTATATGATCCAGAAAGCTGCCTGGCTGGACGATTACAAATAACAATGTACAGCATCAAAGTTGCTCTAGGACCAAACATCTAAAAAATTGCTCTCAGAAGACACAAAATGGTGAGTACATCAGTGACAAAACTAAACAGTTGGAAAGCAAAGTCAAACATTACTCAGGTCTCTAGACTCTAGCCTGAACATTTATCCTGGCTACACCTGATGGCGGTTTATAAAATGTTACTTTATACATTGTAAGGGGTTTAGGTTCATGGGGTTTAGGTTAATGGGGTTTAGGTTCATGGTCTGTATACTTCAACAGTTCCTTGTCGTTTTGAGAGAAATCTCTTAGGATAAAGCCTTTTACTCGATGCAGTAATTCATCTTCAGGATAATATAATAAAGAAAGACAATTGTAGATAATTGAGCGAAAGAAAGAAAAAAAGAAAGAAAGAAAGATAATTCAATTTACTTTCGTGAATTTTGTTTCTTCCTTTAAGACGCCAAAGTGAGAAGTTTTTTTAAAATTTTCATTTACCTTCAGCATGTCAGTATTTGGGTTTGTTCTAATGTGTTTGCTTTCATTCTTCTTTACTGTCTTCATTTTGCTCTCTTTCCTGTTATCTAAAGCTTACACATTTTACTACCTGATGTAAGACGTCGTGGGTCCGGCGTTAGATCGTGTGACATGCATGTATCACTAACATTTCTCACTTTTTTGTTCGTATTATGCTCTCACGTGGAAATATTTAAATGATGATCAATGTATGTGTCCTTGTATTTGCGATTTGGTCCCAGTAAATATATTACAGACATAATTGCAAAATGTGTGCCATTTCTGAGATCTGTGTTTCACAGGCATATACGAATATTGATATTTCCTGTGTGTACAGTTTTATAATAACACATACCACTCTTGTTCTTCTGTATCCGTTATGTGACTACCCATGTTAAATGGGCGTTATGCGAGCGCATAGACTGCCAGAAAGAGATCAAAGGAAGAAAAGCAATATCAACACAAACATTAAACGCCATGAATAATATGTGACACAATACCAACATGCCAGTAAACTTACTCAGGACATGTATCTTCTCAACTTTTGTGTGAATTATCGACAATTACGGAAGGAAAATTTGATTTATTGGAAACAAGATACAACAGGAAAATCATTCATACATTGAAAAACTAAAATGAATAATGAAGACATTTAAATATTTTAACATTTAACAGAACTGATTTATAAACAACAATGTGCAGAGCAAATTAAAATAATACTACCACTTCAAACGACACAGCGGGTTATAAAGAACATTAATTTAAGACATGGTTCATGGGTAATATGAGGGGCAGACCAAGAAGGAGTTGGTTACAAGACACAAGGTAACTTTGAACATCAGAACAGGAGAAGTTGGATATCTGGCTATAGAGAGAGATTCTTTCAGACGGTATGTGGTGAATGCAACATTCTGTAAAGGACATACGACTTGGTGATGTGAGCTCTGATGTGTAGTGGTTTCAACAAGCTGCAATATTTACATCTTTCGATTCAATACATTTGTCTTCAGAACGGTATTTTTGGTACGGGATGTGTTTCCACTTTGATTCTTACTGACTTGACAAGATCGGTTAGTTTGTTTCTGTGGGTACTATTGGGGGATGTTTTAGGATCTTCATCATTTGTTGTCATTGATCCTAATGTGGGCAGTTAGTGACTTTAACAGTCGTAATTGTAAAGAGTGAAAACGAGTTACAAGAAATGTTAGACATTATAGGGAAGGAAAGCAACAATAAAGGACTCAACATTAAAAGCAAAAGGACTGTCATAATGGTAAATAGACAAACCCGCAATTCATAATAAAGACAAGCGCAAAAAATATGAAAACTGGTAAATTAATTTAAACATCTGGGAACAGTGCTAAACGCAAATGTTAGATGTACAACTGAAGTAAGATGCAAAATGGTTCAGGCAAAAGTAGCTTTCCAGAAAATGAGGAAAATACTGGGCAATCCATTTTTGACAATGGAAGCAAGAAAAAGAGTTCTTAAATGTTATGTAGAGCCAGTCTTAATATATGGATATGGATCATGGACAATATGACAGCAGAGAAGAAAATTACTGGAGACTAGAAACGTGATTTTACAGAAGAATACAATATACAGCTAAGAAGCGTATTGAAAACGTTCTAAAAGAAGCCAAAGCAAAGACGGAGTTAATTTACAAGATTAAGAAGAAACAATCATTATTATTAATCCGTGGATGAAAAAGGAACAGCTGTTTTGTGACAACTCGTAAAGTTGAGGGACTAAGAGATAGAGGGAAGTAAAGAGAAAATATACCAGACTGCTTATGAGAATGTCTTAGCAGAAGGTCAACAACAGAAATGATAAATAACTGTCGAGATTGAAATTTGTGGAAAGACATGATCACCAACGCCAGCAGGCATGGTACCTGATGATGATAAATGATAGCCCCAGATAGACTCCCTTTATTCCTACTTGCTTGGCCAGACTAAGTTTCATTAAGGACAGCGAGTAAGGATATGGATCAGTTTTGATTCATCGATCTTCATTCCCCCAGTCATAATTAATCGCTAACGTCATTCGTACCATACGACGTGAGATATTACCCGCGAATATTAAATAATTAGTTTATCTTAACAGACACAAACATAAGTGAGCGTGCACACACACACGTGATGTAACAAATATATAATGTAAAATGTGAGTTAAATAAATTATACATTCCAGTAACAACAGACAATATACAATTGATCAATCAAAATTTTGTTTAATTCTAATTTCATTGTTTACAAAGCATGTAATCTAAAGGTCAGTTTTGGGTTTTAACAGTAGCAAAGATCCATACTAACAAGCAGTTGTGTTTGCCTTGTACGTCATGTTAGACTCAATGTGAGCTTGATGATAATGCAAGCACTTGATAGAGTACCTACATTGCTTTATAAATGTCGAGGCGTGTGACAGAAACCGTAAATTGCTGAATTTATAAAAATAATTACTCTCATTTCAGAGTTGCTCAAGATCTTGGCAGGTTCATTCATTGGATCATGTCTCATGTCCTATGAGCTGTTCATGGGTTGGAAATAGATAGAAAATAATAACTCATTAAATGAATGTCTTCGCTACCAGCCTAATCTTAACATATTTAAATATGGATATCTCACATGTAGTCCTCTTCTAATTAAAGAAAAGGAAAAAAAACATATCTCCCTATAATGAGTCTTCCCTGACAGTCTTTAAGAGACCTATGATTAAGAGCTGGTACTAAAATGTTCTAACAAACATGTGAGTATACAATGTCATGAATTTATGAATAAATATCAACAGGTTCATAGGTTACTAAAAATATAGCATAAAAAGAAATAAATATATTCACTGATACATTTGCCTTGACCTATCAATGTCAAGTGAATTCTCTTCCCTACTATTTACATATTAGTGTCTGCTGTGTTTTGAAACGTGTTGTCCAGTCCGGCGGTCCACATGAAAGATTTCTTGAAAATTGGCTATCTAACCTTGGCATCTCCTTGACCTTCATAAAGGGCGGTAGCTATTTGAATTTCGGACCCTAAGAATGTAGACCAGTAGAAAGTTGTACCGGATCAAAAAGTTCCAGGACGTTTTGATGTGAGAATTCGACTTGGTATACGCCCACTTGTAACTTTCAACGATAATGGTGGGAGACTCACGTCAAATGTCATAATGAGAGAACAATGAAGCTGATTCAGATCATTTTTCAACATTTCTCGCGGTGTTCCTAAGAACATACCAAACCTGTCTTAACATTAATCTAATGTAGTATGCATTGCGTTAGACGACAAACGATGTACTCACAAAGATTTATTAACTGGAAAGACCGCAGCAGATGAATTAGAATCATATCACGTGGAATCCTCACCGTGGAACCTTCAACTGACTCCATACAGGTAACTATTGGCGCCTTCATCAGAGTATGAATGACACAGCACGACACAGAAACATACCAGATTTCCAGAGCACAGGCCAGTTATGTCATAAATCTGATGAGAGTAAAGGGAAGGCACTGCTTGCCTGCTACATTGAACAGAGTGACCAAAGAAATGGGACTGTGAGATTGAGGATACGGGATCACTCTCAGAATTATGTGAGGGGATGTAGTGGTGGGAGAAGATCTCACAATCACAACCGACAAATTTGCACAACACTTTAAAGGTCACACGACACTGCTCCTGGTCCAGATAGTGTTCGGTACGACAACATCCGCGATCTAGCCGACGACGACTTGCAAAACCTGGCCAAAGAATGTAATGTCACCTTGAACAGAAACACGCATTCACAGCCACATTTTGAGGTTATAAATATAACAAATATGACATCACCGAAGGCTTCCACAGACGAGAAAAGACATTTTTTGCTGCTATAAATCTGGAGGATGCAAACAGTAGATCACCATTTGAATACTTCATGAATATGCTCCTCAAACTGTCGGTGCACCCTTCCTCATTAAATGGATCGCTTTTTCAAAGGAAGGAGAAATTCAGATGTAAAAGTTGGTCTTCTGAGCCAACATCCATTTGTCCAGGGCACAGGGCTCATCATTGTCACCAGTTCTATTTAACGTGTACACAATAACGATCATGGAACAACAGCTGGATGGAAGGGGAAGAACTATGACTTTTGCTGATGATATTCTGGTATATCGACAGGGAAGTGACATAGTGAAATCACCGCAATTCCACAATGCAATACGAACTCGATCGCTTCACTTCCTGGTGTTGAGTATCATGTGCATTGGTTAAACCTAATAAAGCATCAGTTGCATCGTTCTCCCTTAACAATCATATCGTTAATACAGAAACACCGGTAGTAAGAATGGGAGCTGACGAGATGACCAGGGACAGGATGATGACATACCTCGGAGTTATGTTTTGATCGCACCCTGTGTTTTCGGGGCCACGTAGACCATGTAATAACAAAATCCCGAAATGATTAGCCGCCTTGAAGGTCATGGCAGCTGCCAACGTCGAGCAGAGGGTACTTAACCTTCTGTTCCAAGAAATAGTCCGCGCACCAATCGAGTTAATCCTGACAATTCTTATTGTTGGTAAGACGCAAATTTAAAAGGTGGAAAAAATACAGAATGAAGGTATGAGCATTATCTTGGGGTGTACGAGGGACACTCCTTGTGTAGCAATGAGTTAACATTCTTGACTGCCCAACCATGGATGAAAGGATCAAGATCTGGAGCGCACAATAATACCTGAATTAAACGCAGATAAAGAGCATCCATTGCATGTTGAGCTCAACACAGGAAATGGGGTCAGGCTAAACAGAGGAAAATCATGAATGGGATGAGAGGAGAAGATGACAACAAACAGGTCTGTCCTACGTCATTCAGGGTACATTCCCATGTATTGTCACACTCGACAGGAAAAGTAGGGAACAGAACTCAGCCGTGGTCAATGTGGAGATCAGCGGTCTCATCTGGGGTAACACCGATGAGAAACATGCAGACTTCTATACAGACGGATCTGTAATACGACACCAAAGAAGTTCATGGTCATTTACGGCACGTTCGGCAGACAGAATAGTCAAGAAAGACAGTGATGCACACGTTGTGGGCACGAGTAGCATGACGATGGAGGTGATAGCAGTGACCAAGTCATTCATATGGTTAGAATCACAAGACTACACCCATGTCTGTATACTGAGTGATTCGATGAGCATGAGAAGAAAGGTGGAGGCGGTGTAATAGAGGAATAGCGAAAGAAAGACGGCGAGTGAGCGGGGAAGAAAGACATTGTGTGTGTAGAGAACGTGTCAATAACGTTATATTCAGCTCAGGGGGCTAAGTGTGAAATTGTGAGTAAGGTTCACTGGTGACCAGTTATTGGAAGAGGAAAGAAAGAGAATGATGTTTTAGGAACGTGAGGAGGTTAGAAAAGAGAGAATGATGGACCGGTCAACAGAGGTCACCGGAGGGCTGGTGGGAGGTGGCTATCAGCATTCGGATAGTTTTTAGTTGTGTGGTCAGCTGTCAGTAGGTTAAGACAGGTAGCTCCAAATGTGTGTATCCATATACAGCATGGTGAGATATTCATTCGTGTATATAATAAATGTAGATAGTCTTGGGAGATATCACTTGTTGTGCAGATAATTCCATGGAGAGTCTTGTGTTGTATATATGTCTTTGTACAACAACATTTCATGGACATTTGCTGGGATAGGTTAAATCTTTGGCCAGTGGATTGTCATGGGCAGTTTTGTGAGATGTGAGCCGATGGAGACGACGGGTAGAACAGAGTCCATCTAGTGTTAGTGTGGCAACATACGAGCAGTGTACTCCAATTTGTGAAGCAAATATGTAGTGAAACAGTCAACCAATAGTTTTTATGAGGGTCGTGTGACTGAGGCCAAGAACTGAAGGGACTGGAACATGGAACTTGTGAGTTTCTTGTGCAAGTGCAGCAGTCTCACCAAGTATTCATGCAAATTTGCGAGGAGGCAGTTATTTCAAATGAGTCCTAATGTGAATAAGTAAGTAAGGAAGTAAAGGCATCAATATGTGTAGAGATGTGAAGCTACTGTAAAGCTGATGATAATAGCAATACCAAAAAAAGAAAAGAAAGTGGTATGGTGACAGTTTTACGTGGTAATATACATAACAAAAGTCGACGTTTCGGCCAGGTAGAACTTAGGCTGGAACAACAAACAACAACACGCAAGATATATATATATATATATATTTATTTAATTCGGGACGAAGTCCCTTGAGACTAGAAACTGAGTTTTAATCCACTTTTTTCCTGGCAGCCGTGTGCACAGGGGACGCTCGCCGCATAGTCAGATTACTTCGACTTCGGAGATACTCACATCTTTTCAATGGATGAGTAAATGACGTTTCAGGTCGAGCCTCGCTGCTGAGAGCAGGGATGGTTGCCGCTGAGAGAAATCATCAATAAAAAGGCCGACACCTTGCCTCGAGAACAACCAGTCCCCCAAATATATATATATATATAAGGATATGTAAACAAATCCAACCACTTGACGATAATATACTAGATACTCAAGAAAGGACATAAAAAAGGTCACTTCCCTGTGTTGCAGAGCGTGGTCAGCCTCTGAATGGACTAAAATTAGAAGGCGGGATGACAAATTATATTTCTCAATGACCATCAGTCAAGCGAGAAGACGGAACGGAAGGGCTATAAAAATATGGCGAGGTGGGCACAAGATATGTATACACTGTGCATATCTAAATCAGTGTGCACCCCGAATCGATGTGTAAAAAGTGTATATATTATATATAATATATATAATATATATACATATATATATAATAAATTATATATATATATATATATATATATATATATATATATATATATATTGCCACAAAGCACACAAAAGAATACCCAAAGGTTCCCAAATGTGCCAAACATTATGAAGTCAAATATATATTGTTAGCAGGGAAAGTTTTATTACGCCCCTTCTTATTTGATTGTAATCCGTGATCGCTGATCGCCTTGCCGTGTCGTCTTGATGTAACCCCGTGATGTCTGTGGTTTCTTTCGTACTTCGCGCTGTATCTTGTGGTTACCGCTCTGACCCCGTCAGTTCGTTCGTCGCAAGTCAAGGATACTGCTGGACTGATTCGATAGACTCAACAACAACTGTGTGATAACATAAATGTTCAGCCTTTATTTCATTCACAGTACATGCCCTCGAGTTTCGAGGGAACACATTGACATTGACTTCCACAAATTCGTGGGCTTATTATACACCATGCACTGCAAACACGTTCGTACACGTCCCAGATAAATATCAAAGTTCAGCTGACCACAGGACAAGTGCCAGAATTGAGTGGCGAGTTCCCCGTGCCACACATCAATGGACCATTTTTACAGTTCAATTAATAACACACCCGTGGCTGACTTGCATAGTGAACTCAATGTATAATTATATCAAATAAACGCTCTTGCTCTCACCTTCCTTGTAGTTTACAAAGTTCAGTACATAACATACATTTGGCTAACTTGAGTGGTGAGCCCAATGTAAAATATCGCAAAGAAACGCTCTTGCTCTCACCTTCATTGTAGTTTACAAAGTTCAGTTAATAATAACACATTTATCTGACGTGAGTAGTGATCTCACTGTCTAACATCACTGAAACGCTCTGAATCTAGTATTTCTTGTACTTGTAAAAGCTCAGCGAATAATAACACACTTAGCTGACGTGATTAGTGATCCCACTGTCTAACATCACTGAAACGCTCTGAAGCTAGCATTTCTTGGACTTGTAACAGCTCAGCCAATAATAACACATTTAGCTGACGTGAGTAGTGATTTCACTGTCTAACAAATCACTGAAACGCTCTGGATCTAGCATTTCTTGTACTTGCAAAAGTTCAATTAACTAACTATCAGCACACTCGCCTGACAGAGTGCTGTTGATGTCTCCTTCGTTGGAAGTTACTGCTTCATTGACACTGCTTGTATTTCGTGCACTTCTGGTAGCTTTTTCACTGGGCTGTCTACCCTAATAATTACTGTTTCGCTACACTTACTTAGGCCACACACTACTTGTACTGCCACACACATTTTATGACTAGTTCCTATGAAGTTGGGAAGGCTAACTGTCCACCTACTGTCTCGACCAACTCTCCCAGTTCTCTTGTCTTGCGCATTCCTGACAACTCACTCGTCACATCCGCACTCTCTTAATTTCACGAGATTTTTCTCAGCTCCTCCTGATTGACTCGTGTTCACTATTTTCTCGAGCACTTGAACACCTATCAGCCCTCCTTCCTAATTATCATCCCTTTGTTTACATCTAACCATTCTCTCATTAACTTACCTATCACTGCTATGTCCTTTTTCAAACTTACTATTGCTATAGTCTGTTTCAACCCATACCTCCGCTCTACACTGTTTCATTGCCTTCTATCTTCTCCGAGTTATTGAAACACCCTTAATAACTCTGTAACTCCCATTCCCCTCTTATTTACATCCACTCCTCTTTAGCTCCTATCATGGATCTCCTCTACCCTTACTTCCTTTCCTCTCACTACTCTTCTACCCTTTTACTTATATCTTCCGTATTTTGTCTCATAACTATCATATATGTGATAACTTTTATTATCATCTCTCCCTCTATCATAATGTTGCTTATATCTATTATTCATTTGATCCCCTGTCATATCCCTTCTAAAATCATAAACATCCGGTTGCACCTCGTATCTATCCTTCCATATTCTATCATCTTGTTCACCGTATAAATCATTGTTTCTATATCCATCAACATCAGTTTGATTCTCTCTTACCTCGTTTATATTTCTCTTATATCTGTGATAACCTTCCCTCTTATTTTCTCTACTCTTACCATTATACGGTTGCCTCTTCTCTTCCACATCAGATATATCCTTAAACATTCTCTCCTCTTGTTTTCTTGTTAGTCTTTCCATGTCAGATGCAATTAGATTTCACAGACCCCCCTTACTTTCTGCCTCTTGTGTTTTTTCTGTTTCTTGTGATCTCTCCGTTTTACTCATTGTTATTGCTTCTATTCTATGGGTTCTATCCACCCTATACCTTGCACTTGGTAACATACCCTCTATGTTAGCAGTGAATTTCTCTATTATCTTTAACATTTTGTCCCCACTATCCTGCGCCTGCATTTGTGCATCCCCTTTCTCTTTTATTAATAATATGTTCTCATTAAAACTATCTACCTGTGTTCCATCCAGTCTATGTCTTGCACCTTTTAATATATCTTCCTCTATACCACTACTGCATTCCATTTCACTGCCTAACTTTTCCCTCGTATTTTGAGTTTTAATCCCATCTTCGTCTTTGTCTCCCCTTGTCACTACTCTTTCATTAACAATATTAACCTGCACCCCTCTATCTCTTCTGTTTGTTTGTTTGTCCGTCACTGTTCCCCTATTTCTTGTTCCCTTTTCTACCATCTGTGTAGTACTATCTATGCTCTCTTTTATTTCAGTCTGTGTGTACTTTTCTTCTTTTTCAATCTCCCTAACTATGTCATCGTCCGTACCCACTCCGATATTAATATATTTTTTTCATGTCCCTATCCTCTAACTTCGTCTGGGTCTCCCTTGTCTCATGTGTCCTCTTTACTTTCCTACTCTTTTTTGATTTCCTAGAACCTAACTTTTCTACTTTATTCATGTCATCTTCATCTGCCGTCAGAAAATCTTCATTGTCAGATATATCCACTGTCTGATCTGCTATTGTGTCCATTGTCCTAATAACCTTGTCATTCTGTTTTCTGATCCTGTTATTCACCCAGATACCATACAACCTATTATTTATTTTATTCTCTAGCCTATCTTTTCTCCCTCTACTATTGTGTCTATAAAATGGTTTTGCCTTTCGGTTGTCTTGGTATTTGTTTCTTATTACTGGTCTGTAAATTTGCACTGTTATTTTGCTACTCTTTATTGTATGTTCCATATTTAAAATAGTATTAACTATGCTACTGTCTTTATAAAGTACTATGACAGTATTTCTGTTGTCTTGTCTCTCAATGAATTTGTAAAACATTATCTTTCCAAATGTACTAAAATAATTCCTAATCTGTTGTTCTGTAATATCCTTCTTTAAGTTGTGTACTATTATCTTGCAGCTATTAGTTCTGGCTGCCATCTTTGTTGCTGTTTAACACTCTTCGCCCTCGTCTCTTACTTTAACTGCCCTTTCTCTTTCCTATCAATCTACTGTTACAACACGCTTTCAATAGTTTCCCTTCCTATACACAATGTCAATACCCCTGAGTTTCCTCCCCACTCTTACCTGTGATTTACTGTCTCCACCAACTATGTCTCTATTATTACCATTTTAGTACATATCTCATCATAACACATCTTACACCACATAAAAATATGCATCTATGGTTGTATTGCATCCGTCCTGCATTACCTCACAAACACTTCTACTCCCTTACAAAAATGTATACATCAACATATTTATATCATTCCTGATTCATACACTTCACATTTGTTGTCATTTTTCTCATACCCTGTTTTCGTTATATAGCATCACCATCATGTGTGTCCTGTGTCGTATAAACCTACTACACTGAACCTCTATGTGTTTACCTTTATCTCTGTCAGCTCTCTCTAATGTTTCTCCCTTTCCTTCTCTTCCTACTCTAAAAAAAAAATTCACTGGCCACCCATGATGGCGATTTGTTGAATACACTCTTTTTTGACAACTATTCTTTTTATTACTCATTTACTCTTAATTATCATCTGTGGATCAAAAGAAAACATTTCAATAATGCATTATTACAATCTTTAACATATTGAATTACTCTGCTTGACGATCCTTGAAATGTCACTATCTCTTGTCCATGAATGTCTTTCTCCTACACAATTTACAATATATTACCGTAGTAACTTCTCTGTCGCTGTGATCTCCCTTCTTTGCTTAACACATGTTCTATTTAACACACATAATCCATATTGAATTTTGTCAATATGCCCTAACTTATAGGTACCTGTGACCCACTCACAGCGCAGTTGTACTCACTTAAACCTGACGTCGTCACCGGCGCCATTTGTTAGCAGGGAAAGTTTTATTACGCCCCTTCTTATTTGATTGTAATCCGTGATCGCTGATCGCCTTGCCGTGTCGTCTTGATGTAACCCCGTGATCTCCTTGGTTACTTTCGTACTTCGCGCTGTATCTTGTGGTTACCGCTCTGACCCCGTCAGTTCGTTCGTCGCCAGTCAAGGATACCACTGTACTGATTCGATAGATTCAACAACAACTGTTTGATAACATAAATGTTCAGCCTTTACTTCATTCACAGTACATGCCCTCGAGTTTCGAGGGAACACATTGACATTGACTTCCACCAATCTAAATTCGTGGGCGTAGTATACACCATGCACTGCAAACACTTTCGTACACGTCCCAGATAAATATCAAAGTTCAGCTGACCACAGGACAACTGCCAGAAGTGAGTGGCGATTTCCCCGTGCCACACATCAATGGACCATTTTAACAGTTCAATTAATAACACACCCGTGGCTGACTTGCATAGTGAACTCAATGTATAATTATATCAAATAAACTCTTGCTCTCACCTTCCTTGTAGTTTACAAAGTTCAGTTAATAATAACACACTTAGCTGACGTGATTTGTGATCCCACTGTCTAACATCACTGAAACGCTCTGAAGCTAGCATTTCTTGGACGTGTAACAGCTCAGCCAATAATAACACATTTAGCTGACGTAAGTAGTGATCTCACTGTCTAACAAATCACTGAAACGCTCTGGATCTAGCATTTCTTGTACTTGCAAAAGTTCAATTAACTATCAGCACACTCGCCTGACAGAGTGCTGTTGATGTCTCCTTCGTTGGAAGTTACTGCTACATTGAAACTGCTTGTATTTCGTGCACTTCTGGTAGCTATTTCACTGGGCTGTCTACCCTAATAATTACTGTTTCGTTACAATTACTTAGGCCACACACTACTTGTACTGCCACACACATTTTATGACTAGTTCCTATGAAGTTGTGAAGGCTAACTGTCCACCTACCGTCTCGACCAACTCTCCCAGTTCTCTTGTCTTGCGCACTCCTGACAACTCACTCGTCACATCCGCACTCTCTTAATTTCACGAGATTTTTCTCAGTTCCTTCTGATTGACTCGTGTTCACTATTTTCTCGAGCACTTGAACACCTATCAGCCCTCTTTCCTAATTATCCCCCCTTTGTTTACTTCTAACCCTTCTCTCACTAACGTACCTATCACTGCTATGTCCTGTTTCAAACTTACTATTGTTATAGTCTGTTTCAACCCATACCTCCGCTCTACACTGTTTCATATCTACATAAATAGGTATGGTAGCGCATGGGAATAAGAAATGTGTAGTAGGTTTCCTATGTGTATGAGAGCGATATGTTTATACCTTGGGAGGGGGGACAGCAAACCCAATTGGGCAATAAGGCGTTTTTCAATGGCGAACCGTCTGCGATTGCTGGAGTGACACGAGACAATGATAGTGACTTGCATATCAGGTTTACCACTATGGCCAGGGGAGTTGAAATAGACAGACACCGGGCTTTCGATCTTTTGTTCCACATCACGAAGATGCTCACAAAATCAGTCATTCAAGCGTCGTCCCTCTCTCGCCCAAATAGATCATCTGGCAATGCTTACATATTATGGCGTAGATGATATTCCGTGACACACAAGTAAACCCCTCCTTGATGTCGAATCGCTTATTAATGAACAAGACCGAATGGGTGCAAAGTACGTAGTCGCAAGTTCTTCAAAAACGACGTCCACAACAAACAGTACCAAGGTGTTTGTGGTTTGAGCGGGGGAGGCTGCTCGTAATAAGAATGCCTCTCAGACTCATGTCTCGTTGGAAGGCTGTCAACGGAGGATCAATGAAAAGTAGGCGGGTAGTGGGATCTACTACACATTTCTTACCTCCCATGCGTTACCATACCTATACATGTAGATGTATTTGTCTGCATATATTGGCACATTTGGGCACCTTTTTGTTTTCTTTTGGGTGCTTGGTGGCAATATATATATATATATATATATATATATATATATATATATATATATATATATATATATACGGATCTATGCTTGTACGCATGTATTGTTATATACACATGTTTCTATTTACACATCGGTTCGGGGTGCACACGCAGAGTTAGATATGCACAGTTTATACATATCTTGTACCCATCACCCCATATTTTTTAACCCTTCCGTTCCGACTTCTCGCTTGACTGCTGGTCAGTGAGATATACGGTTGGCCATCCCGCCTACTCATATTAGTTCATTCAGAGGCTGACCACGTTCTGGAACACAAGGAAGTGACCCTTTTTTACTTACTTTCTTGGGTATCTAACATATTATCGCCATGTAGTTAGATTTGTTTACATATCCTTATATATATATATATATATATATATATATATATTGTTGTTTGTTGTTCCAGCTGATGCCTACTTGGCCGTAACGTCGACATTTGTGTTGTCCATTACCACGTAAGGCTATCACCATACCACTTTTGTATTCTTTTTTTTTTTTAGTGTTACTAATGTGAATGCCGCTGAGGGTGTAAGCGGAGTAAAGACCGCCGTGAGGTGACATCATCATATCTACAGTGAGGGTGATGATCATTATAGTCATATCATAAATTTGACGTAAAGGCTTGCGCATGATTGTAGTGACATTGCAAGATCTAACAGTTGTATTATTCATGTGTGTCGAGTGAGAGGCCGACACTTTATTGTGAGTGAGATGAACATTATGGCCATATCAGAAGTTTGACACGAGCTAAAGGCTCGCGCATGATTATTGTGACATTGAGCGATTTACAGTTATATTATTCATGCGTGTCGAGTGAGAGGTCGACACCCCTAGTTTTGATGAGATGCTTATTAGAGTCTTATCAGGAAGTGGTAGTTGAACAAAGTTCAGAACTAAAATATCCCCTTTATATTGGATTCATAGATTACGAAAAGGTATTTGATAGTTTAGACAGAAGAATGCAGTGGAAGTTGCTGAGTCATTATTGAATCCTCATACAGTTTATTAACCTGATAAAAACAATGTATGAAGGAACGAGATGTAGTGTGTTGCATGAAGGACAGCGTACAGAAGTATTTGAAATAAAAACAAGGGGTAAGGCAGGGATACCTTCTGTCTCCATTTTTCTTTCCACTGGCCATTTATTGGGTATTGAAAATAACTCAAAACAACAGAAATGGAATCCAGTGGTCACTGAGCAAGCAACTTGATGATTTAGACTTGGCTGATGACTGCTCTCCTATCACACAGCCATCAACAGATACAGGGTAAAATGAGCATACTTGATGAGAGATCACATCAGCTAGGACTGAAGATCAATAGAGATAAGACCAACATTATGAGAATTAATGCAGTTGGCAATAACCAAATAAAATTATGAGAAATACCTCTATTAGACGTACAATCTTACATATATCTGGGCAGTAATATAGATGAAGAGGGAGGAATAGAAAATGATACCAAAATAAGGATATCAAAAGCAAGAGGAGCTTTCGTTGTACCAGGAAATTTATGGAAATCAAAATAAATTAGGTTAAATACAAAAATAAAAATTGTCAACTCAAATGTTAAGTCGGTCCTATTATATGGCTGTGAAACATATACGCAGAATAAATGGATGGAAATGGCAGGACAAAATCAATAACATAGAATTATGAAAATGTGCCAGTCAAATACCAGTGGACAAAAAGATACAGCGAAGACGATGGCGATGGATAGGACACACACTGCGGAAGCCAACTGAGAGTATTGCACAACAGGCCCTTTTTTGGAATCTCCAGGGGAAAAGACAAAGAGGAAGACCAAGGAATTCCAGGAGAAGACAGATAGAAGCAGAGATGGAGATGATGGGGAAGACATGGAATGATCTTAAAAGAATGGCAAGAAACAAACTGACTTGGAAAGTGTTTGTTGAAGAATGTTGCTCCACTGGGAGCATTAATAAAGTAGAAGAAGAGGATGTGAATATCACTGACGGTGTAAGCGAAGCGAAGTACGTGGTAAGGTGGCATCGCCATATCTATGGTGAAGGTGATGAACATTATAGTCATAACAGAATTTTGACGTAAAGGCTTGCGCAAAATTTTAGTGGCATTGAGTGATTTAACAGTTGTATTATTCATGTGTGTCGAGTGAGAGGCCGACACCTTTACTGCGAGTGAGATGAACATTATAGTCATATCAGAAGTTTGACGCGAGCTAAAGGCTTGCACATGATTGTAGTTTCATTGAGCGATTTCACAGTTGTATTATTCATGGGTGTGGAGTGAGAGGTCGACACCCTTACTTTGAATGAGATGATGATTAGAGTCTTATCATGAAGTGGTAGCAGGTGAAAAGCTTGCTAGGCGCCACAGTTGTGTGGTATGGAATTAACAATGTTTTTATTTGTTATAGGCGAGCACGAGCTTGCTGATTTGTTTTTAAATGCAGATGTAAAAGTAATATTGTAACATGCTGAGTCTGTGAGGTGGACAGCACTGGGTCCATTCGGGCACAGAGTGGAGTGGTGATCAGCTGAATAAAGTGAGGTGTATTTATCCACAGGGCGGATTAAACCGCTAAACACAGGTTGGAGTGTGTGTAGCAAGCCATCAGTAAACATATCGAAGTACGATCAACAATTGGGCTTTTAGGAAACACCAGCCGCAGTGTCCCCCAGTCTGCACACTACCAGCCGGTACTGTTCGATATCAGGCGAACACAGGTGTGACAGTTGGGTAAAAGAAGTTAAGGTCTACAGCGGGCTCTGTACGTATGCAATGGGTAGGGTCATTGCATAAGTCAAGCATACATAATGTCACCTTTGTCTACATCCCAGGACATACGGGAGTACGAGGAAATGAAAGAGCGGACAGGTTGGCTAGTTGCGCTGTTTTTAAGGATGGCCAACCAATAGATCGGTCGGACATCATCAATGCATTCCGGGTAATGGGAAGGACACAGGACTGCAACAACCATGAGCCCACGTCACTCCTTTGGATGAAAGAGATGGGAGTTAAGATGGGCACAGCTAGACACCAGAAGTTTAGTGGGCGTGTGAGAAGACTAATCAACCAACACAGAATTGGAGTCGTCAGTCGCTGGACACTGCGAGACATGATGATGAGGGAATCTGAGCACCTTGGGCATGTTCCGAGTGCAATGATGATGACCCGCAAATAACTTGATAACAATAACAATAACCATGTGAAAGAGGTGGAAACAAACGGCCGTCAGTCAAATTCAATGGTGGTTATATTGAACAGCTTTATAAGCTCCCACGTAGTGCGCACAATAAATTGACAACAGATGAAAGCATTATTCACATTTGCTTGTGATGTACAAAACATACACTAACTTACCTTTATGTTGACATCCTCCATCACTGAACCCTTTTGCACACGCAGAATACATCCTCCAGTACTAGTAAACCACTGTTCATCTGTATCTGTATAGATACATAAGGAAATAGGGTGACCAAACAAACAAGGAGAACAAAACGATAATGCAAAGTAAGACAATTGTTGAGTCTGAGTGATACGCTTAAGGCAAGTATTGCAATATAATTACTTTTATAATGGAGGTTCGGAGGCACACCAAGAACACATTTGGATGAGTAACATAACAAATAAACAAGTCAGCCGGTGAGAACCTGCACTGTCAAAGCAAGAGGCAGATTGAAATGGCATTCTATGGTAGCCAAACTTCGATGCGGAGACGATATTTAATGATAATGGTAGTTAGCGGTGTAGACCTTTTCTTCGACTGATCAAGATGACCCATTTAGCCCTCCCCAACTCCCTCTTCCTTTGTACCCTAACATGCAACCCTATCAAGTGTACTTTTAGAGCCATGAAGACATGTTGTGAGAGCAGCTGACAATAGTTTTCTTTTGAAAATATTGGGTCTGATTGGTCGGTAAAGCTTTAAGGTGGTGGCGCGAACCAAAACAGACCGGCAGTAAGAAGGCGATCCTAAACTGACCCATACGATATCAGAATTGTAAAGCAGCCAACCAAAACTGACCTGAAATAATGATAAGATAAGATAATAATTATAAGAGTGGATTTATAATAGATTTACATGATTTTTAGAGGCAGATACGGGTAGTGTTGTAAATATAGAAGGTTTAGTGTTGGACGAATCAAAGCTGACAGTGAAAAGATTGTTTAGTTGTGTTTTGATTAATATAAATGGATTTTAGTGGTGGAATAGTAGTGGCGGTGTGGTAAAGGGTAGGGTGAAACAAAACTGAGCTTGAAAATATGAAATAAAGGCATCGAAACAAAACTAACAGATAATTAGATAACAAGAAAAACAAACGGGCAAATAAAATCTGAGCGTGAATGTGTCTATTTAGTGGATTTTAATGGTGGAAGTGTAGTAAATGGGGCGGTGTGATAAAAGTTTGATCTAACAGGCGAACCAAAGTTGACCAGGATAAAGATTAGTGGGTTTAATTTGATTTTAAAAGATTCTTAGTGAATTTATGGTCGGTTTGATATGTGATGGGTGGGGCGGTTTTGCAGGATAGAAAGATGATGTATTAGGCCACCCAAAACTGACCAATAGGAAAAAAAATGGTGGGGTGAACGTAACGAACTGTATGTGTTTCAAAGTACACATATCAAGTCCACAAACACACATATTTATGTGGATATAAAAGAGAGAAACACGGAAAAATATTACGATAACTGGGATGTTTAATTTATTTCTATTTGCATAACGTTCCACCGTAACGTTTTGACAAGAAACACCAGATAATCTAAGGTTGAGAACAAAGATATTCCTTGTTGAGAAACAAATCGTATACGTGTCAAAGTAACAGTATGGTAGACACACTAAGACGGCACGATGAACTGTTGAATTTCCTGCGTTGGGTCACGCGACCAGTCCAAGGGCCATATTGAAAACAGTTTCTCTAGAGTTCATTTGCATTTTGTGTAATTATTGAAATAACATGTCCGTCGATCATCATCATCATGTACCATACCTGGTGGCGTAGGTGATAATGTCCTTCCACAATCTTCTATCCACAGTGCATCGTATAAGTTCTGTTGTTGACTGTTTTATAAGCTATCCAGTATTTTCTCTCTATGTCGTCCGTAATCTCTCTTTCATTTTATTTTGCCAGTTGTAACCAAGTATTCCAACTTTCCTCTTCTCATGATGTGCCCGAAAATTCATAATTGTTGCTTTCTGATGTTCTTTAGGAGCTCCCTTTTTGTGTTGGCCTCTTTGAGAACTTCCACAGTGTTCTGTTAAGCTGTCCAGGGAACTTTCACCATTCTTCTGAGAAATTCCATCTTTGTGGCGTCTAATCGTCTTTTCCTTTGTTTGTCTACTGTCCATGATTCGCTTCCATAGGTCAGAATTGTTTCAAAATAGCACCGATGAAATGTTTGTTTCTCACTTCTATTGACATATATTTGTTGGATAAAATATATTTTATGTTTTCTAAAATGCTCGTCGATACAGGAACAATTTGAGATTTCTCATTAAAAATAAAACGAGTCTTAAACTGCAGCAAGAGATTCTTCACTCTGGTGGGTTCCTAGGTACTTTACTCCACCTGTTATAAGTGTTATCGGAGGTGTAGTAGGTGTCAAAGTATGGACAGAATATCAGTCTTGATGAATACTCGGTTACAGGAGGGTCTGAATCATAAACAAACAACGACATATACCCCACTTGTTACAACACTTGATATAATAACTTGATAGATTTAGATCAATGAAGTGCAACGTATCCTAGACTGCGATGATTGTTACGCTTGTTGATAAGGTCAGACTGTACAAGTGTTCACTGCTCCGGGTTTTAACTAGACTGGAACAGTATAAATAACACCGTTGTGTTCAATCGATTTCATTCAAAATAGCCCATCATTTGAACCAATAATCTCCTTCTCCACCTTAAGTACGGACAGAGTAAACGTCAGTCGTGGAGAAGACACCAAACTCCCCAAAAGCGTTTATTGAAATCACACCCGCTAAGGACAATTACGACAAACTAAAAGCTAAACATCCAAATGGGATCGATGGGACAAACGTTTAGATGTCATTAATACGACCCTGTTCGATCCGGGACATTTAGTCACACGTCAGCCTTGCAATGTTGTACCAAGCTAGGGGCTAGAGAGATCAAACAGAGATTTAGTCGACAGGATACTTAAACTTTCCACAAACCGATTCTTCATATATTTAAAAGATTTCCCATTATATCAGGTGGATTGCCGAAGCAATATTAAGCAGTTCATGAGACATTTAACACAGGCACAGGTATGTGTGGTCTTGCGATGACGGGTTAAATCCCCATCCAATATACTATACTGAGTCTTGTTGCTATTCATTTTTTTTGGTCGTGGTAGAGAAGTTGAATGATAATTAACAGGTAATTGAAACAAATTGAAATGGAGACAAATTGTTTGTTCATATGTGTGCAGATACGCAAGAAAAAAGTTTAATTTTTATAACAAAAAACAGCGGTGAAATTTCCAGCTAAAACCAATGAAAGTTTGTAGAAATAAGTGATAGGGTTTACCATATAGGAGTCAGTGGTTCACATATTCATAAACCTGGATTACCAAACAATATACATCAACATAAGTCAATTGTATACATCTTAAAACAGTCTGGGCTAAATAGTAATAACATAAGGTCGAACGTATCTGGCATTAAACATTTTTTCTAAACATATAAATAACAATTATATCATTCTAAATTAGTGAATGCATACCTCCAAATACTTGAATCTCACAGAGGGTTAGAAAAATGCCATGTCCGTCAGGTGTGGTAGCCTCTACATTTATCCTGACAACACCTGAAGCCGGTTTATCAAACTTTACTGTATACACTGGAAGGGGTTCAGGTTCACGGTCTGTATACTTCAACAGTTCCTTGCCGTCTTGAGAGAAACCTCTTAGGATAAAGCCTTTTAGTCGATACAGATGTAAATCATCTACAAGATAACAAATTAATACAATTATAGATAAAAGAATAAAAGTAAGAAAGAAACATTCTATACACTTTCATTTATTTCTTTTCCTTTCAGACGCCAAAGTGAGGATTTATTTGTTTTTCATTCTACCTTCAGCATGTCAAAATGTGTGTTTGTTCTAACGTGTTCCTTTAATTTTTTACTGTCATCATTTTGTTCTCTTCTGCGTGTCTCTAAATCATACACCTTTTACTACATCGTGTAAGACTGCTTTGGTCAGGCGTTAGATCGTGTGACATGCATGTATCACTAACATTTCACCTATTTCGATCGTAATAAGCTCTCACGTGGACCAATCTAAATGATGATCATTGTATGAGTCCTCCTTTTTGATAGTTGGTCCCAATAAATATATCACAGATATAATAGCAAAATGTGTGCCATTTCTGAGATCTATGCTTCACGGGCTTATACGAATATTTATGGTTTCTGTGTATACAATTTTCTAATCATCCATACTGTCATAGTATGTATGAAAGAGATCAATAGAAGATTAACAATATCGACACAAACATTAAACGTCATGTGGCGCAAACCACAGTAGCAGTAAAGTTAAACTTACTCAATACATGTATCTTATGGATATGATAGTAAATCATCGACAATTTTACTAACAGAAAGATACAATTTGATTCCTATGAAACAATATGCTACAGGAAAATCCTTAAGGCACTTTGGATAAAGAAAAAAAAGAGCAGCAAAGACATATTCAATATTTAAACTTCCAAAAAGAACGATTTATAAACACAATTTGTTCAGCTAAATTTAAAATGCTATAACCACTTAAAGAACACAGCGGGCTGGAAAGAACAATACTGTAAGGCATGGTTCATGGGTTATATATAAGGTGCAGACCAAGAAAGAGTTGGCTATACGACATCAAGGAGACCTTGATCATGACAACAACAGAAGTGGGGCATCTGGCTAGAGACAGACATTCTTTCAGATGGGCTGTGTGGTGAATGCAATGTTCTGTAAAGGAAATGAGAACTGGTGATATGAGCTCAGATGTATAGTGGTTTCAACAAGCTGCACTATTTACGTCTTTCGATTCACACATTTGTCTTCAGTGCGGTATTTTTGAAACATGATGAACTTCCACTTTGATCCTTACTGGCTTGACAAGATCGGTTAGTTTGTTTCTGCGTGTACTATCGGGACGTGTTTTAGGAGCGTCTTATTTTGTCATTGATCCTAATGTGGTCGGTCAGATGTGAGTCGCTGGCCTCTATATGTCCAGACGATTGTGTGGTTATCATGACCCTTATCTATAAATTTCAGATTTAGGATGTCTCTCACGACACCAAAGTTTGCAAAGTAGACCCTGCTGTACAGCCCCTGAGAAGATATAATGTAGACCCAATTTAATATTCTTGGACATTTTTTATAAAATCTAAAAGTTGTTTTACTTTTTTTTACAAAAATTCTTGGAAATAAAAACAGGGGACGATGCCATCTCTACGTTCACGCTGAAGGCTGAAAGAGAAGGAAATATCTGATGAACTACTAGCCGGGTTTATGGACACTGTATGATGGTGTTATTTCTGATGAACTACCATCAGGGATTCAGAACACTTTATGATGTTGTTATTTCTGATGAACTACCATCAGGGATTCAGAACACGTTATGGTGTTGTTATTTCTGATGAACTACTAGTGAAACAGGGGATAGGAGAGGAGGCTGAATGAAAAAAAAACATAAATAAGAGTTTAGCTGAAACAGGCTTTAGAAGGGTGAGATAAGTAGATATAAAGCGAAGGGACCAAATAAGCATGATTTGGGGTGAACTGTTTTCAGGAAAGTGGGAAAATGAGAAACAGGCGATGAGTTTTAAGTCAGTTGCATCTGTGCTGGGGTCCTATGTGGCGGATGAAGAAATTCAGTAGAGACCGTAGACTCAGAGAGAATGAGTTGAATAGATGGAAGTTAGGTTAGTCTTAGGGCAGTGGCCAGTAGTTAGTTGTAAGAATTCGAGGATTTTGTGTTTGTAAATTAGTAAGTGTTCTGTGTTAGATGTTAGAATAAGATATATGTTGAGAGCAGTGAATAAGGTAGATTGCTTGGTCTGCAACACAACTGGTTATGCATCAGAGCAGGCAACGCAGTAATCTTGTCGACAAATGTAATTAGCTCCTACCATGAAGAATTAGATGGGTAGAGAGATCATATGTTGAATGCAGCGGATGACGCAAGGGTTGCTTTATCTGAATTAACCTGATTATTAATCAGGGCAGTCAACACAATGAATCTGGTGGAGATGTGGAATTTCTCCAACTGTAGACGACTTTGAGGAAGTCGTGGCAGAAAACCTGAGAAGCTGTGTTTATCTTCTACCATGTAAAAGTGACTGTTTTTGTGATCATGTTTGATTGCACATATGTGGAAATCCATATAGAGATTTCATAGAGACTTGTTAAGCTAGGAATTAGCTTATACCATGAACAATTGACTTTAGTGATCATGAGTAATCGCATATACCATATGGGACGTCCATACAGACTTCCATAGAGACTTGTCAAGGTATGAATAACGTTGTTATGAATATTTGATTATTTAAGTGATCATGAGTGATCGCATACACCATAAGGAACGTCCAGACAGACTTCCATAGAGACTTGTCAAGTTATAAATAGCGTTGCTATGAATAATTGATTTTCGGTTGTCAGGTTGATCACTCCCATAGTCGGGAACCTCAAGGAAGAGTTCTACGAAAACCATGAGGTTCGCACATATTCTTGATGTCAACGTATGTTTTGTCAAATTGTAAATGTTCTGTATGCTCCGGACATGCGCTTGTAATTAAAGATGTTTTGTGTTCAATTGAACTGTTGTTAAGTCATTCAAGCAGTTTAATTGTGCAATGATCCAGCGAGTGAACGAGCGGGGATAAGTCGCGGAGAAGTAACACAACACAACGTGAAGTACACAATTACAGATCATGACGGCTTGAAGAGAACGGCGGTAACAGGGCGAGTACACAGCAAATCCGAAGGAGGAACGACACGTCAAAGGGGAAGTGGTCAAGAGAGGGGCTGTTACTCCATCCAGCAGCGAGAAATCTTCAGAGAAGATCAGGCCATTGACAGTATCACGAGTCATGCTCATCGTGCAGATGCACCTGTGGTAACTTCGGACTCGTGATACGAGGAATCCGTGATGATGTCACGAATTGTTATTATTGACTGTCGTCATTCAAGGAGAGCATAAGCAGGCATAAGGTACTCTGTCATTCAAGGAAGAGTTATCTCGCGTCGCCCTGCATTAGTGGCGGTCATGTTTCGCCAGGCAGCAAAATACTGTGTCCGTTTCCCCTTTCAAGTTATTCGGTTACACTAGGAGGGGTTTATGAACGCTTTATGATGTTGATAATCCTGATGAACTACCATCAGTGATTCGGAACACTTTATTATTTTGTTATTTCTGATGAACTACTGTCAGGGGTACAAAACACTTTATTATTTTGTTATTTTTGATCAACTATCATCAGGGGTTCGGAACACTGTACGATATTCTCATTTCTTTACGAATTTACCATACAATGGATAGTGGTTGTTACGCTGTGGTGTCTCTTGTTTGGAAACTACTAAGTTCTAAAACTGCATTTAGTACACAACCATTGTTCTGTGTCGCCATGTTTATTTATCGATGTTTCTATTGTCCTTACTTCAGGGGGTAATGGTTTTGTCCATTTTTGCCTTTCTGAGTGAGTTTACCGGATGGGACTTTTTGGATTTGGCTCTGGCTCCTGACACACGAAAAATCGAGCTCCATATCCTGCGTTTAATCATCACGTACATCTCCTAATTCTCTTCTTCTTTTTCATCTTCTACCTTTTTAGCTCCCAGTGGAGCATAGGTCTTCAACAAACACTTTCCAAGTCGTTCTGTTTATTGCCATTCTTTTAAGATCATTCCATGTCTTCCCCATCATCTTCATCTCTGCTTCTATCTGTCTTCTCCAAGAATTCCTTGGTCTTCCTCTTTGTCTTTTCCCCTGGGGATTCCAAAAAAAGGGCCTGTTGTGTAATACTCTCAGTTGTCTTCCGTAGTGTGTGTCCTATCCAGCGCCATCATCTTCGCTGTATCTCTTTATCCACTGGTGTTTGACTGGTACATTTCCATAATTCTATGTTAGTGATTGTGTCCTGCCATTTCCATCCTTTTATCCTGCGTAAGCATCCATTAATGAAAGTCTGTATCTTCGTGATTGTCAATTTTGTTGTTCTCCTTGTTTCACAGCCATATAATAGGACCGCTTTAACATTTGAGTTGAACATTGTTATTTTAGTATTTAACCTAATTTCTTTTGATTTCCATATGTTTCCCAGTGGAATGAAAGATCATCTTGCTTTCAATATCCATATTTTGGTATCATTTTCTGATTATTACATCTCCTAATTGTTGCACCATTATTGCTTGTAATCGCACAACTACAAAACAAATCTTCAAAATTGCTAAAATCGAGTCTGATAGTTGAAATTTGGGGCATAAAACAAATAATAAAAACAAACAATTATTGTGACATTTTGCAAAAGGGAAGGATGGTAGATGGAGATAAAAATACAGAAATTAAATAATAAAACTATTGTAATAGTGTAAAACGAAGTTATATATGTGGAAACATAAAATAAATAAATATTATGTCAGAGAGGAATGAGGAAAGGTAAGAAACGGATTTTAACATTCTTGATATTGACATTGAACGTAATCCAACATGCGCCTCTAGAGATCACAAATGGTTTGAAGTTGTTGAGGACCACCCATCTCTAATCTTGGATAGATGTTCAATCTTATCTAATGAGTCTATGCCTGTCAACTTTGTTTCTCTTATAAGTGTTCTTTCTTTGGTCTCGCTAGGTCTTTAGACATTATAATATTTCTCACAAAAGAGTATGTTTTGGAATTCTCTTGTTGTCCCTTTTCAGCACATGTTCGATATATCTTCCTAAATGTTGAGGTGATCGCTGGTCATTGCATGGCCTTTTCTCTTATCTCTAAGTTAGTCTTGAATTCATTTGATTGTACGCACAGTATTGTGGCTAGTCAGTTAGGCCTGAGTTAAATTTTATAATAGATTTTAGCTTACTAATGTTTAAGTACTAAACATTGAAATCCTCATGTAGTACAGCTCCCTTTTGTTTTAGCATTTAAACTCTTCTCCATCTGTTTATTTCTCCCTGATATGCAAGGATATAGCTTTCCGCACATTCTAGATGTAGCACAGTTTATCTTTATAAAACTCCTAATGTTCCAAGGTGGTATTATTTAGACAATAAAGAACAAAAATAATTGCGATTATTTCGAAATGATAAAACGACATTGTCACGAAGTGGAAAGTTGGCGTGAGAAGTAGTTGAGCAAGAAAAACGATGACAGAGAAAAGAGAAATAAAAAGTGTGATATGAAAGCTAATGTAAAATGAATGGCAGACAAGGAGAATGAAACATGTTTGACGAAAGGGAAAAGATCATAGTCTATAGTTGACAGTTTGTGACTATGTTTTAATTAACAGTATATACGTTTAAACAAGAAATAGGAACACATTAATTTAGGTGCAATAGAATACTGCTTGGAGCCTCGGTGGTTGAGTGGTTAGTTTGCTCACTTCCTAATCAGATGGGTCGGGTTCGATCCCCAGAAGTGAATAAAAAAAATAGTATTTCCTAATGCATCACAAAATTAGTATACAAGTACTTACTGTTATCAATTCTGTTGTAGAGAACAATTGTATGAACTGTGACTGGATTTGTGAAAGTGAGGTTCAGGTTGGGTTTCGTGTCGCCTTTATCTGTACAAGAACAACTTCCTTTCTTCAAGTCGCCATTGGTGTTACCATCTACAGCGTTTGATGAAATAGTTGAAACACCTTCATCTCCAGTGTAAATGCTTGTCTGGCTGGTCTTTCCTCTCAGAGCCACATTCCGACCTACAAATGTATGAGAAATAAAAAGTCAAGTTTTGTCTGTTTTTATCACTAAATCAACTCATGTGAACGTTTTTAGTTATCAATTTTCACGTATTTATTTCAAGCTTCATCTATTCTAGTCAAATTCTTCACTCACTAACTAAAGCTATGTCCATGAACACTTCTGATGACAATAAAGAATCCATTTTAGTGTTGGATTTATCACGTGATGAAATTGTGTTTTAAGGGTGAGAAATGTTGGATAACCTGGCATATGTCAAGGTCATTTATTATTAGATGGCTTGTAGTTGATCATCGCCCCGTGTGTAGCATACATTATTAGAGTATATTAGAGGAAAACAATAAAAGGAGAAAACACAAATGCAAACAGTTATGATGATTCATACACGAAAGTAATAGAAACAAGAATAAGACCAATAATAAAACCAAGGTTTGACGCACACAGAAATGAACTTCAGAAACTAAAAAGAAACATGCTGAATAGATTTAGTGTTTAGAGTTAAAAAACAGGTAAAAAGCAATGAATACAATTATATTAACCTATTTAACGCATTTGTATATAAAGGGTATGAGTTGTAAAAGTGGATAGAAAATATTTCATTTTGTGAAGCAAAGAAAATACTTAAAACCCACAAGTGGATATCAAAATTGATGGAATAGACCTGGAGACAGTTCAGAACTACAACTACCTTGGACATCCTATAACCAGTGATGGAAAATGTACAACTGAAATAAACAAAAGAATAGGAATGGCAAAAAGTAATTTTAATGTCATGAAGAACATACTAACATCAAAACAAATAATACTAGGTCTAAACTAAGAATAGCAAAATGTTACATCTTCTCAATATTCATATATGGTGAAGAAACATGGACATTGGAAAAGAAAACAGAACAGAAAAAGTGCAGCCATTGAAATGTGCATATATAAAGTAAGAATAGGTAGAATTTTTAATGGAAGGAAAAGCAAACAAACGATGAAGTCTTAAAAAAACTAAAAATTAAAAGAGAACTACTAAGCACAATTCAAACAACACAAATACGATTTTTTGGCCATGTTAAAAGACACAACAGCCTACTAAAAGTAATCCTGGAGGGGAAATGTCAAGGTAACAAAGGCAGAGGAAGACCACGACTAACATGAACGAGTAACATCAAAAGATGGATAAATCAGCCTATGACAACCTGCACCATCAAAGCAAGAGACAGAGTAGAATGGCGATTCATGGTAGCCAACCTTCGTTGCGGTAACATCACTCGATGATGATGATGATTTATAATATGTCCAAGGTAGGTGTAGCTCTGAACTGTCTCCAGGTCTACTCCTATCAATCGTTATATCCACTTTTGGGTTTTGAATAGTGTCTTTGTTTATGATCATATTTTTAGTCTTTTTGATTGTCATATCTAGACTATATTTTTTGCTTGTCATGTTTATATCATTAAGTAATTGTTATAAATCTCAGAGTATAGATTGAAAAAGTTTTGTGATAAGATGCATCCCTGTCTTACTCCACTTTTTATATCAATGGGTGTAGAGTTTTCTTTGTTATATTGTATTATTGCTGTTATTTAAATGTAATAAAATTACTAGATGTTAACTTTATACTTAAAATTGATATATATATATATATATATATATATATATATATATATATATATATATATATATATATATATATATAAAGATCATAGCCATGACAATTAGAACAGAATAAATACAATTATCTCACAAACAATCTGAATGATGAAATAGAAAATAATTAACTGAAAAAATGCATTCAATGAGTGTCATTTCCACATCGAAGGTTGGCTATCATGTAGAACCATTCCGCTCTGTCTCTTTCTTAATAATGCAGATTGTCATAGACTGATTTGTCCATATATTGATGTTAGTAGTAGCTCTAAACTGTCTTCTTGTGTATTCCTTCAACTTTATTATCAAGTTGAAGGTTTTGAGTAGTATATTTGTTTATACATGACTAAAAAAAAAATAAGACTCTACTATACACAGCATTTGGCGATCAAGAATGGATTTGACAGACAACAGTCGAGTGAATTAATTAAAAAAATTAAAATTCAATGCACATCCATTCAGTCCAGGCAAAATTATGTATTAAAACATACATGCTAAAGTAAAAAATTAAAGTTGACTTTACAAATACATTACCATCATATCATAATTATTATCGGAATGCGAAGTTTCATAATGTTATGCAACACATATATAAAGACCACTTATGCAAATCAACAATCCATAACGTATGTTAATGCTGCAACGTGAGCACCTGAATGCAAACTATTAGACTCCTCTTCCTCTGCTTTCCTTCCTCATTTGCCTTTCAGCGTCGAGGGGAGATATAATTTGCGGTCTTTTGCTCTTCTGTTCGCCTCTGCTGCTGTTATGTTTCCTAGTGCTTCTAATATTCCATCGATCCATCTTTTTCGTGGTCGACCCTTGAGTCTGGTGTTCTCACAACGTTTGTTGAAGGCTCTTTGTGATGTGTTTTGTTCTTTCTGCCTTGTGTATTGGCCGAACCATTGTATCTGTTGTTTCCTTATATATTCTATGGCTGGGGCTATTCTTAGCTTTTTTCTCAGTTCTTCATTTCTGATCTTATCTCTCAGACTGTTTCTTGCCATTCGTCTAACACATTTCATCTCTGTAGAGGTTATTTTGCTTATTGTTCTTGCATCTAGGGTCCAGGTCTGGCATTGGTAGCACAACGTTGGGATGAAGATTGTATTGTATAGTGCTCGTTTTGCCTCCAGAGTTATTTCCTTGTTGGACAATAGTGGTGATAACTGTCCGATGATTTGACAAGCTTTGTTGCATCTTGATTCTATCTCTGCTGTTTGGGAATTATCGTTTGTCATTAGACTTCCTAGGTATTTGAATTCCTCTACTTGTTTTAGTTGTCTGCCTTCTATAGTTATGTTGATGTTCTGTTTATTTTTGGCGACATTCATGACTTCTGTTTTGTTGATGTTGATTTTCATGTTGTATTTTGTTCCTAAGATGTTGAGTTTGTTTAAGTGTTATTGTAGGTCTTCTATTGTTTCATTTATTAGTGCCTGGTCGTCTGCAAATAGAAGCTCGTTGATCTCCTCTGTCTCTGATGGGTTGGCTGGCTTGTATATATGGTCCATGTATGTAATAAACAGTAGGGGGGATAGTACGCACCCCTGATCTAACTTCGAAGTGGTCTGTGCAGCCTGTTGCTGTTCTGACCCTGCAGCTGCTGTTGGCGTAGATACTTTTAATAATGTTGGTTAGATGTTGGCTTACTCCGTATGTTGTTAGTATCTCCCACAGTTGTTCTCTGTTCACTCTGTCGAATGCTTTTCCTGGTCAATGAAGGCTATGTATAAGTTTTGATTGTGTTCTGTGGTTTTTTTCTGCAAGCTGTTTTAGTGTGAATAGTGCGTCGGTACATCCTCTGTTTTTTCGGAACCCCATTTGAGAATCGCTTAACTGTAGTTCTATTATATTATATTAGACTTCAATAGCGAATTAACGCGATAAAGCACTATCTGAAATGTTACATGGATCCTGCTAGTGGCATTTGAATTTTTTAACAATGAAAAGACTGAAATCACAATTAAACACAGAGAAACAAAAACAAAAATAAACAGGTTAACATACAGAACACATTATTCGAACAGATATAAGATTTCAAATATATAGAAAGTAATAAAAAAAAAACAAATAAGAAATAAGACCGAATTTCAGAAAAACCGCTACAAGCAAACTATTTATGTGATTAATATCACCGATCACAAAAAATAAAGTGACAATCAATTCAAAAAAGAGTAAAATACAAACTAGTGTTTCTGTTAATAGAGTGCTGCCAATGTCTAACATGGCTGTTAATGATAAAGGAGATAAGATATAATATCTCAACTATTGAAATGAAAGATCTTGAAGGAAAAATGGATGTGAAAATTACAGATAAAATGTGAAATAAAGGAATTAGAAAATGAGTTGGAGTAACGCACGAACATAACTATATACAGTAAAATAGAAAAAAAAAGGTTTGGACACATATCACAGTTACTGATGTACGCCATTCCACATCAAGCATTAGACGAACTGAACATAGAGAATAGTCTTACAATAGAAGTCCAAGAGAAATATTTGAAACTTCACAATACATTGTGTGCGAGGATAAACATCACCAACATCAAGTATTATGCGTGCTTGCGTAGGTAATACTGTCTCTAGATATCTATTATTTTTCTTGTATCATGGTTATTTATTATTGTATGTGTGTGTTAATTTCCTACCAAATCATTTTCTTAAATTGCTTGGACTTATTTTATGTTTTCCATTGTCTGTTCCTTCCATTTTTAGTTGTCATAATATATTTTAAATGTTCCCTTCTCATGATGTGACTAAAAAATTATGGTTTTTTTTTTTCTGATGCTGAAAATGTGCTTCCTTTATTGCTTTGGCCTCAATTAGAACATTGTTTTCATTCTTTTTAAATTTGCATGATATTCTCAAGATTCAATTGTAAAACGATATTTCTGTGGCCTCCAACGATGTTCTTGTCTATTGGCAAAATGTCCTGCATTCACATCCAAATGTCAAGACTGACTCAATTTAAGATCGAAGATGTCATTTTTTTAATTATATTTCACTGGACACACACATTCATTGAAAAATACCTTTCTCATGCTTTGGATTACGGCCTAAGCCTAAGCTAGACTGCGCCTCAGATCTGTATGACTTAGAATTTTCTTCCTCTTCAATCTATCTCCCTGTGGAGCACAGGTCTTCAACAAGCAATTTCCAAGCTTGACTGTTTCTTGCCATTGTTTTAAGATCGTTTCCCATAGTTTTCATCTCTGCTTGTTTCTGTCTTCTCCAATAATATTTTTTGGTCGACATCTTTGTATTGTCCTTGGGAATTCCAAAATGGACAGGTCATGTAATATTTTCAGTTGGTTTCCGCAGTTTATGTCCTATCCACCGCCACTGTTTTCGTTGTTTGTCTTTGTCCACTGGGATTTTAGATTTTATTGGCACTTTTTCATAATTCTTTGTCTGTGATTTGTTTCTGCCATGTTCATTCTTTTATTCGGCGCATGCATCCATTAATGCAGGTCAGGATTTTCGTGTTTGTCTTTTTTGTTGTTTTTCGTGTTTGACAACCATAAAATCATCATCATCATCAAGTACCGTGCCTACTGGCGTAGTGATCATGTCTCTCCACAATTTTCTATCTCGGCAGCTATTTTATCATTTCTGTTGTTGACCTTCTGCCAAGCTATTCTCTTAAACTGTCTGTTATTTTTTCTCTTTGCTTCCCTCTATCTCTTCGTCCCTCAATTTTTCCAGTTGTTACAATATATTCCAGTTATTCTCTTCTCATTACATGGCCAAAAAAATGATGATTATCTCTTCCTAATATTGGAAATTAGCTCTCTTTTTGCTTTGACCTTTCTCAGAACATGTTCATTACTCTTCTTAGCAGTCCATGGTACTCTCAACATTCTTCTGTAAAACCACATCTCTACAGACTCCAGTGATTTTCTTGTCTGTTGTCCTATTGTCCATGACTCGCACTATATGTTAAGACTGGCTCTACATAACATTTAAGAACTCTTTTTCTCGTTTCCACCGTCAAAAATGGATTGCATAGTATCTTCCTCATTTTTTTGGAAAGCTGCTTCTGCCTCAGCCACTCTGCATCTCACCTACTTTGTACATCTTCCGTCTGATGTTAACAAAGTTCCCAAATATTTAAATTCATTTACCTGTTTTAATATTGTTCCACTTGTCTTTATTTTGCACTGAGGTGATGTCTTTTTCTTTGTTGTTACCATTACCTCTGTCTTTTTGCTATTAAGGCTGAGTCGTTTTTTTGCTTTCCTTCACTATAATGACCAACATTTCATGTATCTCATTTTCACTCTTAGCGATTATCATCAGCATATCTTAGATTATTTATATTATGACCTCCAATTGTTATTCCAGGTTTTCCCCTTATGGATCTTAAAATAATCTCACTTTAAATATTAAACAAATCTAGTGACAGCACACAGCCCTGTCTAACACCCTGTTTTATTTGTTGAAACATTCCCAATTGGTTTCCAGTTCTTATGGCCGCTGTTTGTTGCCAGTACATGTTCTTTATTATTCTTAGATCTTTGCTGTCTATGTTTATGCTTTCTAAAATTGTGATTATTTCTTGGTGCTTCACTTTATCAAATGCCCTGGTATAATCTATGAAACATAGGTATAGATCTGTTTTCACCTCTAAGGCGCTTTCTACTAACGATCTTATATATAAATGACATTGCTTGTTCCTTTATCTCTAACAAAACCACACTGTTGATCACTAATTTCTGGAGTGATTTTGTTTCGCACTCTTCGCATGATGATTCTTAGTAATATCTTAGTCATATGACTCATAAGGCTTATTGTGCGATGATCATCGAATTAAATCGCACCCGATTTCTTTGGTAGGGCTATGAATATTGATTTGAGCATGTCGTCTGGTATATATCCGCTGTTGTAGATACAATAAAATAGGACTGACGTAACATTGGAGTTTTAAAAATATGTCTAAGTATAGAGCACTATAATTAAAAACCTATTGTATCCTTAGATTGAGAGGCAAAATATGATGTAGAACATGGCAAATGAAAAAGAGTGTAAATAAACATGTAGCGAACAAAGTGTTTCACACTAGACGTAGATTCATATTACACAGTGGAAGGGTGAATTGAATAGTTCCCTAAATGACTAATAGCTACATATCGTCGTCGGTATTCTTTTCCATTTCAAAATGTCATAATTATATACTTTCTTTCTAGTATTCTGTTCTGCTTTTCTACCGGTAGACGCCCCAGGTTTGATTCAATGAGTGTTGTCCATCATAGCCACTTTTTGTGGCTTGGTAAATAGTGATATTGTTTTATTATGTTTTAAATTCGCTCAATTCATATAATCTTCTTGTTCTAGCTCAATATTTTGGTTGCTCTATTTGTTTTAAAGCTCTTGACGCAGGTCCTGAGGGGTGCATGTGGATTAAATGCACCTGGTACAATTACTGGTAGAATTACAATGGCGTTTCTGATTTCATCGTTCTTTATGCGATATCTATTTTTTGTTCACATATCACCTCGCAAGTTGTCAGTTTTCTCCCTTGATCTCAGAGTCCATGCCAATGTCTAGACATTGAAAGCGAACATTTGGAGTAGAGATATGGATTTTTTAATGTTTTCTCGGTCTCCATTGGAAACGCAGGATTCTTTAAAATTGGATAAATGTTTTTATTTACTTTGTTAACACTTTGCGATTTTTTTGAATCAATCTATATGCTAAATCTTCCATTCTCTGTAAAAACGCTACCAACATATTTTGATTTTTGTAATTACTTTCCTTTGTAATTGGTTATTGATATGTTAATGATTCTTGGTGTTAAAGTGTTCTACTTATGTTCATGATTTCAGTTTTGTCTACATTAAACGTCATATCGAGAAGATAGCGGCTAATTAGTTTAATAATATAACTCTATTTCTATCTCTTAAAAGGAATACATTTTAGTGTTATATTTTTTTGGAGGGCCTTCCTGGATCACGTGGTTAGAAAGTTGTCATGAAAAGAGTTGTACGTTTATATATGGATAACCATATGTATTGAAATGTATTGTCACACTCGACAGGAAAAGTAGGGAACAGAACCCAGTCGTGGTTAATGCTGAGGTCAACGGTCTCATCTGCGATAACACCGATGAGAAAGATGCAGTCATCTATACAGACGGATCTGTAAGACGACACGAAAAAAGTGCATGGGCATTTACAGCACGTTCGGCAGGCAGAATAGCCAAGGAAGACAGTGGTGCATACGCCATGACCACGAGTAGCATGACAATGGAGGTGATGGCAGTGACCAAGGCATTCAAATGGTTAGAGTCACAAGACTACACCCACGCATGTATACTGAGTGATTCGATGAGCATGATAAAAAAAGTGGAGGCGGGCTTTGTACGCATGCAATGGGTAGAGTCGTTGCAGAAATCCAAAATACGTAAGGTCACCTTTGTCTATGTCCCTGGACATGCGGGAGTACGGGGAAATGAAAGAGCGGACAGGTTAACTAGCTGCGCTGTCGTTGAGGACGGGCAACCGATGGATCGGGCGGACGTCATCAATGCACTCCGAGATGTGGGAAGAGCACAGGACTTCGACAAACACAGATCAACGTCGCTTCTTCGGATGATGGAAATGGGAGTTAAGATGGGCACAGCCAGAAATGAGAAACTTGGTGGCCGTGTAAGAAGACTTATCAACCAACATAGAACTGGAGTCGTCAGTCGCTGGACACTGAGGGAATTTCTGAGGAGGGGATCTGAGCACCTATGGACATGTTCGGAGTGCAATGATGATGACCCGCAAATAACTCAATAACTCAATGTATTGAAATGTATATTTGTGTTGCGGCGCCTAATACGTTAATAGACTAGCTCTCAACAGACAATAGGAGTTGTTTATATTTTTAAAAATTTCTTTACTTCCTCACACCAACACATTTTGCATTCATATTTTTATACAAACATTATAATCTAATGTAAACACATAGCGATAAACATATTCTTGTTTATTCTTATTCACAAAATATGACTGAAACTGAACAATTGCAGATGTTCTATATAATTAAAATTGTGTAACTGACGTCATGTAAAAACTTGTGTTGAAAAAATGATCTTGTTAAAATGTGGTTTAACATGGTTTTCACCTCCATCTAATAAAGATAATAAATGGAACAATCATGTGTTTAGTTGTTGTCTCTTTTAAATCATTGATACCATTTTGTCTGGCTACTTTATCAATTTCAGAAATATATTATGTATATGATTATTCTATTGAACATTCAATTTGATTAAAATAATTTTATTCAATTCAATTTTATTATTAATTTAATTACATTTTATCAACATAATTTATGTTTAACGAAATGAGTAGTTCTCGCCAGAATTACTCTTTTAAACTTTCTTTTATTTTTTTTTAACATTATAATATATCAACATAATTAATATTTTTAAAATGATCTGTATAAACACCTTCGCCAATTAATACTGCAACATTTCTAAGAATGAATGTAAATTATAAAAAAAAAATTAAATTTAAGAATGCAGTAATAGCAAATATTACCTCCACTGATGTATAGTGAGCATATGTGCCGGACACCGTGGCCTGTAAAAATAATTTCATCAATGGTGGTTTCTATAATACAGTGGACATCCATTCCATTTTTATTGAGCTTGGTGTCGTTAACACATCGATATGGCACCGAAACACCATAATGCTTAAAGTCATACATTAATTGTTGCTGGAATTCTGTTGAAAGTAAACGACTGGTTTACAATAGGTGGTCACTTTGATGAATATCAATTTTATAAACATAGACATTTGTCACACATAACAGTATCAATACTAAAACACATGCATTATTGCCACTACAACAAGTGATGTAATTACAACTATTACGTCAAATGTATATTTCAAATTAATATTATTAATACAACTACTACTGCAATCACTATTTCAATACGTTGACACTCATCTATAGGAATTATGTTCCTTCCTTATCGATGAGTATTTATAATCCATATCAGTACTAATTTTACCACATTATTTTCTTTCTTTGTAGACATTTCAGCACTAATTTATGTTCTTTTTACCATGTCCTCCTACCCGCTATTTCACTACTTCTTTCTGACACACGACCATCCAATCCCACCACTTAGATTGTACTCGCTGGGACCATCAATTTTCCTAAATTCCTATAACGAATGATGCGACATTTAGTTTCTCCTAAATCCATACTACGATAGTCGACCCTTAGTGCAGTCATCTTCCTCGCCTTGCTCACTCTTATGTCACTCCTGGTTGACTGACGTGTGTTATACAGTTCCGTATATAGAACATATTATACAGAGACACGGGGAAATCAGAGATGGGAATTATGCAGAAAAAAAATACTGAACAGTATAAGAGCTGAAACTGTCATCACCCAAAACTGACGTCCTGTATCATGGTCACACTTTCAGTTTCTCATCTTTTCTGTTGTACCTTTTGAAACAGATTAATAAAAAAAAGGTATTGAATATACCGTTGGGGAATTATCTCCCAAATTGATACATTAGTAGATATGATAGTTGAAACCATCATAATACAACAATTAGGAGTGTTGTTAAAAAAAAACAGAAGTGACAAATCAATTTGTATTTAATTAAATGAGATTAATACACACTTAGTCAAACGCAAGATGAGGAGAAAAAAAAAGTGTGATGAATTCACAACTAGTCAGAAAACTAGGCCACTGTAAAAACGTGACTACCAGGAGAAGATCGTCTGATCTTGAGCTGGTCATTCACCTCTTGCAGATACAAAGTAACTGTAAAAATGAAAAAAAATGAACTGCTCAGAAAGAATTCTAAAAATAACAGAATCGACCACCCCGGAAAGAGAATCCTTAGAAAATAGAAATAAGCACACAAACTATCTAGCGACACCCACAAACCACGACATAGAAATAAGTAGATAATGAGAGAACATAACAATACATATATATAGAATAAGCGGCAAAGAGAAAAAAAAATAATACAAGTTCTCTCATTTAAAAGTTAAAATAATGAAAGAATCATCATCATCATCATCGTGTGCCTTCTCCGCAACGAAGGTTGGCTACCTTCGCCATTCTATTATGTTTCTTGCTTTGATGGTGCAGGCTGACATAGATTGACTTGTCATTTTTTTGATGTTACTCGTCCATGTTAGTCTTGGTCTGCCTGTGCTTCTTTTATCTTGTATATTTCCTTCCACTATTACTTTTTAGTAGGCTGTTGTGTCTTTTAACATGCACCAACAATTCCATTTTTTCTTGTCTTGATTGTATTTAGTAGATCTCTTGTTATTTTCAGCTGTTTTAAAATTTCATCGTTTGTTATCTTTTGTTTCCATCCAATTCTACCTATTCTTCTATAAATCCACATTTCAAAGGCTTCAATTTTCTGTTCTGTTTTCTTGTCTAATGTCCATGTTTCTGCACCATACAGGAATATTGAGAAGACGTAACATTTTGCCATTCTTAGTTTCAGCCCTGCTGATATTTGTTTTGTTGTTAGTATATTTTTCATGGCATTAAAATTACTTTTTGCCATACCTATTCTTTTCTTTATTTTAGTTTTGCATTTTCCATCATTGGTTATATTATGTCCCAGGTAGTTGTAGCTCTGGACTGTCTCCAGATGTATTCCCTCAACTGTGATATTTAATTGTAGGTCTTGAGAATTTCCTTTGTTTATGATCATAGTTGTAGTCTTTTTGATATAATTATATCTAGTCCATATTTTTTGCTTGTTATGTTTATCACATTAAGCAATAGTTGTAGGTCTTTAGGATTTTCTCTTTTTAGTAGTTCTCTTTTTTATTTTTATTTGTTTTAAGAATTCATCGTTTGTTTTCTTTTCCTTCCATCCAATTCTACCTATTCTTCTATATATCCACAAATGTCATAGGCTTCAATTCTCTGTTCTAATTTCTTGTCTAATGTCCATGTTTCTGCACCATATATGAATATTGAGTTGTAACATTTTGCTATTCGTAGTTTTAGCCCTGGTGTTATTTGTTTTGATGTTAGTATGTTCTTCATGACATTAACATTACTTGTTGCCATTCCTATTCTTTTGTTTATTTCAGTTGTACATTTTCCATCACTGGTTATATTATTTCCAAGGTTGTAGTAGTTCTGAATTGTCTCCAGGTCTATTCCTTCTATTTTGATATCCACTTGTGGGTTTTGAGTATTTTCTTTGCTAATGATCATAGTTTTATTCTTTTTGATATTCATATCTAGTCCATATTTTTTGCTTGCCATGTCTATTACATTAAGTAATTGTTGTAGATCTTTAGAATTTTCTGCTAGCAGAACAGTATCATCAGCATATCTTAGGTTATTGATTATCTTTCCATTAATGTTAAGGTCTGGCATCTCATTGATGTTTTTTAAGAAAAACAGTGTTGCTCAGTGTATAAATTGAACAAGCTTGGTTATAGGATGCATCCTTGTCGTACTCCTCTTTTTATATCAATGGGTGTTGAGTTCTCATTGTTATATTTTATGAAAGAATCATATCAAAGAATAATTGTGATGGCAATTTAAAAAAAAAACTCTCCCTCCACGTCTTTCTGGAAATATGGTGATAGTGACAATATGTTTCTATGGAAGTCACTTAATACTCTTGCTATGACACCTACTGGTAGGAAAAGATATTGGGCAGTTCATGAAGTAAATTACCCATATCTGTTCACTAATTTGAGGATAATTGGCTTCAAACGATTAAAATGCAAACCCAGTCCACAGTGGTAGCTTCGGAAGCAACTCCAACTGTAACTTTGTAAACGGCTCTGCAACATCTATAACATTGGGAACATACTTTTCAGTCTATCAGAGCAAGTAGGAATTAAATAGGAATAGGGAAAGCAAAGAATATGTACACGTTGGATGTGTTGTATCGAAAAGTCATATAGTAATCAATGCTTTCCGGAAACCTCAAAAGAAAGCAAATATGTTCAATTACTAAACGGTTTCAAACAAATTAATAATGTGAGTAATATGTTGTCAATTTGTACAATTTATTTATATGCACACTTACTGGGGGGGTCAACAAATACGCGAAACCAAGTAATACGATAGGGAACAGTCCAAATAACTTTTACATTCTTAGTCCAGTATCCAAGACAGGTGTTCTCATTGCCATCATTTATGATTGTCGATGCCTTGTTTCCTTCATCAACGATAACAGCGGTGGTGGCTAGATCAACTGTGGAATTGAGAGAAATGATATTTTAACAGTCGTGAGTGTTTGTGTGAGAATTGTGAGTGTGTGAAGGTGTACGCCCATTTTTATGTGTGCATGAACTTAATAGAAGTACCTGCACATTGACATATTTCTTGTTTACCTAACATTTATTGATTTACCTTACATATTTATTGATGTTACCTAAATATATGGAATTAGATCTTTGCATCCTTTTTTCCAACGACAAATGTTATTGTAATGTGGTAAGGGAAGTCACCGTACCAACGACAAATGTTATTGTAATGTGGTAAGGGAAGTCACCGTACCAACGATTACCTCGGCATTTTAAAGTGTTCACAAATATCTCCAGTGTTGCTCCACGCCCACTCAGTAAAGATAAGAAGTGAAGAAGTCAAATGTGGGTGGTGGGCAGATCATTATCTTACGCTGGTGATGTGGTGGTAAATTGTCAGGGCAGACAAAAATTGTTACGTGAAAAAAATCAAACATAACTAGATCGTATAAGCGTGTGTTGTGGGGAAGCAGGAACACTAACCAACCCTATGAAGTCAATAGCGATGTGGTTTTCTTTGAATAGTGACATAGTCAACAAATCAATGTCCTAACGTCAGTCTGTTATCGGAGGATATGGAGAGAACTCATGCAATAAGATACGTAGGTGTGTGGTTTGATGGGAACCTTGTGTTTATCAATCTTGTAGACCGGGTGGTATCTGTAGTCATGGTCAAGGCAGCAACAAAATTGAGCAACATCATCTTGTTCTATTAACAAATGTGGCTGGACTTGTCTAAGATTGAGCATGCAGTGGCGATACTGCCTTTTAGCATGAAACAAACAGAACGATCTTCGAAAGAAAACAAACTGAGACAATGTTCATCATTCTAGTATACACACAAGATACTGAATGTAGAGCGATGTGTCATCTCTTCGATTTTCATACCATGTCAGACATAGTAAGACGAGACACATCCCGTGCCTAACTTTTAATAAGTTCAGACCTAATCATCCACTACTTCTTCTTCTTCTACTTTCTAGCTCCAAGTGTAGCATAGGTCTTCAACAAACACTTTCCCAGTCGTTCTGTTTTTTGCAATTCTTTTAAGATCATTCCATGTTTTCCCCATCATCTTCATCTCTGCTTCGATCTGTCTTCTCCAATAATTCCTTGGTCTTCTTCTTTGTCTTTTCTCCTGAGGATTCCAAATAAATGCCTGTTGTGTAATGCTCTCAGTTGGCTTCCGTAGTGTGTTCTCCATCGCCATCGTCTACGCGGTATCTCTTTATCCACTGGTATTTGATCGGTACATTTTCATAATTCCACGTTAGTGACTTTGTCCTGCCATTTCCATCCCTTTATTCTGCGTAAGCATCCATTAATGAAAGTATGTATCTTCATGATTATTAAGTTTGTTGTTCTCCATGTTTCACAGACATATAACAGCACCGACTTAACATTTGAGTTGACAATTTTTATTTTTGTATTTAACCTAATTTCTTTTGATTCCCATATATTTCCTGGTGCAACGAAAGCTCCTCTTGCTTTTGATATCCTTATTTCGGTATCATTTTCTGTTCCTCCCTCTGTATCTATATTACTGACCAGATATATGTAAGATTATACGTCTAGTAGAGGTATTTCTCCTAGTTTTATTTGGTTATTGCCAACTGCATTAATTCTCATAATGTTGGTCTTATCTCTATTAATCTTTAGTCCTAGCTGTTGTGATCTCTCATCTAATATACTCATTTTATCCTGCATCTGTTGATGGCTGTGTGATAGGAGAGCTATGTCATCAGCAAAGTCTAAATCATCAAGTTGTTTGGTCAGTGACCACTGGATCCCATTTCTGTTGTTTTGAGTTATTTTCATAATCCAATCTATGGCCAATAGAAAGAGAAATGGGGACAGAATGCATCCTTGCCTTACTCATGTTCTTATTTCAAATGTTTCTGTAATATGTCCTTCATGCACCACACTACATGTTGTTCCCTCATACATTGTTTTTATCAGGTTAATAAACGTAATGGGGATTCCGTAATGACTCAGCAACTTCCAAAGCATTCTTCTGTCTAAACTATCAAATGCCTTTTCGTAATCTATGAATCCAATATAAAGTGGGGATTGTATTTCTAAACGTTGTTCCACTATTATACGTAGAGTAGTTATTTGATCAGCACATGGTCTGTTCTTCCTAAAACCTGCTTGTTCATCTCTCAAGTGTTTCTCTATAGCCTTATTTAGTCTCACTAGAATGATTCTGCCTAATATTTTCCTGGCACTGATAGTAGCATAATTCCTCTATAATGTGTGCACTCCTGTAAACTTCCTTTCTTTGGTAGTTTGATCATATAACCTTCTTTCCAGTCTTTAGGAATGTCTTCCCTCTCCCAAATTTTATCCAATAGATCATGTAACTTCTTGGTAGAGGTGTTAATATCTGCTTTGATGGCTTCCGAAGGAATTTCATTTGGTCCTGTGGCTTTACTATTTTTAATAGATTGATGACTTTCATTATTTCTTCTTTGCTTAGTTTTCCGCAGTTAACGTGTAACTCTTCTTCTGCTGGTAATATATCTGGAGTATTATTTGAGCTGGGTCTGTTCAAAAGTTCTTCAAAGTGCCCTTTCCATCTCTCCATTTGTTCCCTTATATTACTAAGCAGATTTCATTTTTTATCTTTGATAAAGGCGTAGATCTGTTTGTATTTTCCACCTAATTTCTTTGTGCTGTTGTACAGTTCTTTCTAGGGTTGCCAGATAAACCGTTTTTTACGGATTTCTCCGTTTTTTTCACGTAATTTGATGACTCCGTTTTATCTTTGCCCGGATTCGCTAAAACACCGTATTTTAACGCTCACGTAAATATTTGTTTTAATATCGATTAAATAATATATAAATTCGTAGTAAATAAAATTAATTAAAAAATTCGGCGGTGTGTTTTGTATAATTGTTTCTGGATCATACTTTTAAGTGCGCAAATTGTAGTCCGATCGTCGATGTGTAAACACAGTTTCACCGCTCCATCCAATTCAATCCTTGCATCTACATATTATTAGTAAGTTTATTTTACAGTTTGTTAACATTATTTTATAATGAGTGATATGGATTTAAAGAAGTCTCCTCCAAAGAAGAAATTAAAATTACAACTACAACACAATCAAAGTTACCGTAAAGTGTGGGAAGAATCGTTTTCATGGGTTAAACCAGAACCTAACGAACATCGAGCTTTCTGTGTATTATGCAGAAAAGATTTTAGTATTTCTCATGGTGGACAAAGTGACTTAAAACAACATTCAGAATCTAAAACACATAAACTAAAAGAAAAATAATCTGATGATGTTAGTGTAAACAAACGTTCACATTATTTTGTAAATGTAAACAATACATCAGAACACGATAATGTTGTCGAGAGTGAACTGGCTTTGGTTTATCATGCAGTCAAACATAATCAAAGTTATTCTACCTTGGACTGTGGAAATAAGCTTGTGACACACATTTTTAAAGATTCTGTGACTGCTTCAAAAGTATCACGATGGCGCACTAAAGCTGAAATGCTTGTCAAGAATGTTTTAGCACCCAGAAGTGTCAATGATTTTTTAGATATTTTAAAGTGTTCGGAACAAGGTGTGAGATTTTATTCATTGGCAACAGATGCCTCGAATAAAGGAAACAGGAAGATGTTTCCAGTTTGCCTTCGCTACTTTGACTCAGTGAAAGGAGTGCAGAATAAACTTTTGGATTTTATTGAAAATGCTGATGAAGCTGCTTGTGGAGTTAGTCAGCTAGTGCTGCAGAGTTTAGAAAGACATAATCTTGATATAAATCACATTTCATCATATAGTGCAGACAATGCAAGTGTCAATTTTGGAATTAGACATTCTGTATTTCAATTACTTTTGAAAAAGAATGAAAATATATTGAAGGCCAATTGTACAAATCACATACTTCGTAATGCAATCAAGTATGCTACAGACAAATTGGATATTGATGAAGAGAGCATAGTCCTCAAAATTTACAATCATTTCTCAGTTTCAGCAAAAAGAAGAGATGAACTTAAATCATTTTTTAATTTTGTGGAATTAGAATGGTCTGAAATATTGAGACATGTTCCAACGAGGTGGCTGTCTTTGACTCCAGCTGTAAATAGGCTTCTCTTAAATTGGGGTGCAATCAAAAGTTACTTCCAGAGTATTGATGACTGCCCAAAATTATTGAAATCTGTTTTTCTTATTGATGACCCTGAGCAAGCCATTTTGCCAGAGATTTATTTTCACTTTGTAAACAATGTTGGAAACTTGTTGGATGCTGTTAACAAAAACACTAGAAAGTTGTGAATTGAGTGTCTTGGGGACATTCAAACAAATGTACATTTTGAACGAAAAGCTTAAACAGAGAATAAAAGACAATTTTTATGGCAGCAATGCAAATGAACTTATTAATGATTTGTCTGTAACACTGCAAAAACAAATATCAAGTGATTTTAACAAATTTTACAATGATATGCTTCAGTATCTTGACAAAAGGTTTGATGTGACTGCCAATAATCCATATTCATCATTGGCAGATTTTGCTTTGGATAAAGAAATTCATTTTGAAGATTTGGAAACTGCAGAGTGTATTATGAAATTGAAAGATCACATATGTGTTGATGCCATGTATGAAGAGTTCTGTGACTTTCAGAGTGTTCTATGTGAAAGTATTAACAAAGATAACAGTGATATCACAAACTGGTTACATTTTCTTTCTGTTGTGCCAGAACATAAAGTGCCAAACATTTCAAAGATTGTTGGATTTTTATTTAGCATACCAGGATCAAATGCCTTTGTTGAGAGGATATTCTCCTTAATAAAAAACAAATGGAATGACACATGAAATAGGTGTAGCCAAGAACTGATTGAAGCAGAGCTCAGAGTCATGGTTAATTTTGACAATTCATGTGCTGATTTTTTTTAATTTGTCAAAACTGATGCAAGATTATTGAAAGCTGGCAAATCCTCAAGCAAATACAATTAAAATGCCTCTAGAAACACTAGGTGAGAGTTTTTTAAATTTAAATAAGAAAATTGTCTTTGCAGAATATGAGCATTGTTTTATTTCTAGTTTATGTATATAATTTTTCATAAATTTGTTTGAATATAAAGGCGAATTCATTGTCACTACCGGTAACAATATACAAAATCATGTGTTCGTAAATATGTAATTAAAAATGAAGAAAAAAAAAATTCAGCGTAAAAGTACTCCTTTTTTTTAAAAAAAAAAATCTGGCAACCCTAGTTCTTTCATATTCCCATTATTTGCTGCCTCTTCTGCCTCTTTTGCTAGTTCATCTATATATTTCCTCTTATCACCTTTTAATGCATCTTCTCACTTCTTTGTTCACCTCTGTGTAAGCGTCCTGTGTCTTGGCTTTATTACTTCTTGTTTTGCTTTTATTTATGTCTGCTTTCTTGTTCTTTCTTTCATTAATTTTATCCAGAGTCTCTGCTGTCATCCATGCCTTATTCTGGCGTTCTCTTTTCCCCAGTGTTTCTTCGCACGTCTCTTTCCATATATCTTTTACCTGTTTCCAATGATCTTCTATATTTATTGTATTTTCTAGTTGTTGGAGGACTTGGTATTTGTTTGATATTGTGACTGCAAATTTATCTTTAATTCCTTGTTCTTTAAGAAATCCTACATTGAAATACTTTCTACCCGTATTCGTTGTAGTATACCTTTTTAGTTTAATTTTAAGTTTGGCTAACAGAAGATGATGATCAGAAGCTACATCTGCCCCTCTATATACTTTTACACCCTGTAAGGATGACTTAAACTTATTATTAATACACATGTGATCAATTTGATTTTCCGTTCTATGATCTGGTGACACCCATGTAGCTTTGTGTATTCTTTTATGTTGGAATATTGTTCCTCCTAGGCTCATTTGATTAAGGGCGCAGAAATTCACAAATATCTCTCGATTCTCGTTTATATCTCCAAGTCCATGTTTTCCCATAATCTCTTCGAAGCCTCTGTTGTCTGATCCTACCTTAGCATTTAGGTCTCCCATCAAGATTATAATATCCTTGGCTCGTCTAGCATCCATCTGACAGTGTAGCTGTTTATAGAAATCATCTTTAACTGAATCATCCTTATCGTTGGTTGGTGCATATCATTGTATAATGTGTAATTTTATTTTGTTTTTGGTTGTTTTAAATGTTTCTCTCACCAGTCTTGGTCCCACTGCCTCCCATTCTATTAGTGTCTTCTGTGCAATCTTTGATAGCATTATAGCTACCCCTTCGCTATGTTGTGCTCCTGGTTCCTGGTGTCCTGATGATAAAATCATCTCCCCTGTATTCAATTTTATTCTCTCCGCTCCCAGCCATCTTGTTTCACACATTCCCAGAATATCTATCATGTAGTTAGTCATTTCTGCTGCCACTTGTGCAGCTTTTCCCTGTTCGTTAAGGGTACAAACATTCCAGGTGCCCATTCTGGAGGATTTCCTGGTAGACAAAGGGTGAGTCGGCAACCCGGACTCCTTACGGCTTTCTCCAGATTGCGTTATACGTCTCTTAGACAGAGAGCCGTTCTCTTTCCTGGTTGACGGATTAACTTTATCTCTCTTTGACTTGTTCATGTTTGTGAAGTTTTTTCGGCTTATTTATTTTACAGTATGGGATAGCCAGTCCCATGCCTAACCCTCCTTTCTCGCCTCCTACGAACATGCCTGGTAGGGTACAGCGCCGCTATTCTTTACTCCCCTTTCGGGCCGCGGTAGCGCACGAGCGAATCACCCACTACACTGTTATTTTATTAGTTCAAAAGACGACTGGTTAAAAAAGAGGAAAAATCGTAAATAAAATGGAGCAGACTATGGCTATTGGTCAACAGTTGTGCTCGAAGACAAAGAACCCAGTACAGAATGAGTACGAGTGACGTCATAGTTCAGTGCGTCCATTTTTGTTGACGTCGCATTTGACAGAGAATGTGAAAAACAAAATGCCATAGCCGCTGAACATTGTATGCGAGCCCTAATTTATTCGACCTCCACTGATAGTATTTTACACAGATGAGTCTATTACTCAGCACTTGTGGAGCTCGTAAACTTTCACGACTCATTTTGTAGACATAACTATGATGGAAGACAGTGGTGTTTTCGCAGTAAATCAAAAAGTACTTTGACCAAGAAATTATGGCTTTCAATAAAGTGTTAGGATAGTCAGAGAGACAGATTTATGCACGTGTTTATTTCCTCAGTGTTTCAATGACGATGCTAAGAAAAACTCGTTGGACACCACATCAGTGGTTAGAGTCTCTGTGCAGGTCTAGTCAAACAAAGGTCTGCTTTATTTTTGTTCCAGGGCACTCGGTTATAAGAGACCATCAGCGTGTAGATAGGCCTGCGAGTTTAGCTGATGTTGAGCGCTGAAGACCCATGGGCCGCGACGATATTCTGCCCTTGATAAAGGTGGACGTATAGACGACTCAAAAAAGTTCCTATATCAGCAACTATGAGCAGACTCCGCTGATATCATGCCCAAGTGGGAGGCTACAGAGGGGCGAGATACGCTTGAATACAAAGAAGACTTGTTACCAACACAAAACCAGTGGCGTTAGTCATTCTACACTTTTGAGAGAACAGAGAAATTATAGAGTTGTCAATGCAATTCCCATCGACTAAACTAAACTAAACTAAACTAAACTAAACTAAACTAAACTAAACTAAACTAAATTAAACTAAACACTAATTTCAACTCAAACTTATTATATGATTTATAAACATGGATGGAAATAAAGACTAATTACAGTAGATTCTAATCTTCCATAAACAGATGTCTCCAACATGATCTTAATATTAGATTGCAAATAAAATCACACATAATAACCTTTGGAAAAGAATTGCCCACATATCAGTAGAAATGGATATAAAAATGTAATTTGGTGTGAATTGGCCACAAACTGAAAAAAAACATGTGCAGTTAAGGCTGTTCCTGTGACATGTCAACAAGCCTATAGAGTAGTTATTGTGTTCATTTCTATCAGTGGTGCACACATTCTATAACAAAATTACTACAGCAATGGCGGTCTGCGAAAACTCATCAACAACCGAAGTTTCCAAACAATAAACACAGAAACAACGAATAAACTGGTTGACCTATATAGAAAGAGTGAAGTGTAATTTCTTACCTTGCAAAGAATATTTTAAAAGAGGAGAAGGGACAAGAGCAAGAAACAGACCCAGAGTAAGATGAACATACAACTTCAAATAAACACTACAACATCAACTGATAATGAGTAAAACCGCCAAATGTGAGAAAACGAGAACTTGTATCTCCCTCGACACCCGGTGGAGCTCAAGTGGTAGCGATGAAAGAAAGAGTAACGAACATTTTGATGTGAGGACACCCAGACCTCCATGGTCAGCGAAACAAAGTTTAAAAATCTCTTCTCTAGAAATTGATTTGATTGATGTTCAAGAAACTTAAGAACTCCACTGCTCTCTAAATGTTTCTACTGTAAGTTGAATACACTCAAATTCTCCAATTAATTACATATCAAATATATATACATATATATATATATATATATATATATATATATATATATATATATATATATATATGACACATATTCCTTAATTCAGTTTATAATTTAAAACATCATATTTTCTAAACATCGAATCTTTGTTAACAAACTTTCTCATTTCCTATTGGACCTAATGATTTGTATTCGTTGTGGTGCTGACTATAGTAAAAACGTTGCCACTACAATAACAGTCCCTGCTTCTGTGATAAAACACGCTAAGACATTTATCATTGTTTAACAAGTACACTTAGTATTACTACACATTTTTAAAGAGATATGGGGTATAATAAACATATTTCCTGGGTAAATATTCTGGTAGCTTACCATATTGACAAGCTGGTCCAAACCATCCTCTCTGACACTTAGACCCTTCATAACAGCCACCTATGTTATCACATTGGTTGTCCGTGCAATGACACATAAACTGACAGCGTGTGCCAAACCATCCCTTCTTACATCCTAAACATCACAAATAATAGACATGTTTTCATTCAAATCTCAGACTTACGGTTTCCTTGTTTTTCAAATGTTGTCATTATGCTATAATTTGTACTGAGGATTGCATGGTTCATGTTGGTGTGAAATCATCATCGGGCTGATAGACCTTTACATACCGTTGCACTCATCGCAACCTGTGGTAATCAATCTCTGTCTGTAACCAGAGCCCTAGCTTCTGTTCTCATGTTGAACGTCTCATTCATGCCTTTATGGAACCTTCTTATTGGTTTCCATCTGTCTTGTTTCTAGCTGTCATATCTTGTTTGTCAATCTGCAATGAGTACTTAGCTTTGCTTTATTGACGCGCTATTGATAGATGTTATTTTAACGTGTGTGTCGGTATGTTCTAGTGTCACCACACTTCAAGATCATTCATACTTAGAGGAGTGGACAATAACTGTCGTCAAGAACTTGACTAAGTCTTTACTAATCACCGAGCGTTGTTACTAACGAGAGAGAGAGAGAGAGAGAGAGAGAGAGAGAGATAGAGAGAGTGAGAGAGAGAGTATATCTATCTATCTTTCGTTCGCTCGAAGTATTGTCTATATCAGCAATGTCGTTTCCTGTATAAATTTTACTGTCTTTTGTAATTCTTGCAGTGGCCCATATAGTTTTGTCTGTAGTGTTGTATCTATGGGCCAATGGATTTTCCTCAGTCTACTATATTCAGTGCAGTCTTGAAGTATGTGTTCAGCTTTAGGGGTGCCTGTCCACATGTACAAGTAGTTGATGTGCCGATCTTGAATTGTGTATACATGTGACTATGGAGTCGATTATGTCCCGTTCTTAGGCGTATAATGATAACTTGTTCATATCTATTCATATTATAAAAGGCACATCCTGATTTGGGGCTTGTGGTCCTCTGATTGATTTGATTATCTGTTTCCTATGATGGTATGCAACTGGTGTATCTAGTTGTGTGCCTGTTGAACCTTCCTTTGCCAACTGATCTGCTTTCTCATTTCCTGGTATTCCACAGTGAGGTGAGACGGGATCCACTGCAGGGCAACCATGTGGTGTTGCAGAGTTCAGTCCATAAGGTCTGCAGATGTGGTAATTTTCTGGATTGTAGTGCCTGGAATGATCTTGCATCTGTCAAAAACACTACAGGCTGTGAACTAAGATTATTGTTCAGCAGTTTTTCTATTGCCAACTTTGTTGCTTGTATTTCTGCATCATTATTGTGACAAGATTTCCCTGTTGCTATTTTATTCATATCCCTAGTGTTATTTGGGTACTCTATATATGCACATGCTCCCCCATTCTTTACTGCATTCTGTGCTGATCCATCTGTGTACACACGGATCCATAGGTCTTGTGGGTATTCTTCATCCAGGAAACTTAGAGTTATTGTTTTTCGCTGTAGAATATTCTGTTCCTCTTTGTCAACTCTTCCTTTCACTTCTGTCCGTATTTGAACTGATAATCTTGATTCATCTGTCCAGGGAGTCTGTTCTGGTATGGGCAGAAGGGGGTTAACAACTCTTGGCATGTCTGGTGTTTGTCTACTAATACGCTTGGCTTGGTGGATAAAACTGCTTCTCTTAAGTCGCCCCAATGCAAGATTTTGGAATCGGTCCTTCATTGGATGTCTCGGCATGCATACACATTTTTCTGCCTGTATAAGCACATTTGTGTCTCTCCGTTCTCTCAGTGCTGGTATCCTCCACAATTTCTCCAATATTGGTGTTGATTTCATTACTCCTGTGATGACCCTAAGTGTCCGGTTTTGTACTTTATCCAGTTCTTGCAATGTGGTGTTTGATGCTGAGCACCATGCGGATGATCCATATTCTAAATGTGGGCGTATACGCTGTTGGTAAACTTTACTGAGTATTTTCCCACTCGCACCCCAAGTGGTTCCACATAACTTTCTTAGAATAGCCAATTTCCTCCTTGCTTTTTGGGTTGCCTTATTTATCTGCTGTTTCCAAGATAGTTTGTTATCAAATGTAATATTAGAGATATGTAGCTTGTATGTCTTCTTTCACAGGCTCATTGTTTATGTAGATGGCTCCTGCTTTTTGTTTTGGGGAGAGTGTGCTGCATTTGTCTGTATTGATGCTGATACGATATCTATTTGTCCATGAATTCAGTGCATTCATAGCTCTTTGTAGCAATTTGGAGGCCGCTGTTGCATACTCCTCTGTGCACCACATTACCACGTCATCTGCATACATTGCCACTTTGATGCCATATGGTAGTTCAGTAACTAGGTCATTGATGTAGATCAGAAAAAGTGTTGGAGATAGTACCCCTCCCTGTGGAACGCCCATTTGCACTCTGGCTCTACTGTTATGCAAGTATGGTTTGACCCATTTGTACATCCTGCCATTTACTCCATAATCTCTCAGTTTCTTCAAAAGCCCTTCCTTCCATACCGTATCAAATGCTTTCTTTAGGTCTATCCATGCTGCTAGTACCAGTTTATTTTCTTGAAACGCATCTTCAATTTCTTGGGAAAGATAGGTTGCATGATCTTCGGTAGAGTAACACTGTATAAAGCCTGCTTGTTGTGGGACAAGGAGCTTTTCACTTTCCAGGTACCACTGCAGTCTGAGATTGATTATACTTTCCATTGTTTTACACAAACAGCTTGTAAAGTTGATTGGTCTATAGCTGGATGTCGTTGAACCATCTTTTCCTGGCTTTAGTAATGGTATCATAATTTCTTCTCTCCATGCCTGTGACACTTTACCTGTGATCCAGCAAATTCTGCAGATCTGCAGTAGTTTTGCTTTAGCTGCAGTTCCCAAGTTCTTAATCATTTCATTGGACACTCTATCACTGCCTGGTGACTTTTTCATTTTTAATTTGGATATTGCCAGCTCTAGCTCTCTTTGTGTAATGGGTATTTCCATGACTTCATGTGTGGTCTCTTCTTGTCTTGCATTTTGTTGTTTTAAACGGGTCTCTTGTCGTTTTTCTAGGCTAATGTCAATATTATTGTCATTTGCAAAGGAGTCTGCAAAGTAATTTGCTGCATGTTTACCTGTTAGAATGTTTCCATCCTTCTTCAGTGTAATTTTGGTGTTCCTTTCTCTACCCTGATCATTCAGATGTTTTACAAGCTTCCACACTTTTCTTGTGTCTCGTTCAAGATTCAAAGACTCTGTTTTCTCTTTCCAGCTTCTCCGTCTGGCTTGTAGTTTAGCCCGTTGAAATTTGGCTTTAGCATGCTGGTAGTTATTGTGGTGTTCTTGGCAAGGGTTATTTTCTGCTTGCTTTAGACATGTTTCCATGTCATTGTGCAGTTGCTCTAGTTCATTACTCCAGTATGGTTTGTAGTGTTTCCGTGCCCCTCTAGGTATTGTTTCACTGGCAGCTTGTATTATTAGTCTACTGAATTCATCAACTATTTTGTTGATGTCTCTATCTGTATTTATATCTTTAGTCAGTACACTGGTGTAGTGTTGATACATTTTCCAGTCTGCCTTTTTGTAATTCCATCTGGAGAGAGTGCTGCTCTCCCTGATGGCCTTATTTTGCACCACTAAAAAGACAGGTCGGTGGTCGCTGCCTCCAAGTTGTTTCCCAACAATACGTGTCATATTCCAATCCAGGTCTGGTGTAGATGTGGTATGCCATGTTCTGGAGTAGAATGTTGGTTGATCTGTTGCCTGGTTTAATAGTATAAGCCCATTGTCATCCTGCCAATTTTCAAGCTCTTCGCATCTCTTGTCCATATGTTCATAGCCCCAGCTCTGTGAATAGCAGTTAAAGTCTCCACATACAATTATTCTTTCTTTTAATGTAATTGTGTCTAGTGCTAGTGGGCGGTCACTCGGACAGTAGTAGTTAAGTAGATGGAAGTCTGTATTTGCTGTCCTGAGGTGCAGTATTTGATAGAGATAGAGATAGAGAGAGAGAGAGAGTGCGAGAGAGTGATTTCTCTATCTCCTAGCTTTTTATACGTCCCCTAATTGCATCCCACATTCCTTCGCGCATCCAATCAACTTCGCCCCTCTACACTCATTTGTCTCCTATTTGCCAAAACAATACGTCACAATCTTTTATTTTTCCCTGAGAACCTTCCAGACCGCTCTACCTTGATCCTTTCTTTCTTGGACATATTCATGGATCTATTTCTAACAAGATTTATTCTTCAATATTTTCCCTGCACATTTTCCTCGATTCATGCCCTGCACACTTTCCTCGACTCATGCCCTACATACTTTCCTCGATTCATGCCCTGCACACGTTCCTCGAATCATGCCCTGCACACTTTCCTCGATTCATGCCCTACATACTTTCCTCGATTCATGTCCTGCATACTTTCCTCGATTCATGCCCTGCATACTTTCCTCGATTCATGCCCTACATACTTTCCTCGATTCATGCCCTGCATACTTTCCTCGATTCATGCCCTACACACTTTCCTCGACTCATGCCCTGCACACTTTCCTCGATTCATGCCCTACATACTTTCCTCGATTCATGCCCTACACACTTTCCTCGATTCATGCCCTACATACTTTCCTCGATTCATGCCCTACACACTTTCCTCGATTCATGCCCTGCACACTTTCCGCGATTCATGCCATACACAATTTCCTCGATTCATGCCCTGCATACTTTCCTCGATTCATGCCATACACAATTTCCTCGACTCATGCCCTACACACTTTCCTCGATTCATGCCCTGCATACTTTCCTCGATTCATGCCATACACAATTTCCTCGATTCATGCCCTACACACTTTCCTCGATTCATGCCCTACATACTTTCCTCGATTCATGCCCTACACACTTTCCTCGATTCATGCCCTACATACTTTCCTCGATTCATGCCCTACACACTTTCCTCGATTCATGCCCTGCACACTTTCCGCGATTCATGCCATACACAATTTCCTCGATTCATGCCCTGCATACTTTCCGCGATTCATGCCATACACAATTTCCTCGACTCATGCCCTGCATACTTTCCTCGATTCATGCCCTGCACACTTTCCTCGACTCATGCCCTGCATACTTTCCTCGATTCATGTCCTGCACGCTTTCCTCGATTCATGCCCTACATACTTTCCTCGATTCATGCCCTGAACACTTTCCCCGATTCATGCCCTACACACTTTCCTCGATTCATGCCCTGCACACTTTCCTCGATTCATGCCCTACATACTTTCCTCCATTCATGCCCTGCACACTTTCCTCGATTCATGCCCTACATACTTTCCTCGATTCATGCCCTGCACACTTTCCTCGATTAATGCCCTACACACTTTCCTCGATTCATGCCCTGCATACTTTCCTCGATTCATGCCCTGCACACTTTCCTCGACTCATGCCCTGCATACTTTCCTCGACTCATGCCCTGCATACTTTCCTCGACTCATGCCCTGCATACTTTCCTCGACTAATGCCCTGCATACTTTCCTCGATTCATGCCCTGCATACTTTCCTCGACTCATGCCCTGCATACTTTCCTCGACTCATGCCCTGCATACTTTCCTCGATTCATGCCCTACACACTTTCCTCGATTCATGCCCTGCATACTTTCCTCGACTCATGCCCTGCATACTTTCCTCGACTCATGCCCTGCATACTTTCCTCGATTCATGCCCTGCACACTTTCCTCGACTTATGCCCTGCACACTTTCCTCGACTCATGTCCTGCACATTTCCTCGATTCATGCCCTGCACACTTTCCTCGACTCATGCCCTGCATACTTTCCTCGACTCATGCCCTGCACACTTTCCTCGATTCATGCCCTACATACTTTCCTCGAGTCATGCCCTGCACACTTTTCTCGATTCCCTTTGATTATAGACACCCTGGTTGGTATACTATTACATTACCTCCCCTTCCTTTAGTTTTCTAAACCAGTTTATTCGTGGTTTCTGTTTCAACAACAATAAAAACCATGTACTGTACAATGCTCATAATTATACTTGTAAAAAGTGTACACTTTTCCATTATTATATCAACATTGGCAATTGTCTTTTCATTATTTATGACATCACAACAGTTAATCGAACAAAAACATGCCTAGTGGCCTCAACAATTTTTCGTAATCCTCAAACACCATACCTGTGTACACATCCACAAAGTGTGTACAACTCTAGCCATTTAGACTACAGACGTAAGACATTTTTCTCAACACAACTGTATTCTTCAATTAACTTCTTTTGAGTACTCTCACTTCTTATATTCATTTACCAGAGAACCTCCTCTAGGTCATCTTACAGTACACGCTTACACATCTTTTACATATTCTCTATTCACAACTTACTCTCCAATGTACAAACATTTATCTAAATGATTAACGGTCAGCCTATTACCAGCCTTGCTTTTTTCTTGTTAATTTTTTTCTGCATGAGCTATATGCTTATCCATTATTCCCAGTTTTCGAACAAAAAACACATCTGTCTATTCAGATACACAAACTCGTCTATTCTTTTTTCTTATTTGTTTCTCTTGTGGATGCTTGTATCTTTTCACTATCAATTGACAATTCTGTATTTGAACACCACTCATCGATGTATGACACCGCTCATTCACGTTTCTTCTTTATTGATGCCAACTTTTGCTTCTCTGGTTAGACTTTTATCTTTTATTTGTCACTTTTAATATCTGCCATCTTGAAATCTTCTCCTGCAGCTCTCGTTTATCTTGCATAACTAAATCTGCCTCTATCTTCAAGACACTCATCGCATGTTGTAGTTTTCTATTTGTATATTCAGCCTCCGTCATATCAGTTTCCATTTTCTCTACTTCTTTATTCAAGCCTTTGCTAGTTGACTCTAATCTTTTGACTTTATCTCTAAAAGTTACCATCGTCCTATTATTTTCCTCATTGGTTTGTTTCAATACACTAATGTCGTAGTCTCTTTTTATTAATTTCTTTTTCATTTTCTCTAGTAATCTTTTACTTTCTTCATTCTTCTCAATGAGCCAATTTAAAAAAAAAAAAAGATCACAGAGATTGCAGGCCTAAACATTAATAGAAAGATAATCAATGACCTAAGATATGATGATGATACTGTTCCATTAACATAAAATCCTAAAGACCTACAACAATTGCTTACTGTGATAAACATAACAAGCAAACAATATGGACTAGAAATGAAAATAAAAAAGAACTAAAACTAAGATCATAAACAAAGAAAATTCTCAAGACCTGCAATTAAATATCACAGTTGAGGGAACACATCTGGAGACAGTCCAGAGTTACAACTACCTGGGACATACTATAACCAATGATGGAAAATGCAAAACTAAAATAAACAAAAGAATAGGTATGGCAAAAAGTAGTTTTAATGCAATGAAAAATATACTAACAACAAAACAAATATCAGCAGGGCTGAAACTAAGAATGGCAAAATGTTACGTCTTCTCAATATTCCTGTATGGTGCAGAACAGAAAATTGAAGCCTTTGAAATGTGGATTTATAGAAGAATAGGTAGAATTGGATGGAAACAAAAGATAACAAACGATGAAATTTTAAAACAGCTGAAAATATAAAGAGAACTACTAAATACAATGAAGACAAGACAAATGAAATTTTTGGGGCATGTTAAAAGACACAACATCCTACTAAAAAGTAATATTGGAAGGTAAAATACAAGGTAAAAGAAGCACAGGCAGACCAAGACTAACATGGACGAGTAACATCAAAAAAGGGCAAGTCAATCTATGTCAGCCTGCACCATCAAAGCAAGAAACATAATAGACTGGCGATCCATGGTAACCAACCTTCGTTGCGGAGAAGGCAAACGATGATGATGATGATTCGTTCATTACTTTAACCTTTCTCCTTTTAGAGAACTTGTATTATTTTTTTTTCTCTCTTTGCCACTTATTCTATATATATGTATTGTTATGTTCTCTCATTATCTACTTATTTCTATGTCGTGGTTTGTGGGTGTCGCTAGATAGTTTGTGTGCTTATTTCTATTTTCTAAGGATTCTCTTTCCAGGGTGGTCGATTCTGTTATTTTTAGAATTCAATAAAAGATATGATAATGATGATGATGATGATGATTCATCTCAATACTTTTAGTCTGATACTCTCTCCATTGCATGTCATTATCACCACCTACACAAGCATCAACATAATTATTTACAACCACAGCGTCAAAATCAGTCTGGGTATCTCTTGTCTCGTGTGTCTTAATTACTTTTCTACAAGTTGTAAATTTGTTATAAATTAACTTATTTACACTACTCTGTTCGTCCTCATCTGCTGTCAGAAATGCATCACTGTCTGATCTATCTGCTACTATGGTTGTTTTTGTCATAAAATTACGCTTATTTTATGTCCTAATAATATTGTTTATTTGTAAACAAAACAACTTATCATCATCAGCATCGAGTGCCATCTCCGTGTCGAAGGTTGACTACCATGGGGCGCCTATATGCCATCTTGCTTTGATGATGCAGGTTGTCATTGGCTGATTTGTCCATCGTTTGATGTTACTCGTCCATGTTAGTCATGGTCTACCTCTGCCTCTTTTGCCTTGTATTTTCCACTCCAGGATTACTTTTAATATGCTGTTGTGTCTTTTAACATGGCCATCGCATTTGTCTTGTTTGAATTGTGTTTAGTAGTTCTCTTTTCATTTTTAGTTGTATTAAGACTTCATCGTTTGTTTTATTTTCCTTTCATCCAATTGTACCTATTCTTCTATATATCCACATTTCATAGGCCTCAATTCTCTGTTCTGTTTTCTTGTCTAATGTCCATGTTTCTGCACTATATATAAATGCTGACAATCTATATCATTTTGCCTCTCTTAGTTCTAACGCACATGTGGGTTTTGAGTGTTTTCTTTGTTTATGATCATAGTTTAAGTCTTTTTGATATTCATATCTAGTCTAACAACATATTTGTATTTCTTAATACAAGGGTCTTGTTTCGTCTCTCTGGAAGAAACACAACGTGTATATTAATGATGTGGACACATTTCCATTCATTAACTTTACAATATCTTTCAATTTACTACTATTTTATAATTCTTGTACTCTACTAAATAATAAGAATTCAATAATTTTCATTTCGACAGTCAGTTTAAAATGACAATCAATCAATTCCTATATATAATTAACTAAGTAGGTAATTCACACTCGATCCTTGCAATTTTAAAGCACACACACAATGTTTATATTTCTTGAGCAAGAAATGATTTACACTCACACGGTCACGTGATTACATGGCTGTCTCTCCAAACACTATTTTAAGTTCAACGATCTCGCAATGTCACAATGTTCCCTAGTTGACCTGGATTCGTCGTACGCTAATCGGCGATTTTAATTTTAAATGTGCTGTGTCGTCCTGAAATATTTGGTGGTCTAGTGAAATGACGCGATGAAGTTATTTGAATTCTTTAGCATTGAACTTGTTTGCACAAATTTGACCTGTCTATAACTTGAGCATGTTTTGTCTTAACTCAGGAATAATTACTCCAGCTCTTGTTAAGGTTACTGCATCAATGACCTTTGACACTATAAAATTGATCACGACGACAAAAGGATTTTGTATAGTGTCTCCAACTAACCAAGCCAGACTCTTGTTAACGGGTTCGGCACCAAAATGATCGTGTTTAAAGGTCAAAATGATCGTTCATATTCCCTATAACATTAGCCACGTCACCAAAAATGATTTTTTTCTAGTGTCGCCACATCTTTCATACGTAGTAGAGAGGACAATAACAGTCGTCATAAAACAGCAATACACTTGATTCACATCAATCTGGCTCTGAACAATATCTATATACATAAAACAATCTGGGCATCGTGTCTATGTTAATAGTGTATGTGTGGAGTATGTGAGAGTGGGTTATGTGTTTAAATGATGTATTACTCTATCTCAGTGATGTGTGTGTATGTGTGGAAGTGATTGTTCAGTTCAGTGTTATCGATGTTTTAATTTACGTGTTTGTTGATTCTGTGTTAGTGTATAAGTGGATAGTTTTTAGTATAATAGGAAAGTAGGTGCGAATCTATAGTATGAGTGTGCGTGCTAAATTTATGTCAGTGTTGGTTGTGTTTGTAAGAAAAAGTAATTATATGTAATTGTATACTTTATAGCTTTTTTTTTTCAATCACCTGCCTCCACGAACCGATTACTGCATGTATCTAGATGCTTATATGGTTAGTGAAACAAAAGGATCCGCTGCTACGATTACATTACCGACCTTAACATGTAAGCCGAAACATCTCTGCCACCACATTAGGCTTTCTTTTCCTCCTACCTACTAGGTGTGGTATAATAATGCTGATGTCGTTCTCTTCATGGATGCATTAAACACGGGTTTATTTCTAAATCAATCTAAGCGTAGACATCTTTGAAAAAGTGTCCCTACCTGGAGTCAGTTTAATTCACCTTGTAGCAGGCAGAGAGAAAGAGATAGGAGAGTAGAGGATAATGGAGAGATTAGGAGAAACAAAGCACGAGAAGCGATCACGTGAAAGATGAGTAGAATAGTGTTAGAGGTAGGACATGAATCTCGGGAACGATAAAGGTAAACAGAGGTGTGAGTAGATGGCGTAGATATATTTCGATTGTAGAGAGGTAGATGAAACGAGTGTGATTGGACAGGAGACGGAATATTTAAGTTCATGGATGGAGAGAAATAGCAGGATCTTCAGAGAACTTTTTTCTGCTAGGTTCTGAGCAGGAGCCGTGAGATCATTAGACGGTAGTCTGTAGTGACTCAGATAGCCCAAAGTCCACATGGTTATTAGAAGATTAGCTAGTTAGCTATAATAGAGATATAAGATAGTCTGTATTGCATAACGGAGACAGTGCATTAGTAGTGATAGAGCTACAGAGAATATTACCCCGGGAGGGGACATTAGAGACGACGGTAAGATCACGCGTCAGCGGAGAGCTCATTGAGCACAAGTCGTCGTAGCTAGTAGTGAGGGAGCCACGTTATTAAAGACTAGTAGTGCAAGACGTGATTAGTAAGGCTGAGTAGAACAGAAGAATAGATGCGAGCTTATCTAGGAAAGATGTAAATTCTGTGACCCGATGTGTGAATGGCCGAACGGGATGTGTTGACCACTGACCGCTGTGAATAATTGCACAGAGCTGCCATTGTTAGGGCTGTCGAATTAAAGATATATGACGTTTTCCACATCAGCAGTGGGTAGCCATTTATTTGTCTAACAGTCATTACCTACACCAGGGCACTGAACTGAGTGAGGAGTTGTTGCGGTACAAATAAGTCCGTCTACATACCGTTTGTGGTTGTGCACTAACTTACTTGTGTCACTATTACTTTTATATCGGCATCTTCTTTCTTCTCATTAATTCTCTCTGCCTCATTCGGTTCAACATTCAAAGTTCAATTACTGCCATTTTCTTTTCTAATGATATTCTTGACTCTAAAGCTATACAATTTATAGTCCAGTCGATTGTGGGGTGTCTTGCTTATTGTTTGCTTATTATCAGTGTTTAAACATTCATTTGTCTTTCTCTCACATGTCTTTCTTCTTACTGGACGGTACACTTCAACTTTTAATTTGTTTACCATTATTTCGTTTTTTTAAAAAAGGGAGCTCTTAAAAAACATCAGAGAGAAACAATGGACATTTTTCGGGCGCATCATGAGAAGAGGAAAGTTGGAATACTTGGTTACAACTGACAAAATATAAAGAAAGAGAGATAGCGGACGGCAAAGAGAGAAATACTGGATAGCTTGGTGTCATGGCATGGAAAACGGTCAACAACAGAACTGATACGATGCACAGTAGATAGAAGAATGTGGAGGGTCATTATCACCTACTCCAACTGGTATGGCACATGATGATGATAGGAAATCATGGTCTAGTAAAAAAAATAAAAGAGAAGAAAGATTAATACAATTTTGTGAAGAAAACAGACTGATAATATGCAACACCTTCTTTGAGCAAGAGAAAAGGGAATTCAGAAAGAAATAAAAGAGAAAAGGGAATTCAGAAAGCCCTGGAGACAGGAATAGCAATGAAATAGATTACATAATGATAAAAGACAGATTCAGGAACAGCGTCAAGAAAGCCAAAACCTACCCAGGAGCAAATATTAATTCAGATCACAATCATGTAATGATACAAATGACAATCAAATTAAAGAGAAACTAATTCAACAACACCAATACATATAAGGGTGTTAAACCAGAAAGACGTAAAAGAAACGTATACTGTACAAGTAAAGAACACATATCAGAAGCTGCTAGAAGAGGGGATTGAACAGTACAGAAGAGAAAATCCTAAGGAAAAAGTCACAACAAAATGGCAATGCATAAAAACAGCATGCAAGAATCCTGCAACACCTTGCCCAAAAAGGAAAGTAACAAAAAACAAAAATGGATAACTGACAAAATCTTAGAAAAAAATGGAAGAAAGAAGACAAGCGAAAAATACTTCCATATACAAGGATATTGACAATAAAATACGGAGAATGTGCAAAAAGCAAAAGAAGACTAGTTAAAATAAAGTTGTCTAGAAATCGAAACTATGGAAAGTAAACACAACTTAAGAGACATGCTCACAGAAATAAAGAAAATGACTAATAAAGACAAAAAAGCTGTTTGAAACGGATGTATTGCAAACAAAGAGGGACGAATGCTAACAGGAAACAAAGATATAATATATAGATGGCAAGAATATATAACATAATTATTTCATGACGAAAGGGGCAAAAAGCCAAACATAAAATGTGCATACTACTATAAAATCCTGAAATCTGAAGTAGAAAAGGTATATTAAACAGAGCTATAAAAACAATGAAAAATGGAAAGGCAGCAGGACATGACACTATACAGATAAAGATGATACAGGCTCTACAAGAATTTGGCATCGATGTGATCACGGACATATGCAATGACATACACCATACAGGATACATACCGAACGATCTAAAAACAACATCAACTTTCAATGCATTGCCTACAACAAATGTTGCAGCTGAATGCTGTGATTTTAAAACAATAAGTCTAATGAGCCAGGTAACAGCCATTTTACTAAAAGTTATACTGGGAAGGATTCAGAATAAAATCAGTACTGAATTAGGTGAGCAACAATTTGGATTCAGGAAAAAAACAGTGGCACAAAAGAAGCCATGTTTAGCATGAGCACATTGATTGAAAAGTACATAGAAGTAAACAGACCAATATATGCCTGCTTTATAGACACAATAATAATAGTAATGGCAATAGCGAGAAAGAAAGAAAATCTAAACATCATAATAGATTATACGACTTTGAAGCAAGTTGACAATTTTAAATATCTTTGTAGCACGTTAACACAAGACAATAACCAAGAGATCGAGATAGATATAAGGTGTAACAAAGCAAGTCAAGTTATAGGCCAAGTATCAACACTATTGAAAAACAAAGCTTTAGATAGAATAGACCATAACCAACTTATACACGGCCTAAAGGATATAAATGTAGACGACAATGACATACGACTAATATGTAATTTGCACTTGAAGCAAACAGAAATAATAAAATATAACAAGGAGAACTCTACACCCATGGACATAAAAAGAGGAATAAGACAAGGATGCATCTTATCACCAAGCTTGTTTAATCTATACACTGAGCAAATCTTTAAAAACATCTCAGAGACGCTAGGCCTAAACATTAATGGAAAGATAATCAATAACCTAAGATATACTTATGATACTGTTCTACTAGCAGAAAATCATAAAGACCTACAACAATTACTTAATGCGATAAACATAACAAGCAAACAATATGGACTAGATATGAATATCATAAAGATTAAAACTATGATCATCTTCTTTTCTCTTTTCACTGATAACTAAAAGGTGTCGTGGTTTATATCATGTGTCGTTCATGAGCTGCTCGAACTGTCCGAATTAGTGACTTCCCTTTGTTGTTACATGTCTCTGTCACTGCATCTATCCATCTTCTTCTGGGTCTTCATCTTGGTCTTTTCCCATGCATTGTCGAGAAGAACGGCCTTGATGGTGATTAATAAGGATTCATTCTGACCAGGTTGTCAAACAATTTAAGTTGTTGTTCTATATATTCTTGGCAGGGTTTGTTCCTACTATTTTTCTTATGATTTCATTTGGTATTCTATTTAGGGTCTAGATTAGAGTCTTATCAGGAAGTGGTAGTTGAACAAAGTTTAGAACTAAAATCTCCCCTTTATATTGGATTCATAGATTACGAAAAGGCATTTGATTGTTTAGACAGAAGAATGCTTTGTAAGTTGCTGAGTCATCACAGAATCCCTATAAAGTTTATTAATCTGACAAAAACAATGTATGAAGGAACGAAATGTAGTGTGTTGCATGAAGGACAGCTTACAGAAGCATTTGAAATAAAAACAGGAGTAAGGCAGGGATGCCTTCTGTCTCCATTTCTTTCTACTGGCCATAAATTGGATTATGAAAATAACTCAAAACAACAGAAATGGAATCCAGTGGTCACTGACCAAACAACTTGATGATTTAGACTTTGCTGATGACATAGCTTTCCTATCACACAGCCATCAACAGATGCAGGATAAAATGAGCATACTTGATGAGAGATCACAACAGCTAGGACTGAAGATTAATAGGGAGAAGACCAATATATAAGATTAAGACCAATTATATACCCACAACTATGCGATGCTCAGATGGGCTTCAGGAGGAACAGAGGTTGCACAGATGTCCTATTTATTATAAAACAACTAGCGGAGAAAACAATAGAGCACAATAAAACACTATATACAGCTTTTATTGACCACGAAAATGCGTTTGATAGGGTGGACAGGGAACAAATATGAACCGTATTGCCCTTGTACGGAGTGAGTCACCACCAAGTAGAGATATGTAAGAGCCTCTATGAAAATAGACGCACTACTGTAAGATCTTCAGCAGGCTACTCTAAACATTTCACCATTAACTCCGAAGTAATACAAGGCTTCCTGCGTTCCCCCTTTCTTTTCATCACATATATGGACAATATATGCAAATTAGCATGCTCAATCAAAGGAAATATACCAATACGGATGACAACAAACGATAACACAAAAGAGAACGAAATATACGTACCAGAAAACAACAGAAAAGAGGAAGAAATAAATGAAATACTATTTGCAGACGACCAAGTTCTGGTACATGAAACAACTCTGGACCTACAAGAACATATCAACAGGCTAAACACCACTTGTAAACAAAACAACAAGAAAGTTCAACATAAGCAAAACCGAAGTAATGGCAATAGCGAGAAAGAAAAAAAAATAACATCATAATAGATTATACGACTTTGAAGCAAGTTGACAATTTTAAATATCTGGGTAGCACGTTAACACAAGACAATAACCAAGCGACCGAGATAGATATAAGATGTAACAAAGCAAGCCAAGTTATAGGCCAAGTATCAACACTATTGAAAAACAAAGCAATACCTACGGAAGCAAAAAGGCAATATACAAATACATTGTTCTACCAACTCTGTGCTATCAATGAAAGAATTGGACGCTGGACTCTAGAACAATAAGAAAGATAACGACCACCGAAATAAAATGTGTCAGAAAAATGACAGGAAACAGCTTAAGGAACATAGTAAGAAACACTGACCTGAGGAAGAAACTCGAAATTGAACCAGCCATCGAATACATAAAGAAACAACATATAAATTGGTTCGGCCACATAACAAGACAAAAAGAACTAACAATGAATCAAAGAGTCATAAACAAACGCTACGAAAAGGCAGGCTTAAGAGGAAGACCGAGAAAGAGATGGATAAAGGGAATACTAGAGTCACTAGGTGGAATAACATTAGAAGAGGCCAACAGAAGAGCAAAGAATCGCAGATTATTACTCCCCTCGAGGCCAACGGCAAGAGAGGAAGGATAGAGGAGGAAAAAGAAGAATGCAGGCGGCAATAGCCAAATAGAATTAAGAGAAATACCTGTACTAGAAGTACAATCTTACATATATCTGAAATGATACCAAAATAAGGATATCAAAAAAAAGAGGAGTTTGCGTTGCACTGAGAAACATAATGAAATTCAAAGAAATTAGGTTAAATACAAACATGAACATTTTCAACTCAAATGTTAAGTCGGCCCTATTATATGGCTGTGAAACGTGGAGAACAACAAAATTGATAATCATGAAGATAAATAATTTCATAAGTGATGCTTACGCAGAATAAAAGGTTGGAAATGGCAGGACAACATCACTAACAAAGAATTATGGAAATGTACCAGTCAAATACCAGTGGATAAAGAGATACAGCGAAGACGATGGCGCTGGATAGGACATAAACTTCGGAGGCCAACTGAGAGTATTACACAACAGGCCCTTTTTTGAATCCCCAGGGGAATGGACCAAGAGGAAGACCAAGGAATTCTTGGAGAAGACATATAGAAGTAGAGATGAGGGGATGGGGAAGACATGGAATGATCTTAAAAGAATGGCAAAAAACAGACTGACTTGAAAAGTGTTTGTTGAAGACCTATGCTACACTGGGAACTAAAATAAGGTAGAAGAAGAAAAATGTGAATGTGAATGCTGAGGGTGTAAGTGGCGGAAAGAACTTCGTAAGGTGGCATCATCATATCTACGTTGAGCGTGATGAACATTATAGTCATATCAGAAGTTTGACGCGAGCTAAAAGCTTGCGCATGATTGTAGTGACATTGAGCGGTTTCACAGTTGTATTATTCATGTGTGTCGAGTGAGAGGTCGACACCCCTACTTTGAATGAGATGATGATTAGAGTCTTATCATGAAGTGGTAACAGGCGAAAGGCTTGCTAGGCGTCACAGTTGTGTGGTAATTAACAGTGTTTTTATTTGTTATAGGCGAACACGAGCTTGCTGATGTGTTTTTAAATGCAGCTGTAAAAGTAATATTGTAACATGCTGAGTGTGTGAGGTGGACAGCACTGGTTCCATTCAGGCACAGTGTGGAGTGATGATCAGCTGAATAAAGTGAGTAGAATTTATCCACACAATGTCTTCTTCAATATTGAATCAGTGAAGTACTCCTAATATCACCTGGTAGCGACGAACGAAGGGCGGGTTACACCGTTAAACACAGGTTGGAAGGTGTGTAGCTAGCCATCAGTAAACACGCGAAGTACGATCAACAATTGGGCTTTTAGGAAACACCAGTCTGCGCACTACGAGCCGGTACAGTTTGATAACACTGGTGTGACATATAGGTGAATGAAGTTAAGGTTCACAGCGGGCTCTGTATGTATGCAATGGGTAGGGTCACTGCATAATTCAAAAATATGTAAGGTCACCATTGTCTACGTTCCAGTACATACGGGAGTACGGGGACATGAAAGAGCGGACAAGTTGGCTAGTTGCGCTATTTTTCCGGATGGCCAACAATACATCGGGCGGACATCATCAATGTATTCCGGGTAGTGGGAAGGACACAGGACTGCAACAACAATGAGCCCAAATCACTCCTTGGGATGAAAGAGATATAAGTTAAGATGGGCACAGCTAGAAACTTCAAGCTTGGTGGGCGTGTGAGAAGACTAATCAACCAACAGATAACTGGAGTCGTCAGTCGCTGGACACTGCGAGACATGATGAGGAGGGAATCTGAGCACCTATGGGCATGTTCGGAGTGCAATGATGATGACCCGCAAATAACTCAATAACAATAACTACATGAAAGAGTTGGAAGCAAACGTCCGTCAGTAAAATCCAATGGCGGTTATATTGAATAGCTTTATAAGCTCCCACGTAGTGCACACAATAAATTGACAACAGATGAAAGCTTTATTCACATTTGCTTGTGATGTACAGAACATACATTAACTTACCTTTATGTTGACATCCGTCCTCACTGAAACCAGTTACACACTCAGAAATACATCCCCAGTACTAGTAAAACACTGCTCATCTGTGTCTGTATAGATACATAGCGAAATAGGGTGACCAAACAAACAAGGAGGACAAACCCATAATGCAAATTATGACAATTGTTTAGTCTGAGTGATACGCTTAAAGCAAATATTGCAATATAATTACTTTTATAATGGAAGTTCGACGATAAATTAACAAGACAATTCCCATTACATTCGTGTGGGGCGGAAAGGTGACCATACGTTACAATGTTAAGATCTCACACACAAATTATTACCATATTAAATCATATGACCACACATTTGTATTTAGTCATCAATCATCACTCTACAACTTTGTAATGGGGCTTTCAGATATACAATGCTCATATAGCAGAAGCAATTATAACATTTTTATTTCCAAATGAAAGAGTAAATGAATTAAGGTTTGCCCAAACAATATAAGGTAACAAAAAAAAAACAATATTCCAACGTATTGAAAACGGATGCATTGGCCACATGCATAATTCATTTATGCAAAATGATTTTACAATTTTAATTGCACAGCAGCCTACTAAAAGTAATCTTTGAAGGGACAATGCAAGGTAAAATAGGCACACCAAGAACAAATTTGGATGAGTAACATAACAAATAAACAAGTCAGCCGGTGATAACCTGCACTGTCAAAGCAAGAGGCAGATAAAGTGGCACTCTATGGTAGCCAACCTTGGATGTGGAGACGATATTTAATGATAATGGTGGTTCGCGGTGTATACTTTTTATTCGACTAATCAAGAGAACCTATTTAGCCCTCCCCATCTCCCTCTTCTTTTGTACCCTAACATTCAACCCTATCAAGTGTACTTTTAGAGCCATGAAGACAATGTTGTGAGAGCAGCTGACAACAGTTTTCTATTGAAAATATAGGATCTGATTGGTTGGCAACGTTATAAGGTGGTGGTGCGAACCAAAACAGACCGGTAAATAGATGTAATAAAGATGGCGATCCTAGACTGACTCATAAGATATCGGAATTGTAAAGCAGCCATTGAAAACTGACATGAAATAATGATAAGATGATTGTTTTAGTGGATTTATAATAGATTTACATGATTTTTAGATGCAGATAGGGGTGGGGTTTTAAATATAGAAGGTTCAGTTGTGGACGAACCAAAGCTGACGGCGAAAAGATTGGTTTGTTGTGTTTTGATTAATCTAAAGGGATTTTAGTGGTGGAATAGTAGTGGCGGTGTGGTAAAAGGTAGGGTGAAACAAAACTGAGCGTGAAAATATGAAATAAAGGCACTTAAACAAAACTTACAGATAATTAGTTAACAAAAAAATAAAGGGGCAAATACAAACTGAGCGTGAATTTGTCTATTTAGTGGATTTTAATGGTGGAAGTGTAGTAAAGGTGGCGGTGTGATACAAGTTTGATGTAACAGGCGAACCAAAGTTGACCAGGATAAAGATTAGTGGGTTTAATTTTTTTTTTAAGATTCTTAATGAATTTAGGGTCGGTTTGGTATGTGATAGGTGGGACAGTTTGCAAAGACAGAAGGATGATGTAATAGGCCACCAAAAACTGAGGAATAGGGACATAAGGTGGGGTGAACATAGCGGACTGTAGGTGTTTCAACGTAGCCACAAACACACACACATTCATATAAAAAAGAGAGAAACACTGGAAAATGTTACGATAAGTGGTATGTTTTTTTTTTTATTTCTCTTGCAAAACGTTCCACCCTTTCTTAAACTAACAATTATTTTGTCCTGACGGGGCATTTTTACACTCTGGTTTAGGAAAGTTAATTATAGTTGTTTAAATAAGCCAAAAAATAATACGTGTCCCGTGGTGTAATTTGATACCTGTAATAAAGTTGCTGGAGTTGTTAGCAAACTGGAAAGAAAACGACGTGAAATGATGTCACTTAAAAAACAAAGAGATAAGGAATGAAATATATTATATCACTGGTATTTATATAAAAAAAACAATCTAGTATTTCGTGAGATATCAGTAGTTATGATGGATCCTCTGTGGAAACATCTGTTAACGACTTTTATATCTGAACATACCGGTTGTGGGAATACTGAGTTTAATATTTTGAATTTTCTTCAGAAAATGAACGCGATGATTGGCCCATACTAGAGGACGTTAATGGGTGTTAAGTGGAATGGCAACCAATTAACGATACTTTTAATTGTGTAAAATTCATCGAAGGCCTACCGAACAGAGATAAATGGGAAGGAAAAAAGAAAACTTATTTTTTCATATTTTATGTCAGCCATAATGTATGTCCGAGACCTAAGACTGGGTGACACAATTATTGAACAAAAACAGCCATCACAGAAAAATAAGCGTGACATACATAGTTCAAAAGCTATTCGGGAGAAAATAAGGAGCATAATAATAAAAGTCTCAATACCCACTATAATGTCATTCAGGAAACCCCAGAATGAAAGTGGTAATGAATTAGCAATCAGGCCAAGCCAATGTGTTCTGGCCGATTGGCGTACTACAAAGAGAGTTTTAGAGGCGCGACTGCGTCCCCTCGCTGTTATTTGCTGGTGGACCTTTGACAAGAAACACCAGATTATCTAAGGCTGAGAACAACGATATTTCTTTGGTGAGAAACAAATCGTCTACTTGTCAATGTAACAGTATGGTAGACACACTATGGTGATTCGATGAACTGTTGAGACTCTTGCATTGGGTCACGTCGACCACTCTAAAGGCCAGTTTCTCTCGAGTCCATTTGCAGTTAGAGTAATTATTGAAATAACATATTCGTCGATCATCATCATAATGTGCCATACCGGTTGGCGTGGGCGATCATGTCCTTCAACAATCTTCTATCCACAGTGCATTGTGTCAGTACTGTTGTGATAGTTTTCCATGCCATAACATCAAGCTATCGTGTATTTTCTCTCTTTGTCGTCCGCGATCTCTCTTTCCTTTTATTTTGCCTGTTGTAACCAAGTATTCTAACTTTCCTCTTCTCAAGATGTGCCCGAAAAATCTTCATTGTTTCTTTCTGATGTTTTTTAGGAGCTCCCTTTTTGTGTTGGCCTCTTTGAGAACTTCCTCATTGGTCTGTTAAGCTGCCCAGGGAACTTTCACCATTCTTCTGAGAAATTCAATCTTTGTGGCGTCTAATCGTCTTTTCATTTGTTTCGATATTGTTCATGATTCGCTTCCATAGGTCAGAATTGTTTCTATATATCACCGATGAACTTCGTTTCTCACTTATATTGACATATATTTGTTGCATAAAATATTTTTTTATATTTTCTAAAATGCTCGTCGATACAGGAACAATTTGAGATTTCTCATTAAAAATAAAACGAGTCTTAAACGGCAGAACGAGATTCTACACACTGGTGGGTTCATAGGTGCTTGACTCCACCTGTTATAAGTGTTATCGGAGGGGCAATAGGTGTCTAAGTATGGACATAATATCAGTCTTGATAGATACTCAGTTACAGGAGGGTCTGAAATATAAACAAACTACGACATATATCCCACCCGATACGACACTTTATATGACAACTTGATAGATTTCGATCAATGAAGTGCAACGTATCCTAGACTGCGATGATTTTACGCTTGTTGATAAGGTCAGACTGTACAAACATACACTGCTATGAGTTTTAATTAGACTGGAACAGTATAAACAACACAGTTGGATTCAATCGATCTCATTCGAAATAGCCCATCAATTGAACCAATATTCACTTCACCGACCACTCCAAGTACGGGCAGAATATCGTCAGTGGTGGACAAGACACCAGACTCCCCTAAAGCGGTTATTGAAATCACACCCGTTAAGGACAAGGAATACAAACTAAAAGTTCAACATCCAAATGGGATGGATGTGACACACGTTTAGATGTCATTTATACGACCCTGTTCGATCAGGGACGTTTTGTCACACGGCAACCTCGTAATGTAGTACCAAGCTAGGGGCTAAAGAGTTCAAACAGTGATTGTCAAGTGGATACTTAAACTCTCCACAACCCGATTCTTCTTGTATCTAAAAGATGCCACATATCATTTGGATTACATAAGCAATATTAAGCAGTTCATGAGGCACAAGCACATGTATTGTGTGTGGTCTTGCGGCGATGGGATAAATCTCTATCCAATAACTGTACTGAGTCTTGTCGCTATTCATTTTTTTGTCGTAGTAGAGAAGTTGAATGATGATTAACTGGTAATAGAAACAAATCGAAATGGAGACACATTCTTTGTTCATATGTGTGCCCATACGCAAGGAAAAAGTTCAATTTTTATAACAAAAAACAGCGGTGAAATTTCCAGTTAAACCCAATGAAAGTTCGTAGAAGTAAGCGATGGTGTTTACCATATAGGAGTCAGTGGTTCTCATATTCATAAACCTGGAATACAAAACAATATACATCAACATAAGTCAATTGTAGACATCTTAAAACAGGCTGGGCTAAATAGTAATAACATCAGGTCGTACGTATCTGGCATTAAACATTTTTTCAAAGCATATAAATAACAATTACATCATTCTAAATTAGTGAATGCATACCTCCAAATACTTGAATCTCACAGAGGGTTAGAAATTTGCCATCTGTGTCAGGTGTGGTAGCCTCTACATTTATCCTGGCTACGCCAGTTGCCGGTTTATCAAACTTTACTGTATACACTTGAAGGGGTTCAGGTTTACGGTCTGTATACTTCAACAGTTCCTTGCCGTCTTGAGAGAAACCTCTTAGGATAAAGCCTTTTAGTCGATGCAGTATTGTATCTACAGGATAATAAATTAATACAATTATAGATAAAAGAATAAAAAAAAGAAAGAAACATTCTATACACTTTCGTTTATTTTCTTTTTTTTTTTTTAGACGCCAAAGTGATGACATATATTTTCATTCTTCCTTCAACATGGCAGTATATTTGTGTTTGTTCTAATGTGTTTCCTTTAATTTGTTACTGTCATCATTTTTTTTCTCTTCTGTGTGTCTCTAAATCATACACCGTTCACTACCACTCATGAAAGACTGATTTGGTCAGGCGTTAGATCGTGTGACATGTATACATCACTAACATTTCTCACCTATTTATATCGTAATACGCTTTCACGTGGACCAATTTAAATGATGATCATTGTATGAGTCCTTCTTTTTGCTTGTTGGTCTCAATAAATATATCCCATATATAATAGCAAAATGTGTCTATTTCTGAGATCTAGGCTTCACGGGCTTATACGAATATTTATTATTTCTGTGTATACAATTTTCTAATGATCCATGCTGTCATAGACTGTATGAAAAAAGATGAATAGAAGATTAACAATATCAACAAAAACATTAAACACAAAGCATCGTAGCAGTAAAATTAAACTTACTCAATACATGTATCTTATGGATATGAAAGTAAATCATCGACAATTTTACTAACAGAAAGATACTATTTGATTCATTGGAAACAATATGCTACAGTAAAAGCATTAAGGCACTTTGGATAAAGAAAAAAAGAGCAGTAAAGACATATTCAATATTTAAACTTCCAAAAGAACGTTTTATAAACACAATATTTTTTTCAGTTAAAATTAAAATGCTATAACAATTTAAAGAACACAGCGGGCTGGAAAGAACATTAATTTAAGGCATGCTTTATGGTAATATATCAGGTGCAGACCAAGAAAGAGTTCGCTATACGACATCAAGGAGACCTTGATCATGCCAACAAAAGAAGTGGGACATCGGGCTAGAGACAGAAATTCTTTCAGACGGGCTGTGTGGTGAATGCAATGATCTGTAAGTGAAATGCGAACTGGTGGTGCGAGCTCTGATGTCTAGTGGTTTCAACAAGCTACAATATTTACGTCTTTCGATTCAATACATTTGTCTTCAGAACGGTATTTTTGGTACGGGATGTGTTTCTACTTTGACCCTTACTGGCTTGACAAGATCGGTTAGTTTGATTCTGCAGGTACTACTGGGAGGTGTTTTATGATCTTCATCATTTGTTGTCATTGATCCTATTGTGAGCGGTCAGATGTGAGTCGCTGGCCTCTCTCTGTCCAGACGTTGGTGGTAGGCATGACCCTTATTTATAAATAAACCTATTTAGGATGTCTCTCTCGACACTAAAATTTGCAAAGTAGAACCTGCTGTACAGCCCCTGAGGAGATAAAATATAGACCCAATTTAATATTCTTTGGCAATTTTTATTTTATAAAAGTTGTTTTATTTCTTTTACAAAATAAAAATTCTTGAAAATAAAAACAGGGAATGTTGCCATCTCTACGGCGTTTACGTTGAAGGCTGAAAGAGAAGGGCATTTCTGATCAACTACTAACCAGGTTTATGAACACTTTATGATATTGGTTTTTTTTTCTGATGAACTACTGTCAGGGGTACAAAACGCTTTATTATTTTTCGTCTGCTATAATCAGGTATTCGGGACACTTTATGGTATTCTTATTTCTTTACGAATTTACCATAAAATGGATAGTGGTTGTTACGCTGTGGTGTGTCTTGTTTGGATACTACTAAGCTCTACAAGTGCATTCAGTACACAACCATTGTTCTCTGTCGCCATGTTTGTTTATCGCTGCTTCTATTGTCCTTACTTCAGAGTGTAATGGCTTTGTCCTTTATCAACTTCATGCATGAGTTTACCAGATGGAATTTTTTTGGAGTTGTCTCTGGCTCCTGACACACGACAAATCAAGCTCCATATCCTGCCTTTAATCATCACGTACATCTCCTTATTGTTGCACCATTATTGTTTGTAATCACACAACTACAAAACAAATCTTCAAAATTACTAAAAACGTGTCTGATAGTTTAAATGTGGGACATAAAACAAATAATATAAAATTGATTGTGGCATTTTTTCAAAAGGGAAGGATGGTAGATAGAGATAAAAAAAAAACACAAATTAAATAATAAAACTATTGTAGTAGTCTAATATGAAGATATAAAGGTTGTTTGCCTTCTAAAACTATACATAAAATATAATAATATTATGTCACAGAGGAATGAGAACATGTAACGGTCTTAGACTGAAAAGAAACGGATTTTAACATTCTTGAACTTGACATTGGATGTAATCCAACCTTTGCCACTAGACATCACAAATGTCTTGAAGTTGTTTATGACCACCCATCTCTAATCTTGGCGAGCTGTTCAATCTTATCTAATGAGTTTATGCCTGTCAACTTTGTTTCTGTTATAAGTGTTATTTCTAGTGTCTCTCTAGGCCTTTCTCTTTTTATGCATCCTAATATTTCCCACAAATGAGTATGTTTTGCAATTCTCTTGTTGTCCCTTTTCAGCACATGTTCAACATATTTTCCTAAATGTTGAGGAGATCGCTGGTCATTGCATGACCTTTTCTCTTATCTCTAATTTAGTCTTGAATTCATTTGATTGTACGCACAGTATTGTGGATAGTCAGTTAGGTCAGGGTTAAATTGTGTTATAGGTTTTAGCTTACTAATGTTTACGTACTAAAAATTGGAATCCTCATATATGTAGTAGCGCTCCATTTTGTTTTAGCATTTAAATTCTTCTCCATCTGTTTATTTCTCGTTGATATGCCTGTTTCCACATATTCTAGATGTAGCACAGTTTATCTTTATAATAACTCCTAATGTTCTAAGGTGGTATTATTTAGACATTAGAGAACAAAAATAATTGCGATTATTTTGAAATGAGAAAACGACATTGTCACGAAGTGGAAAGTTGGCGTGAGAAGTAGTTGAGAAAGAAAAACGATGACAGAGAGAAGAGAAATAAAAGTGTGATATGAAAGCTAATGTAAAATAAATGGCAACCAAGAAGAATGAAACACGTTTGACGAAAGGGAAAAGATCATAGTCAATAGTTGACAGTTTGTGTCTATGTTTTAATTAACAGTATATACGTTTAAAGAAAAATAGGAACACATTAATTTAGGTGCAATAGAATACTGCTTGGAGCCTCGGTGGTTGAGTGGTTAGTTTGCTCGCTTCCTAATCAGATGGGTTGGGTTCGATCCCCAGAAGTGACTGATATTTTCATCGACAAGACTCCAGTGTTCATCCAGCCTCTAAAAGAATGAGTACAAGAGATTTGTATAGGGCTGGGCGTGGTACTGACCACATCAACCAAAAATGTGGCGTGGTCATAGACAAATATGGTCACTAACCGTGTATGCCCCATACGCCTAGCAAGTCGTGGAGGGATTTTTTTTTTAATAGTATCTCCTAATGAGTAGCTGGCCTGACCACATTTTCACTCTACAACTTATATTGGATGAACACATTGAAAAGCAAAATCCGTTTGTACTTAACTTCATCGACTTCAAAAAAGCATTTGATAGTATTCATAGAGATTCTTTGTGGAAAATTTTGAAGCAATATGGCTTACCATCAAAAACAATAAACATTATCAAAGACATGTATGATGGTTACACATGTGCAGTTCGAACAGAGGAAGAACTGAGCGAATGTTTCCCAAAAGAAACGGGGGTTAAATAAGGATGTATTTTATCGCCCTTGTTATTTGGAATTGTTATGGACTTCATAATGAAGAAATGCTGAACTAGTAATAAAGGCATCGAATGGATACAAGGGGACCATTTGGAGGACCTCGACTTTGCTGATGACATATTTCTCATCAGCAGCCCGATAAAATCGATGCAGGAAAACACAAATGAACTATCATCAATTGCCAGCAAAATTGGGCTTGAGATCAATCATGAAAAGACTAAAGTCATGAAAATATTAATTCCAACAGATGACAAAATATACATGGAAAACATAACAGTAGAAGAGATCGATCACTTTATCTATCTTGGAAGTCACATTGATCGAGAAGGGGATACAAGCAAAGAAATTAGAATCAGAATAGCTAAAGCAGCAATGTCTTTCAGAAGTTTTGAAAAGTTGTGGAAAACAAAACTCATCAGCACAAACACAAAACTTAGGCTATTCAAATCAAATGTACTATCAACCCTTACGTATGCGTGTGGAAGCTGGAAAACAACAAGAGATATAGAAACAAAGTTGAACGCATTCGAAAATAAATGTCTAAGGAAAATACTTGGTATAGCGTGGAACGAATTCAAATCAAATGAGGAAATTAAAGAAATCGCCAATTAACCACTAATATCTTCAGTAATAAAGAAAAGACGATGGTCATATGTTGGACATGTGATGAGAAGAGATAATAACCAAATAGCAAAGCAAGCCCTCATGTGGGAACCATCAGTTAAGAGAAAAAGAGGAAGACCCAAGGAGACACTGAGAAGAACATTGATGAGAGAGGCAAGAGCAGCAGGATTCGGCTCCCTCAATGAGATTGAGCTGCTTGCACAGAACAGAGACAAATGGCGAGATTTGATAAAATATCTTTAAAAGAGTTGAAAACTGCTAGAACATAAATTCAGATAGGAGATGGTGTATATTGGTCTACGCTTATGGGCCGCCTACGGCTCGAAAGGTCAATAGATAAATTGATAGATTTACTAATGCATCACAATATTATAATAAAAGTACTTACCGTTATCAATTCTGTTGTAGAGAACAATTGTATGAACTGTGACTGGATTGGTGAAAGTGAGGTTCAGGTTGGGTTTCTTGTCGTCTAAATCTGTATGAGAACAACTTCCTTTCTCAAAGTCGCCATTGGTGTCACCATCTACAGCGTTTGATGAATTAGTTGAAACACCTTCATCTCCAGTGTAATTGCTGGACTGACTTGTTATTCCTCTAAGACCTGCATTCCGGCCTGCAAATGTATGAGAAATAACAAATCATGTTTTGTCTGTTTTTATCACTAAATCTGCTCATGTGATCGTCTTTATTTATCCATTTTCACTTATTTATTTCAAGCTTCATCTGTTCTGGTCAATGCTTCACTCACTAACTAAAGCTGTGTCCATGAACATTTCTGATAACAATAAAGAATCCATTTTAGGGTTGGATTTATCACGTGATGAAATTGTATTTTAAGGTGGAGAAATGTTGGATAACCTGGCATATGTCAAGATCATTTATTATTAGATGGCTTGCTAGTTGATCATCGTCCCGTGTGTAGCATACATTATTAGGGTATATTAGAGGAAAAAAATAAAAGGAGAAAACACAAATGCAAACAGTTATGATGATTCATACACGAAAGTAATAGAAACAAGAATATGACAAAGGATAAAACCAGGATTGACGCACACAGAAATGAACTTCAGAAACTAAAAAGAAACATGCTGAACAGATTTAGTGTTTAGAATTAAAAAACAGGTAAGAAGCAATGAATACAATTATATCAACCTATTTATCGCATGTGTATATCACGGGTATGAGTTGTAACAGTGGATGGAAAATACCATTGCTTTTTGTGAAGCAAAGACAATACTCAAAACCCACAGTGGATATCAAAATTGAAGGAATAGACCTGGAGACAGTTCAGAACTACAACTACCTTGGACATACTATAACCAGTGATGGAAAATGTACAACTGAAATAAACAAAAGAATAGGAATGGTAAAAAGTAATGTTTATGTTATGAAGAACATACTAACATCAACACAAATAACACCAGGGCTAAAACTAAGAACACCAAATTGTTACATTTTCTCAATATTTCTATATGGTGCAGAAACATGGTCATTAGACAAGAAGACAGAACAGAGAATTTAAGATTTTGAAATGTAGATATATAGAAGAATCCGTAGAAGTGGATGGAAAGAAAAGAAAACAAAGGATGCAGTCTTTAAAACAAATAAAAATTAAAAAGAGAACTACTAAGCACAATTCAAACAAGACAAATGTGATTTTTGGGCCATGTTAAAAGACACAACAGCCTACTAAAAGTAATCCTGTAGAGGAAAATACAAGGTAACAGAGGCAGGGGCAGACCAAAACTAACATGGACGAGTAACATCAAAAGATGGACAAAGAAGCCTATGACAACCTGCACCATCAAAGCAATATACAGAGCAGTATGGCGCTCCATGGTAGCCAACCTTCGTTACGGAGACGGCACCTGATGATGATGATTATTATTTTGTGAAGAGCCTCCAATATGATCACCGAATTGTAGACCTAGTACATCATGGTACATTTACTTGTCAGTGGAGTGTGTTTATTAAATGAAATTCTGACCCCGAGCACTGTTTATATACATTCGATTTACATCAACTAGGCGTTGTCAAGAGGTATCGAGTTAGCCTTGATACGAGTGGAGTTATAAGAGGCCAGCAAGTGGTCAGCACATATTAATCTCATTTCAATATCAAGTGACATCTCCGCACGAAAGGTTGGCTACCATGGAGCGCCATTCTGCTATGTCTCTTATTTTGATGGTGCAGGTTGTCACAGGCTGATTTGTCCATCTTTTGATGTTATTCGTCCTTGTTAGTCTTGGTCTGCCTCTGCCTCATTTACCTTGCATTTTCCCCACCAAGATTTCTTTTAGTAGGCCGTAGTGTCTTTTAACATGGTCCAAAATTCGCATTTGTCTTTTTAAAATTGTGTTTTCATCTTTAGTTTGTTTTAAGACTTCAACGTTTGTTTTCTGTTCCTTCCATCCAATTCTACCTCTTCTTCTATAAATCCACATTTCAAAGGCTTCAATTTTCTGTTCTGTTTTCTTGTCTAATGTCCATGTTTCTACACCTTACGGGAATATTGAGAAGATGTAACATTTTCCCATTCTTAGTTTCAGCCCTGATGATATTTGTTTTGTTGTTAGTATATTTTTCATGGCATTAAAATTACTTTTTTGCCATATCTATTCTTGTATTTATTTCAGTTTTGCATTTTCCATCATTATTTATAGTATGTCCTAGGTAGTTGTAACTCTGGACTGTCTCCAGATGTATTCCCTCAACTGTGATATTTAATTGTGGGTCTTGAGAATTTTCTTTGTTTATGATCATAGTTTTAGTCTTTTTGATATTCATTTCTAGTCCATAATTTTTTGCTTGTTATGTTTATCACATTAAGCAATTGTTGTAGGTATTTAGGATTTTCTGCTAGTAGAACAGTATCATCAGCATATCACAGGTTATTGATTATCTTTCCATTAGTTTTTAGGCCTGGTAACTCTAAGATGTTTTTAAAGATTTGCTCAGTGTATATATTGAATAAGCTTGGTGATAGGATGCATCCTTGTCTTACTCCTATTTTTATATCCATGGGTGTAGAGTTCTTCTTGTTATATCTTATTATTGTTGTTTGCTGCCAGTAAAAATTATATATTAGTCGTATGTCTGTGTCATCTAGATTTATATCCTTTGTTGTTAAGACCTTTCTAGCCGTAACCGGCCCATAGTGCGTAGACCAAGATATACCTTCTCCTATATGAATATTTTGTTCTAGCAGTTTTCTTTTAAAGATATTTTATCAAATCTCGCCATCTGTCTTTGTTCTGTGCAAGCAGTTCTATCTCATTGAGGGAGCCGATTCCTGCTGCTCTTGCCTCTCTCATCAATGTTCTTGTCAGTGTCTCCCTGGGTCTTCCTCTTTTTCTTTTACCTGTTGTTTCCCATATGAGGGCTTGCTTTGCTATTCGATTATTATCTCTTCTCATCACATGTCCAACGTATGACCATCGTCTTTTCTTTATTACTGAAGATATTAGTGGTTGATTGGCGATTTCTCTAATTTCCTCGTTTGTTTTGAATTCGTTCCATTCTATACCAAGTATTTTCCTTAGACATTTATTTTCGAATGCGTTCAACTTTGTTTCTATATCCCTTGTTGTTTTCCAGCTTTCACACGCATACATAAGGGTTGATAGTACATTTGATTTGAATAGCCTAAGTGTTGTGTTTGTGCTGATGAGTTTTGATTTCTACAACTTTTCAAGGCTTCTGAAAGACATTGCTGCTTTAGCCATTCTGATTCTAATTTCTTTGCTCGTATCCCCTTCTCGATCAATGTGACTTCCAAGATAGATAAAGTGATCGATCTCTTCTACTGGTTTGTTTTCCATGTATATTATGTCACTTGTTGGAATTAAACTTTTCATGACTTTAGTCTTTTCATGATTGACCTCAAGCCCAATTTTGCTAGCTATTGATGATAGTTCATTTGTGTTTTCCTGCATCGTTTTTATCTGACTGCTGATGAGAACTATGTCATCAGCAAAGTCGAGGTCCTCCAAATGGTCTCCTTGTATCCATTCGATTCCTTTATTACCAGTGCAGCATTTCTTCATTATGAAGTCCATAACAATTCCAAATAACAAGGGCGATAAAATACATCCTTGTTTAACCCCCGTTTCTTTTGGGAAACATTCGCTCAGTCCTTCCTCTGTTCGAACTGCACATGTGTAACCATCATACATGTTTGTGATAATATTTATGATTTTTTATGGTAAACCATATTGCTTCAGAATTTTCCACAAAGAATCTCAATGAATACTATCAAATGCTTTTTTGAAGTCGATGAAGTTAAGTACAAAAGGTTTTTGCTTTTCAATGTGTTCCTCCAATATAAGTCGTAGAGTGAAAATGTGGTCAAGACAGCTTCTCCCTTTTCTAAACCCAGCCTGTTCTTCACGCATTACTGTATCTATTGAATCCTTTATTCTATTTAGGATGATTTTACAGAATAACTTTGAGGCAACTGACAAAAGTGTCACGCCTCTCCAGTTGTTACAATCTCTAAGATTGCCCTTTTTTGGGATCTTAACAATGATTCCTTTTTTCCATTTATGAGGCGTCTTCTCTGTTTTTCAAATGATGTTGAACATTTTTTGGAGATGAATTAGATTATGGCTATCAATTGCCTTGAGGATCTCAGCTGTTAACTTATCCTCTCCAGCAGCCTTGTTATTGGTCATTAGCTTTAAGGTGGTTTCTATTTCACTCAAGGTGAAGTCATCTAACTTTACATCTAATTCTGCTGCTGGTGTTTCAGCTTCAAAATCTATTAAACTGTGGGGTAGTGGACGGTTAAGAATTTCTTTGAAGTGTTCCGCCCAACGGGCTTTTATGTCTGCGCTTGTTGTTAGCATTAATCCAGATTTGTCTAGAATTGGTGTTCCACTAGATGTATAGGTGTTTGTCAGCATCTTTTGTACAGTATAAAGAGTTCTGCTGTCTCCTGTAATTGCAGCTGTCTCTGCATTCTCTGCCAAGTTGTCTATATAAGCTCTTTTATGTCTTCTTGCTGAACTTTTCACTTTGTTGTCTAATTCTTTGTATGTTGCTTTTGCCAGAACCTTTCCAAGATGTGTCTTTACATTAGTCATGGCTCTCTTCGCTTCTCTTCTTTCTTTGATGTATTTCCACGTGGTGTCTGAGATCCAAGCTCGTTTTTCCATTTTCTTCAGTCCAGCACTTGCTTCAGCTGCTGTCATTAGTTCATTGCTCTGTGAGTCCCACATTTCATTGATATCTAAGTCTATTTCACCGAGTGCTGTATAACATTTACTTAGCTCTATGTTAAACTTTTCCTTTATGGCTTCATCTTTCAGTTTATGACTATCAATTTTATGTGTAATTGACCTCTTCTGTTGGTTTCTAAATTTTAATCTTAGTTTCCCAATGCACAGGTTGTGGTCACTATTAACATCAGCACCTCTGTATGCTCTTACATCTATAATGATGATCTGAATTGTTGTTTAATACATAGGTTGTCAATTTGATTTGATGTTCTATCATCAGGAGATATCCATGTTGTTTTGTGAATATTTTTGTAAATAATGTCCCACCTATAACTACATTTTCTATTAAACATAATTCTATTAATCTTTCTCCATTCTGACTTGTAGTATCACAGCCTTCTTTCCCCATCACATGTTCCACTCCTGCGTTATCTTTTCTCACTTTGGCATTGAAATCCCCCATTACAATTAAAAGATCGTGTTTTGGTATTTTGTTTATAAGTTGTTGCAGTTGGTTATAAAAATCGTCCTTAACATCATCATCAGCTTCGTTAGTAGGCGCATACCATTGAATAATTGAAAGTCTTCCATGTTTTGTTTTGTAGCGTGTTCGTATCAGACGGCTAATTACCGGTTCCCATTCTAATAAACTTCTTATTCCCATATATATATATATATATATATATATATATATATATATCCCATATATTCTTCCCATTCTTATATCATTTAGGCAGTCTATAAGTTGGTTAATGTGTATTCTATCGGAAGCATTGGTGTAGTCTATAAATCAGGCATATATTGGTTTGTTTACTTCTGTGTACTTTTCATTCAATCACACTCAGGTTCCCATTTCCCTTTCATTTTGACCTCGGACTGACATACATGATATACATTTTTATTTTCTTTAACATATTTCGATTATTTTTGTTTTGGATGTTTCGTTATTAGTTTTACTTACATATCAGTGTGTGTGTTTTTTTTTGTTTGTTCCTGCTGAAGGCCTATTGGGCCGAAACGTCGTTTAATCTGTGTCGTCCACTAATCACGTAAAGCTTCTAACATACCGTATTTTTCTTTTTTAATTGCTCCTCACTTTTCAATCAATGTGCTCATGCTGAAAAGGGCTTCTTTTGTCCCACTGTTTTTCCTGAATCTAAATTGTTGCTCATCTAATTCAGTATTGATTTTATTCTGAATCCTTCCCTGTATAACTTTTAGTACAATTTGTGTTACCTGGCTCATTAGGCTTATTGTTCTGAAATCACTGCATTCAATTGCACCATTCTTTTTAGGCAATGCATTGAAAGTTGATGTTTTTAGATCGGTTGGTATGTATCCTGTATGGTATATGTCATTGCATATGTCTGTGACCACTTCGATGTCAAACCTGTATCATCTCTATCTGTATATTGTCAGGTCCTGCTGTCTTTCCTTTTTTCATTGCTTTTATAGCTTTTTCTATTTAAGATTTCAGGATTTTATAGTTGTATGTACATTTTATGTCTGGCTTTTTGTCCCTTTCGTCATGAAATAATAATGATATATATATTCTTGCCATCTATCTATTTTATCTTTGTTGTCTGTTAGCATTCGCCCCGCTTATATATATATATATATATATATGTATATACATATATATATATATATATATATATATATATATATATATATATATACATAGAGAGAGAGAGAGAGAGAGAGAAAGATCATAGTCATGACAATTAGAACAGAATACAATTATCTCAAAAACATTCTGAATGATTAAATAGATAACAATTAACTGAATAAATGTATTCGTTGAGTGCCGTCTCCACATCGAAGGTTGGCTATCATGAAGAACCATTCCACTCTGTCTCTTTCTTTGATAATGCAGATTGTCATAGACTGATTTGTCCATATACTGATGTTAGTAGTAGCTCTAAACTGTCTCCTTGTGTATTCCTTCAACTTTATTATCAAGGTGTAGGTTTTGAGTAGTATATTTGTTTATACAAAACTAAAAAAATAGAACTCACCTATACACAGCATTTGGCGATGAAGAATATATTTTACAGACAACAGTCGTGTGAATTAATAAAAACAATTAAAATTCAATACACATCCATTCAGTCCAGGCAAAATTATGTATTAAAACAGACATGTTAAAGTAAAAATTAAGGTTGGCTTTACAAATGCATTACCACCAGATCATAATTATTATCGGAATGCGAAGTTTCATAACTGTTATGCAACACGTATATAAAGACCACTCATGTAAATCAACAATCCCTAACCTATGTTAAAGCTGCAACGTGGGCACCTGAATGCAAACGATTAGACTACAAAAGCGAATTAACAAGATAAAGCACTATCTGGATGGATTACATGGATCCTGCTAGAGGCATTTGAAAATTAACAATGAAAAGACTGAAATCACAATCAAACACAGAAAAACAAAAAATAAACAGGTTAACATACAGAACAAATTACTCAAACAGGTAGAAGAGTTCAAATATATAGACAGTAATACAACAACAAATAAGAAATAAGACCGAAATTCAGAAAAGCCGCAACCAGCAAACTAATTATGTGATTAATATCACCGATCAAAAAAAATAAAGTGACAATCATTTCAAAAAAGAGTAAAATACAAAATAGTGTTTCTGTTAATAGAGTGCTGCCAATGTCTAACATGGATGTTAACGATAAAGGGGAAAAAATAATATCTCAACTATTGAAATGAAATATCTTGAAAGAACAATGGATGTGAGAATTACAGATAAAATGTGAAATAAAGGAATCAGAAAATGAGTTGGAGTAACGCACGAACATAACTATATACAGTAAAATAGAAAAAAAAGGTTTGGACACATAGTACAGTTACTGATGTACGCCATTCCACATCAAGCATTAGACGAACTGAACATAGAGAATAGTCTTACAATAGAAGTCCAAGAGAAATATTTGAAAATACACAATGCACTGTGTGCAAGGCTAAACATTACCAATAGCAAGTACTATGCTTGCTTACGTACGTGATATTGTCTCTAGATATCTATTATTTTTCATGTATCATGGTTATTTATATTTTGTGTTTGTGTTAATTTCCTACCAAATCATTTTCTTAAATTGTTTGGATTTATTTTATGTTTTCCAGTGTGTCTGTTCCTTCCATTTTTTAGTTGTCATAATATATTTTAGCTGTTCCCTTCTCATGATTCGACCAAAAAATTATGGTTTTTCTTCTGATGCTGACAATTTGTTTCATTTATTGCTTTGGCCTCATTTAGAACATCGATGTCATTCTTTTTAAATGTGCATGCTATTCTCAAGATTCTTTTATAGAACGATATTTCGGTGGCCTCCAACGATGTTCTTGTTTATTGTCAAAACGTCCAGCATTCACATCCAAATGTCAAGAATGACTCAACATAAGACCGAAGAACTCTTTTTTTTATATTTCACTGGACACAAACATTCGTTGCAAAATCCGTTCTCATTCTTTAGATTACGGCCTAAGCCTAAGCTAGACCGCGCCTCATATATGTATGGCTAAGCATTTTCTTCTACTTCAATCTATATCCCTGTGGAGCACAGTTCTTCAACAAACAATTTCCAAGCTTAATTGTTTCTTGCCATTCATTTAAGATCATTTCATGCCTTTCCAACAGTTTTCATGTCTGCTTGTTTCTGTCTTCTCCAATAACATTTTGGTCGTCCCCTTTGTATTGTCCTTGGGGATTCCAAAATGGACCACTCGTGTAATACTTTCAGTTGGCTTCTGCAGTTTATGTCATATACACAGCCATTGTTTTCGTTGTTTCTCTTTGTCCACTTTAAATTTGACTGGTACTCTTTCATAATTATATGTCTGTGATTCGTTTCTGCAATTTTCTTCCTTTTATTCTGCGCAAGCATCCTTTAATGAAGGTCAGGATTTTCGTGTTTGTCTTTTTTGTTGTTCTCTTGTGTAAATAAACATGTAGCGAACAAAGTGTTTCCCACTAGACGTAGATTCATATTACACAGTAGAAGGGTGAATTGAATAGTTCCCTAAATGACTAATAGCTACATATCGTGGTCGGTATTATTTTCCATTTCAAAATGTCATAATTATATACTTTCTTTCTAGTATTCTGTTCTGATTTTCTACCGGTAGACGCCGCAGGTTTGACTCAATGATGTGTTGTCGATCATAGCCACTTTTTGTGGCTTGGTAAATAGTGATATTGTTTTATTATGTTTTAAATTCGCTCAATTCATCTACTTCTTGTTCTAGCTCAATATATTGGTTGCTCTATTTGTTTTAAAGCTCTTGAAGCAGGCCCTGAGGGGTGCATGTGTATTAAATACACCTGGTACAATTACTAGTTGTATTCATATGGTGTTTCTGATTTTCACTGAATCGTTCTTTATGTGGTATATTTTTGTTTGTTGACAGATCACCTCGCATGTTGTAAGTTTTATTTTGTTATCTCTAGTCCATGCCAATGTCTAGACCTTGAAAGCGAACAGTTGGAGTAGAGATATGAGTTTTTCAAGGTGTTGTCGGTCTCTATTGGAAACGCGTGATTCTTTGAAATTGGATAAATGTTTTTTTTTTTTTACTTTGTTAACACTTTGTGATTTTTTTGCATCAATATAAATGCTGAATCTTTCATTTTCTGTAAAAAAAAAAAAAAACTCTACCAGAATATTTGGATTCTTGTAATTGCTTTACTTTGTAATTGGTTATTGAGATGTTAATGATTATTGGTGTTCTACTTATGTTCATGATTTCAGTTTTGTCTACATTTAACGTCATTTGGAGATGATAGCAGTTAATTAGTTCAATAATATAACTCTAAATCAATCTCTTAAAAGGAATACATTTTAGTATTATATCTTTTCTTAGTGCCTTACTGGATCACGTGGTTAGAAAGTTGTCATGAAAAGAGCTGTACGTTTATATATGGATAACCATATGCATTGAAATGTATATTTGTGTTGTGGGGTCTAATTCGTTAATAGATTAGCTCTCAACAGGCGGTAGGTTTTGTTTATCTTGTTTTTAAATTTCTTTTCTTCCTCATACCAACAAATTGTGTATTCATATTTTTATACAAACATCCTAATCTAATGTAAACACAGCAATACAAATATTCTTGTATATCCTTATTCACAATATATGACAGAAACTGAACAATCACATATGCTCTATATAATTAAAATTGTGTAACTGACGTCATGTAAAAACTTGTGTTGAAAAAATTGTCTTGTTAAAATGTGGTTTAACATTGTTTTCCCCTCCACCTAATATAGATAATAAATGGAACAATAATGTGTTTAGTTGTTATCTCTTTTAAATCGTTGATACCATTTTGTCTGGCTACTTTATCAAGATCAGAAATATATTATGTACATGATTATTATATTGAACATTCAATTTGATTAAAAGAATTTTATTCAATTCAATTTTATTATTAATTAAATTAAATTGTATCAACATAATTTTTGTTTAACGAAATGAGTAGTTCTCGCCAGAATTATTCTTTAAACTTTTCATTTATTTTTTTTAACATTATAACATATCTACATAATTAATGTGTTTAAAATGATCTGTATAAACATCTTCGCCAATTAATGCTGCAACATTTCTAAGAAAGAATGTAAATTATTTGTTTAATGAAATTGAAGAATGCAGTAATAGCAAATATTACCTCCACTGATGTAAATTGAGCACATGTGCTGGACACTGTGGCCTGTAAAAACAATTTCATCAATGTTGGTTTCTATGATACAGTGGACATCCATTTCATTTTTATTGAGCTTGGTGTCGTTAACACATCGATATGGCACCGAAACACCATAATTCTTAAAGTCATACATTAATTGTTTCTGGAATTCTGTTGAAAATAAATGACTGGTTTACAATAGGTGGACACTTTGATGAATATTAATTTTATAAACATAGACATTTGTCACACACAACAGTATCAAAACTAAAACACATGCTTTAAATCCACTACTACAAGTGATGCAGTTACAACTATTACGTCAAATGTATATTTCAAATGTACATTATTAACACAACTACTATTGCAATCCCTATTTCAATACGTTGACACTCATCTATAGGAATTATGTTGCTTCCTTACCGATCAGTATTTATAATCCATATCAGTACTTATTTTACCACATTATTTTCTTTCTTTGTAGACATTTAAGCACTAAATTACGTTATTTTTATCATGTCCTCCTACCCGCTATTTTACTACTTCTTTCTGACACACGACCATCCAATCCCACTACTTCGATTGTGCCCGCTGGGGCCATCAATTTTCCTAAATTCCTATAACGAATGATGTGACATTTAGTTTCTCCTAAATCCATACTACGATAGTTAACCCTTATTGCAGCAATCTTCCTGGCCTTGCTCACTCTTATGTCACTCCTGGTTGACTGACGTGTGTTATACAGTCCCGTATATAGAACATATTATGCAGAGACACGGGGAAATCAGAATTGGGAATTATCCAGAAAATAAAAATACTGGAAGTGTAAGAGCTGAAACTGTCATCACCAAAACTGACGTCCTGTATCATGGTCACACTTTCAGTTTCTCATCTTTTCTGTTGTACCTTTTGAAACAGATTAATAAAAAAAGTTATTAACTATACTGTTGGTGGATTATCTCCCAAATTGATACATTAGTAGTTAAGATAGTTGAAACCATCATAATACAGCTATTAGGAGTGTTGTTAACCCCCCCCCCCCCACACACACACACACACACACACAAACAACAGAAGTGACACATCAATTTGTATTTAACTAAATGAGATTAATACACACTTAGTCAAACGCAAGAGGAGAAAAAAAAAAGAATCTGTGATGAATTCACAACTAGTCAGAAAACTAGGCCACTGTAAAAACGTGACTACCAGGAGAAGATCGTCTGATCTTGAGCTAGTTATTCACCTCTTGTAGATACAAAGTATCTGTAAAAATGAAAAAAAAAAACAAATTCCTCACAGAGAATTCTAAAAATAACAGAATCGACCATCCTGGAAAGAGAATCCTTAGAAAATAGAAATAAGCACACAAACTATCTAGCGACACCCAGAAACTACGACATAGACATAAGTAGATAATGAGAGAACATAACAATAAATATATCTAGAATAAGTGGCAAAGAGAAAAAAAATAATACAAATTCTCTAAAAGGAGAAAGGTTAAAGTAATGAAAGAATCAGAAATTAATAATCAAATAATCACTCCTTTTAATTGTGATGGCAATTAAAAAAAAACTCTCCCTCCACGTCTTTCTAGAAATATGGTGATAGTGACAATATGTTTCTATGGAAGTCACTGAACTCTTGCTATGACACCTACTGGTAGAAAAAGATATCGGGCAGTTCATTAAGTAAATTACCCATGATTGTTCACTAATTTGATGATAATTGGCTTCAAACTGATCAAATACAAACCCAGTCCACAGTGGTAGCTTTGGAAGCAACTCCAACTGTAACATCGTAAATGGCTCTACAACATCTATAACATTGGGAACAGACTTTTCAGTCTATCAGAGCAAGTAGAAATTAAATATGAATAGGGAAAGTAAAGAAGGTGTACACGTTGGATGTGTTGTATCGAAAAGTCATATAGCAATCAATGCTTTCTGCAACCACAAAAGAAAGCAAATACGTTCAATTACTAAACGGTTTCAGTGCAAATTAATAATGTGAGTAATATGGTGTCATTTTTTATAATTTATTTATATGCACACTTACTGGGGAATTCAACAAATACGCGAAACCAAGTAATACGATAGGGAACAGCCCAAATCACCTTTACATTCTTAGTCTCTGTTTCAAGACAAGTGTGGTCATTGCCATCATTTATGATTGTCAATGCCTTGTCTCCTTCATCAACGATAACAGCGGTGGTGGCTAGATCAACTGTGGAATTGAAAGAAATGATATTTAAATAGTCGAGAGTGTTTGTGTGAGAATTGTGAGTGTGTGCCCGTGTACGCCCATTTGTATGTGTGCATGAGCTTAAAAGAAATACCTGTACATTGACATATTTCTTATTTACCTAACATTTATTGATTAAACTTACATAGTTATTGATGTTACCTAAATATATGTAATTAGACCTCTGCATCTTTTTTTTTCCAACGACAAATGTTATTTTAATGTGGATAAGGGGATCTCCGAACCAACAATTACCTCGGCCTTTTATAGCGTCTACAAATATCTCCAGTGTTGTTCAACTCCCTCTCAGTAAAGATAAGAAGTGAAGAAGTCTTGTGTGTGTGATAGACAGATCATTTTCTTACGCTGGTGATGTTTTGGTAAATTATCAGGGCAGACAAAAATTGTTACGGGAAAAAATCAAACATAACTAGATCGTATACGCGTTTGTTGTGGGGAAGCAGAAGAACTAACCAACCCTATGAAATCAATAATAGAACAAAGAAGTATGTGTTAGCACTCGGACAAATTGACAGACAAACAACAACAGAAAAAAACAAAGAACAATGTATGGCCCGAAGCAGGATCGAACCCGTACTCCCTGGCAACGCGCCTTGCCACGAGAAGCCGAACGCTTGGCACACTGCCACGCAGCTAACTAAAAAAATAGCTATTGTAGCAGTGTTTTACACAAAGGCGTTCTCATGACTATAGCATAGGGTTGCGATCACAGATCGGAAATAAATTGTATATTGCATTAATAGGAAAGTGTATCCATTTTTCATAGTTCAGTGCATCCATTTTTGTTGACGTCGCAGTAGACAGAGAATGTGAAAAACAAAATGCCATAGCCTCTGAGGATTGTATGCGAGCCCTGATTTATTCGACCTCATCTGATAGTAGTTTACACAGATGAGTCTATTGCTCATCACGTGTGGAGCTCGTAAACTTTCACGACTCATTTTGTAGACATAACTATGATGGAAGACAGTGGTGCTTTCGCAGTAAATAAAAAAAAGGACTTTGACCAAGAAATTATGGCTTTCAATAAAGTGTTAGGATAGTCAGAGAGACATAATTATGCACGTGTTTATTTCCTCAGTGTTTCAATGACGATGCTAAGAAAAACTCGTTGGACACCACATCAGTGGTTAGAGTCTCTGTGCAGGTCTAGTCAAACAAAGGTCTACTTTATTTTTGTTCTAGGGCACTCGGTTATAAGAGACCATCAGCGTGTAGATAGGCCTGCGAGTTTAGCTGATGTTGAGCGCTGAAGACCCATGGACCGCGACGATATTCTGCCCTTGATAACGGTGAACGTATAGAAGACTCAAGAAAGTCCCTATGTCAGCAACAATGAGCAGACTCCGCTGATATCATGCCCAAGTGGGTAGCTACAGAGGGGCGAGCTACGCTGGAATACAAAGAAGATTTGTTACCAACACAAAACCAGTGACGTTAGTCATTCTAAACTTTTGAGAGAACAGAGAAATTATATAATTGCCAATGCAATTCCCATCGACTAAACTAAACTAAACTAAACTAAACTAAACTAAACTAAACTAAACTAAACTAAACTAAACTATACTAAACTAAACTAAAGTAAACTAAACTAAACTAAACTAAACCAAACTAAACCAAACTAAACTAAACTAAACTATACTAAACTAAACCAAACCAAACTAAACTAAACTAAACACTAATTTTAACTCAAGCTTATTCTATGATTTATAAACATGGATGGAAATAAAGACTAATTACAGTAGATTCTAATCTTCCATAAACAGATGTCTCCAACATGATCTTAATATTAGATTGCAAATAAAATCACACATAATAACCACTGGAAAAGAACTGCCCATATATCAGTAGAAATGGATATAAAAATGTAATTTGGGGTGAATTGGCCACACACTGGTAAAAAAAACATGTGCAGTTAAGGATGTTCCTGTGACAGGTCAACAAGCCTATAGGGTAGTTATTGTGTTCATTTCTATCAGTGGTGCACACATTATATAACAAAATTACTACAACAATGGTGGTCTACGAAAACTCAACAACAACCCAAGTCTCCAAGCAATACACACAGAAACAACGAATACACTGGTTGGCCTATATAGAAAGAGTGAAGTGTAATTTCTTACCTTGCAAAGAATATTTTAAAAGAGGAGAACGGGCAAGAGCAAGAAGCAGACCCAGAGTAAGATAAACATAGAACTTCAAAGAAATGCTTCAACAACATCAAATGATAATGAGTAAAACCGCCAAATGTGAGAGAACGAGAACTTTTATCTCCCTCGACACCCGGTGGAGCTCAAGTGGTAGCGATGAAAGAAAGAGTAACGAACATTTTGATGTGAGGACACCCAGACCTCCACGGTCAGCGAAACAAAGTTTAAAAATCTCTTCTCTAGAAATTGATTTGATTGATGTTCAAGAAACTTAAGAACTCCACTGCTCTCTAAATGTTTCTACTGTAAGTTGAATACAATCAAATTATCCAATTATACGTGATCATTCACATACCAAATATATATAAATAAGACACATATTCCTTAATTCAGTTTATAATTTAAAACATCACATTTTCTAAATATCTAGTCGTTGTTAACAAACTTTCTCATTTCCTATTGGACCAAATGATTTGTATTCGTTGTGAAGCTGACTGTAGTAAAAACGTTGTCACTACAATAACACATATCCTGCTTCTGTGATTAAAAAAAAAACACCAAAACAATTATCATTGTACACAAGTACACTTAGAATTACTGGACATTTTTTAAAGACATATGGAGTATAATAAACAGATTTCCTGGGTAAAACATTCTGGTAGCTTACCGTATTGACAAGCTGGTCCAAACCATCCTCTCTGACACTTAGACCCTTCATAACAGTCACCTGTGTTGTCACATTGGTTGTCCGTGCAGTGACACATAAACTGACAGCGTGAGCCAAACCATCCCTTCTCACATACTAAACATTATAAATAATAGACATGTTTCATTCACATTTCAGACTAAATGTTTCCTTGTTTTTCAAATGTTGTCATTATTCTATAATTTTTACTGAGGATTACATGGTTCATATTTGGTGTGAAATCAACATCGGGCTGACTGTCATTTACATACGTTGCACTCATCGTAGCCTGTGGAAATTAATCTCTGTCTGTAACCAGAGCTCTAACGCATGTTCTCATTTTGAAAGTCTCATTCATGCCTTTATGGAACCTTCTTATTGGTTTCCATCTGTCTTGTTTCTAGCTGTCATAATGTGTTTGTCAATCTGCAATGAGTACTTAGCTTTGCTTTATTGACGCGCTATTGATAGATGTTATTTTAGCGTGCACGTGTGTGTGGGTATGTTCTAGTGTCACCACACTTCAAGATCATTCATTCTTAGTGGAGTGGACAATAACTGTCGTCATAAAACGGCAATGGACGTTATTCACATCAATATGGCGCTGAACAATATCTATATAAATAAAATAACCTGGACATCGTATCTCCACACATGAACAGCTGAAAAACTTAGTTGTGTGGAACAATATCAGTTTTCATAAAACAGCTGTGAAATTATTCACTATCAAACTGGCGCTGAATAATATCAGTATCTTTTCAAAATGATCTGGACATCGTGTCTCCACACATACACGTCTGCCCTCTTACTTAGCTGCGTGACTAAACTTGACTAAGTCTTTACTAACCACAAGGCGTTGTTACTAACTATCTGTTACCAACGAGAGATAGAAAGAGAGAGAGAGAGAGAGAGAGAGAGAGAGAGATAGAGAGAGATCGATTTCTCTATTTCCTAGCTTTTTATACGTCCCCTAAAAAAACATCCCGTAATGTCTAAGAGGCGACTAAGGAGGTTGATCGATGGCTTTATAAGCTGTCATTATAAAAAAGTAATGTTATGAAAACAGAGCTACAAATTTTAGAGGCAGTGATCTCTGCAATATGTGCCATTTTGGCACTCAAGGTTTCTGTTTTTGAGATTGTGGTTCTGCCTTATGTGCCGTCTTCAGCTCGAAAGGACAATAGATAGATAGAATTACATCCCACGCGCCTTCGCGCATCCAATCAACTTCGCCCCTCTACACTCCTTTGTCTCCTATTTGCCAAAACAATACGTCACAATCTTTTATTTTTTCATGAGAACCTTCCAGACCACTCTACTTTGATCCTTCGGTCTTGGACATATTCATGGATCTATTTCTAACAAGATTTATTCTTTCATTTTTGCCCTGCACACTTTCCTCGAATCATGTCCTACACACTTTCCTCGAATCATGTCCTACACACTTTCCTCGAATCATGTCCTACACACTTTCCTCGATTCATGCCCTCCACACTTTCCTCGATTCATGCCCTGCACACTTTCCTCGAATCATGTCCTACACACTTTCCTCGAATCATGTCCTACACACTTTCCTCGATTCATGCCCTGCACACTTTCCTCGATTCATGCCCTGCACACTTTCCTCGACTCATGCCCTGCACACTTTCCTCTATTCATGCCCTGCACACTTTCCTCGACTCATGCCCTACACACTTTCCTCGACTCATGCCCTGCACACTTTCCTCGATTCATGCCCTGCACACTTTCCTCGATTCATGCCCTGCACACTTTCCTCGATTCATGCCCTGCACACTTTCCTCGACTCATGCCCAACACACTTTCCTCGATTCATGCCCTACACACTTTCCTCGATTCTTGCCCTGCACACTTTCCTCGATTCATGCCCTACACACTTTCCTCGATTCATGCCCTACATACTTTCCTCGACTCATGCCCAACACACTTTCCTCGATTCATGCCCTACACACTTTCCTCGATTCATGCCCTGCACACTTTCCTCGATTCATGCCCTACACACTTTCCTCGATTCATGCCCTACATACTTTCCTCGATTCATGCCCTACACACTTTCCTCGATTCATGCCCTGCACACTTTCCTCGATTCATGCCCTACACACTTTCCTCGATTCATGCCCTACATACTTTCCTCGATTCATGCCCTACACACTTTCCTCGATTCATGCCCTGCACACTTTCCTCGATTCATGCCCTGCACACTTTCCTCGATTCCCCTTGATTATAGACACCCTGGTCGGTATACTATTACATTACCTCCCCTTCCTTTAGTTTTCTAAAACAGTTTATTTGTGATTTCTGTTTTAAAAAAATAAAAACCATGTAATGTACAATGCTCATAATTATACTTGTAAAAACTTTACAATTTTATTTTATTATAACACCATTGACAATTGTCTTTTCATTATTTATGACATCACAACATTTAATTGGGCGAAAACATGTCTCGTGGCCTCAACAATTTGTCTTAATCCTCAAACACCATACCCCTGTGTACACATTCACAAAGTGTGTACAACTCGAGCCATTTAGACTACAGATGTAAGACATTGTTCTCAACAAAACGTTATTCTTCAATTAACTTCTCACTTCTTATATTCATTTACCAGAGAACCTCCTCTAGGGTATCTTATAGTACACGCTTACACATCTTTTACATATTCTCTATTCACAACTTACTCTCCAATTTACAAACATTTCTCTAAATGATTAACGTTCAGCCTATTACCAGCCTTGCTTTTTCATGTTAATTTTTGGGCATGAGCTATATGTTCATCCATTCTTCCCAGTTTTCGAGCAAAAAAACGCATCTGTCTATTCAGATACACAAACTCGTCTATTCTTTTTTCTTATTTGTTTCTCCTGTGGAAGCTTGTATCTTTTCACCATCAATTGACAATTCTGTATTTGAACACCACTCATCGATGTATGACGCGGCTCATTCACGTTGCTGACGTTCAAGCCATGGTTTACACAATAATGACAGTTGTCGGCACGAATATTTCGGACCCCAGTGTCAGTAGTTGAATCTCGTTTACAAATAAGCCTAAAAATCGGAACCTACTTTCCTGTTTGATAACAACGACACCATAAGTAATCCGGACGCAGATTCTACATCAGAGGCAACTCTCAATCAATCTTTGCCGTTCTCCTGGTTTAGGATTTATGTGAATGACTTTACAGATCTGGACAGTTTCATAGTAAAACTAAATGGTTCTGCCTCATGTAACAATGAATCAAGGTTTGTAGTTAGTTCGTATGAGATTGAAGTCTTTTTCTTGAGGCTGGTCCGATCAACAAATTACGGATTTAAGGGGTGATAGTTGCAAATATCTGCTCCATCTACATTGGCGGGGGTCGGAATGTGGCTCTCAAATCATACCATAATATTTATGTGAACACTATTGTAGTCACACACACGCGACAATGGCACACATTAAGATTGAGTTCTCACCGACCATTTCGCAGGCGGTCAGTGCACTGACGGCGTGTGAGGTGCAAACATTTACAGACAACTATTGTCTGGACGGGCATTCTTGGTCGTTTTGTGCAGTATGTAGTGGGTATTGCAGAGGCTTCAACGTCATCATCGGTACGTGTCACGGCAAATGTTCACATGGGATCTATGGACACGACTGCTCTGGGTCTTGTCTTAGTGCCTGTCCTTTATGTGAGGAAAAATCCGGAAAATGCCTACAATGTAAGCATCCTGGCTACACCTGTAATGACACTTGTCCCGATGGTAAATTTGGGCTACAGTGCAAACAAACGTGTTCTGATGGCTGTGACATCATATGTGACCCGGAAAGTACAGACTGTACGTGCAAGGAAACGTACTACGGGTCAGACTGCACTTTCATATGTCTGGACAACTGTTTCAACGACACCTGTGAACAGTCAACCGGAAACTGTACATGCAAGGGGACGTTATACGGATCACAATGCACTCTCAAATCTCCGGACAACTGTTTGAACGAAACCTGTGAACAGTTAATCGCGGCCTGCGTCTCGTATGTTGATGATTACCACGTCAAGAAGAGTCTGCCGACTACAACAAAACCAAGCATATGGATACCTTAATGTGTTTCTGTGCTGGACATGGTTCATTTCTTGGTGTTTTTTTTTCCGTGAAGCCATGGCTCATATCTTGATGTGTCTCTGTGCTGGCAATGGCTCATATCTTGATGTGTTTCTGTGCTAGCCATGGCTAGTGTGTGTGTGTATGTGTGTGTGCTGGCCATGGCTCATATCTTGGTGTGGGTCATGTTAGTCATATCTCACATTTTGATGTGTCCATGTTAATCATGTCTCATATCTTTATGTGTGTATGTGTTTAGTCATATCTCATATCTTAGTGTGTATCTGTGTTAGTTATGTGTCACATCTTTGTGTGTGTTTGTTTGGGTTAGTGATATCTCATATCTTTGTGTGCATGATTATGTTACTCATATCTTATAACTTTGTGTGTGCATGTCTGTGTATGTCACATCTTATATCCTTGTGTGTGCATGGCTATGTTAGTAACATCTCATATCTTTGCGTGTGCATGGCTATGTTAGTCACATCTCATATATTTGTGTGTGCATGTCTATGTTAGGCATGTGTCATATCTTTGCGTGTGCATGTCCATGTCAGACATATCTCGTATATTTATGTGCATGTCTATGTTAGTAATGTGTCATATATTTGTGTGTGCATGTCCATGTCAGACATATCTCGTATATTTATGTGCATGTCTATGTTAGTAATGTGTCATATATATTGGTGTGTGTCAGTGTTAGTCATGCCCCGTATCGATGTGTGCATGTCTGTGTTTGTCACACGTCATATCTTTGTGTGTGCATGTCTGTGTTAGTCACCTCTGGTGACTCGGGCAGATGGTGCTCGTAAACCTGGGAGGGCCGACCATCTAAGGGCAGAATTCCCCTACAGAAAAGATCATCTGCTGCCTTGCAGGAAGATTGGGGACAATCAAAGGATAAGGAAAGCTAACCTGAATAAAATGCTGGCTGAAATCGGATGCACTGGGCCACTGGCGCAGAACACAGTGCAACATTTTAACGGGTGTTCAATCAGAATTGATCTGGCAGACTCTAATTGTGATGTTCTGTCTGTGCGGGCGATCAACACACTTAACCTGACAGTTGACCTCATGTGAGAATCTGAAATCCTACTCTGATTGAGTCCTGATCGCAGAGAGAGAGATTCACGCTTCTTCTTTATTGATGCCAACTTTTGCTTCTCCGGTTAGACTTTTATCTTTTGTTTGTTACTTTTAATATATGTCATTCTTGAAATATACTCTCCCAGCTCTCATTTATCTTGCATACCTAAATCTACCTCTATCTTCAAGTCACTCATCGTATATTGTAATCTTCTAATTGTATCTTCAGCCTCCGTCATATCAGTTTCCATTTTCTCTACTTCTTTCTTAAAGTCTTTGCTAGTTGACTCTAATCTCATGACTTTATCTGTCAAAGTTACCATCGTATTATTATTTTCCTCATTGGCTTGTTTCAGTACACTAGTCTCATAGTTTCATTTTATTAATATCTCTTTCATTTACTCTATTATTCTTTTACTTTCTTCACTCTCCTCAATGAGCAAATCTTTAAAAACATCTCAGAGATGCCAGGCCTGAACATTAATGGAAAGATTATCAATAACCTAAGATATGTTGATGACACTGTTCTACTAACAGAGAATCCTAAAGACCTACAACAATTGCTTAATGTGGTAAAAATAACAAGCAAAAAATATAGACTAGATATGAATATCAAAAAGACTAAAACTATGATCATATACAAAGAAAATTCTGACGACCTACAATTAAATATCACATTTGAAGGAATACATCTGAAGACAGTTCAGAGCTACAACTACCTGGGACATACTATAAACAATGATGGAAAATGTAAAATTGAAATAAACCAAAGAATAAGTATTGCAAAAAGTCATTTTAATGCCATGAAAAATATACTAAGAACACAACAAATATCAGCAGGGCTGAAACTAAGAATAGTAAAATGTTACATCTTCTCAATTTTCGTGTATGGTGCAGAAACATGGACATTAGACATGAAAATATAACAGAAAATTGAAGCCTTTGATATGTGGATTTATAGAAGAATAGGTAGAATTGGATGGAAGGAACAGGAAACAAACGATGGAGTTTTAAAAGAACTGAAAATAAAAAGAGAACTACTAAATACAATTAAGAAAAGACAAATGAAATTGTTGGGGCATGTTAAAAGACATACCAGCCTTATAAAAATAATATTGGAAGGAAAAATACAAGGTAAAAAAAGGCAGAGACAGACCAAGACTAACATGACGAGTAACATCAAAAGATGGACAAGTCAATCTATGACATCCTGCACCATCAAAACAAGAAACGAGTAGAATGGCGATTCATGGTAGCCAACCTTCGTTGCGGAGAAGGCACTCGATGATGATGATGAAGATTCATCTCAATACTTTTAGTCTGATACTCTCTCCATTGCATGTCATTATCACCACCTACACAGGCATCAACATAATTCTTTACAACCACAGCTTCTAAATCAGTCTGGGTATCTCTTGTCTCGTGTGTCTTAATTACTTTTCTACAAGTTGTAAATTTGTTATAAATTAACTTCTCTACACTACTTTCTTCGTCCTCATCTGCTGTCAGAAATTCATCACTGTCTGATCTACTTATCATCATCATCATCAGCAGCATCGAGTGTCATATTCGCAAAGAGGGTTGACAACCATGGAGCGCCATTATGCTCTGTCTCTTGCTTTGATGATGCAGGTTATCATAGGCTGGTTTGTCAATCTTTTGATGTTACTCGACCATGTTAGTCTTGGTCTGCATCTGCCTCTTTTGCCTTGAATTTTCCACTCCAGGATTACTTTTAAGAGGCTGTTGTGTCTGTTAACATGACCCAGAAATTGCATTTGCCTTGTTTGAATTGTGTTTAGTAGTTCACTTTTCATTTTTAGTTGTATTAAGTCTTCATCGTTTGTTTTATTTTCCTTTCATCCAATTGTACATATTCTTCTATATATCCACATTTCATAGGCCTCAATTCTCTATTCTGTAAAGGTAAAGGTAAAGTAGGAGACTTGAACCGGCGTCTTAGCACGCGAGTTTACACCCATATGTGCTCGGCCGCCTATCCAGAAATGTTCGAAGATTTCAGTATAGTGTCGCCTGAAGCATCGAAACTCAGATGCGAAGCAACATTCCTCACCTTCCCAGGGTAATACCCTGGTACCCATTTCTGCCAACGGCTGGGTCGACCGTGGGGGTATTTTTTTTTCCCAACCACGAGTACAATTCACACTGCTCCCAGCGGAAATCGAACACGGGTTGTCCGAATGTCAGGAGTCCAGACGGGTAGTTTTCCAAACTCGGCTACCGAGGCCCCCTCTGTTCTGTTTTCTTGTCTAATGTCCCTGTTTCTGCACCATATAGGAATGTTGACAAGATATAACATTTTGCCTCTCCTAGATCTAGCCCACTTGTTGGTTTTGAGTATTTTCTTTGTTTATGATCATAGTTTTAGTCTTTTTTGATATTCATATCTAGTCTAACAACATATTTGTATTTCTTAATACAAGGGTCTTGTTTCGTCTCTCTAGAAGAAACACAAAGTGTATATTAATGATGTGGACACATTTCCATTCATTAACTTTACAATATCTTTCAATTTACTGCTATTTTATAACGCTTGTACTCTACTAAATAATAAGAATTCAATATTTTTCATTTCGGCAGTCAATTTAAAATGACAATCAATCAATTCCTATATATAATTAACTAAGTAGGTAATTCACACTTGATCCTTGCAATTTTAAAGTACACACACAATGTTTATATTTCTTGAGCAAGAAGTGGTTTACACACACACGGTCACCTGATTACATGCTGTCTCTGCAGACACTATTTTAAGTTCGGCGATCTCGCAATGTCACAATGTCTCCTAGTTGCCCTGGGTTCGTCGTACGCTAATCGGCGATTTCAATTTTAAACGTGCTTTGTTGTCATGCAATATTTCGTGGTCTCGTGAAATGACGTCATTAGACGGTAGTCTGTAGGGGCTCAGAGAGCCCAACATTCCACATGGTTATTAGAAGATTAGTTAGTTAGCTGGAATAGAGATATTAGAGGGTCTGTATTGCATAACGGAGACAGTGCATTAGTAGTGATAGAGCTAGAGAGAATATTACCCCGGGAGGGGACATTAGAGACGACGTTAAGATCACGCGTCAGCGGAGAGCTCATTGAGCAAACGTCGTCGTAGCTAGTAGTGAGGAAGCCATGTTATTAAAGTCTGGTAGGGCAAGACGTGATTAGTAAGGCTGAGTAGAACAGAAGAATAGATGCGAGCTTATCTAGGAAAGATGTAAATTATGTGACCCGATGTGTGAATGGCTTACGGGCCATGTGTTGACCACTCACCGCTGTGAATAATTGTACATAGTTGCCATTGTTAGGGCTGTCGAATCAAAGATAGATGACATTTCCACATCAGCAGTGGGTAGCCATTTATTTGTCTAACAGTCATTACCTACACCAGGGCGCTGAACTGAGTTAGGAGTTGTCATGACACAAATAAGTCCGTCTACATACCGTCTGTGTTTGTGCACTAACTTACTTGTGTCACTATTACTGTTCTATCGGCATCTTCTTTCTTCTCATTAATTCCTTCTGCCTCTGTTTAACATTATCTTCGATGTATGTCTCTCTAATAAAATTACTGCCATTTTCTTTTCGAATGATATTCTTGACTCTAAAGCTATACAATTTATAGTCCAGTCGATTGTGGGGTGTCTTGCATATTGTTTACTTATTATCTGTGTTTAAAAATTCATTTGTCTTTCTCTCACATGTCTTTCTTCTTACTGGACGGTACACTTCAACTTTTAATTTGTTAATCGTTATTTCGTTTTTTTTCAAAAAGGGAGCTGTTGAAAAACATCAGAGAGAAGCAATGGACATTTTTCGGGCGCATCATGAGAAGAGGAAAGTTGGAATACTTGGTTACAACTGACAAAATATAAAGAAAGAGAAATCAAGGACGACAAAGAGAGCAATACTGGATAGCTTGGTGTCATGGCATGAAAAACAGTCAACAACAGTACTGATACGATTCACTGTAGATAGAAGATTGTGGAGGGACATGATCACCTACTCCATCTGGTATGGCCCATGATGATAACAGGAAATCATGGTCTAGGAAAAAGGAATAAAAGAGAAATAAGATTAGTACAATTTTGTGAAGAAAACAGACTGATAATATGCAACACCTTCTTTGAGCAAGAGAAAAGGGAATTATACACATGGAAAAGCTCTGGAGACAAGAAGAGCAATCAAATAGATTACATAATGATAAAAGACAGATTCTGGAACAGCGTCAAGAAAGTCAAACCCTACCCAGAAGCAGATATGAATTCAGATAACAATCCCGTAATGATACAAACGAAAATCAAATTAAAGAGAAAAAAAAAAAAACTAATTCAGCATAACCAATAGATATTACAGCGTTAAACCAGAACGATGTAAAAGAAACTTATACTGTACAAGTAGAGAAAACATATCAGAAGCTGCTAGAAGAGGTGATTGAGCAGTACAGACGAGAACATCCTGAGGAAAAAGTCACAACCAAATGGCAATGCATAAAAAAAACAGCATGCAAGAATCCTGCAACACCTTGCCCAAAAAGGAAAGTAACAAAAAAACAAAAAATGGATAACTGACAAAATATTAGAAAAAAATGGACTAAAGAAGACAATCGAAAAACACTCCCAGATACAAGGATATTGGCAATGAAATACGGAGACTGTGCAAAAAGGCAAAAGAAGACTGACTCAACCAAAGATGTCTAGAAGTCGAAAATATGGAAAGTAAACACAACTAAAAAGACACGCACACATAAATAAAGAGAATGACTAATAAAGACAAAAAAGAGGGAAGGATGCTAACAGACAACAAAGATATAATAGATAGATGGCAAGAATAAATAACAATTATTTAATGACCAAAGCGACAAAAAGCCAAACATAAAATGTGCATACAACTATAAAATCCTGAAATCTGAAGTAGAAAAGCTATATAAAACCGAGCCATAAAAACAATGAAAAATTGGAAGGCTGCAGGACCTGACACTATACAGTTAGAGATATTACAGGCTCTAGAAGATTTTGACATCGAAGTGATCACAGGCATATGCAATGACATATACCATACATGATACATACCAATAGAAAAACATCAACTGTCATTACATTGCCTACAAAGAATGGTGCAATTGAATGCAGTGATTTCAGAACAATAAGCCAAATGCGCCAGGTAACAACAATTTTACTAAAAAGTTATACAGGGAAGGATTCAGAATAAAATCAATACTGAATTAGATTAGCAACAATTTGGACTCAGGAAAAACAGTGGCACAAAAGAAGCCATACTTAGCATGAGCACAGGATTGAAAAGCATATAAAAGTAAACAAACCAATATGTGCCTGTTTTATAGACAACACCAAAGCTTTCAATAGAATACACCATAACCAACCTATATACTGCCTAAAGGATATAAATCTAGATGACGCAGACATACGACTAATATGTAATTTGTACTGGATGCAAACAGAAATAATAAACTATAAAAAAGAACTCTACACCCATGGACATAAAAAGAGGGAGTAAGACAAGGATGCATCCTATCACCAAGCTTGTTCAATCTATACACTGAGTAAATATGTAAAAACATCTCAGAGACGCCAGGTCAAAACATTAATGGAAAACTAATCAAAAACCTAAGATATGCTGATTATACTGTTCTACTAGCAGAAAATCCTAAAGACCTACAACAATTGATTAATGTGATAAACATCAAGCAAAAAATATGAACTAGATATGAATATCATAAAGACTAAAACTATGATCACCTTCTTCCTCTTTTGCTATTTTCACTGATAACTAAAAGGTGGGGTTTATTTCATTTGTCGTTCTTGAGCTGCTCGAATTGTCCGAAGTAGTGACTTTCCTTTGTTGTTACATGTCTCTGTCACTGCATCTATCCATCTTCTTCTGGGTCTTCATCTTGGTCTTTTCCCATGCATTGTCGAGAAGAACGCCCTTGATGGTGATTGATAAGGATTCATTCTGACAAGGTGGCCAAACCATTTATGTTGTTGTTCTATATATTCTTGGCAGGGTTTGTTCCTACTATTTTTCTTATGGCTTCATTTGGTATTCTATTTAGGGTCTAGATTAGAGACTTACCAGGAAGTGGCAGTTGAACAAACTTTAGAACTAAAATCTCCCCTTTATATTGGATTCATAGATTACGAAAAGGCATTTGATAGTTTAGGCAGAAGAATGCTTTGGAAGTTGCTGAGTCATCACGGAATCCTTATAAAGTTTATTAACCTGATAAAAACAAAGTATGAAGGAACGAAATGTAGTGTGGTGCATGAAGGACAGCTTACAGAAGCATTTGAAATAAAAGCAGGAGTAAGGCAGGGATGCCTTCTGTCTCCATTTCTTTCTACTGGCCATAGAGTGAATTATGAAAATAACTCAAAACAACAGAAATGGAATCCAGTGGTCACTGACCAAGCGACTTGATGATTTAGACTTTGCTGATGACATAGCTTTCCTATCACACAGCCATCAACAGATGCTCTCTCTCTCTCTCTCTCCCTCTCTCTCTCTCTGCGATCAGGACTCAATCAGAGTAAGGATTCCAGACTCTCACATGAAGTCAGCTGTCAGGCTAAGTGTGTTGATCGCCCCCACAAACAGAACATCACAGGAGGAGTTCGCCAGATCCACTCTGATTGAACACCCGTTAAAACGTTGCACTGTGTTCTGCGCCAGTGGCCCAGTGCATCCGATTTCAAGGATAACATGATCATACTTGATAAGAGATCACATCAGCTAGGACTGAGGATTAATAGAGACAAGACGAATATTATGAGAATTAATGCAGTTGGCAATAGCCAAAAAAAATTAGGAGAAATACCTCCACTAGAAGTACAATCTTACATATATAAGGGCAGTAATATAGATCAAGAGAGAGGAGCAGAAAATGAAATGATACCAACATAAGGATATCAAAAGCAAGAGGAGCTTCCGTTGCACTGAGAAACATATGGAAATCCAAAGAAACTAGGTTAAATACAAACATAAAAATTTTCAACTCAAATGTTAAGTCGGTGCTATTATATGGCTGTGTAACATGGAGATTAACAAAATTGATAATCATGAAGATACATACTTTCATTAATGCATGCTTACGCAGAATAAAAGGATGGAAATGGCAGGACAACATCATTAACATAGAATTATGGAAATGTACCAGTCAAATACCAGTGGACAAAGAGATACAGCGAAGACGATGGCGCTGGATTGGACATAAACTGCGGAGGCCAACGGAGAGTATTACAAAACAGGCCCTTTTTTGGAATCCCCAGGGGAAAAGACCAACAGGAAGACTAAGGAATTCTTGGAGAAGACATATAGAAGCAGAGATGAAGGGGATGGGGAAGAGATCGAATGATCTTAATTAAAAGAATGGCAAAAAAACAGACTGACTTGAAAAGTGTTTGTTGAAGACCTATGCTCCAGTGGGAGCTAAAATAAGGTAGAAGAAGAAAAATGTGAATGTGAATGCTGAATGTGTAAGTGGCGGAAAGAACTTCGTAAGGTGGCATCATCATATCTACGTTGAGGGTGATGAACATTATAGCCATATCAGAAGTGTGACGCGAGCTAAAAGCTTGCACATGATTCTAGTGACATTGAACGATTTCACAGTTGTATTATTTATATGTGTCGCGTGAGAGGTCGACAGCCCTACTTTGAATGAGATGATGATTAGAGTCTTATCATGAAGTGGTAACAGGCGAAAGGCTTGCTAGGCGCCACAGTTGTGTGGTATGCAATTAACAGCGTTTTTATTTGTTATAGGCCAGCACGAGCTTGCTGATGTGTTTTTAAATGCAGCTGTAAAAGTAATATTGTAATATGCTGAATCTGTGAGGTGGACAGCACTGGGTCCATTCGACCACAGAATGGAGTGATGATACGCTGAATAAAGTGAGTTGTATTTATCCACACATCGTCTTATTCAATATTGAATCAGTGAAGTACTCCTAATAATTCCTGATAGCGTTGGACGATGGGCGTGTTACATCGCTAAATAGAGGTTGGAGTGTATGTAGCAATCCATCACTAAACAACACGCAGTACGATCAACATCGGGGCAGTTAGGAAGGCCAGCCGCAGTGTCCCCCCAGTCTGTACACTACCAGCCGGTACTGTTCGATATCAGGCGAACACAGGTGTGACAGTTGGGTGAAAGAAGTTAAGGTCTACAGTGGGCTCTGTATGGATGCAATGGGTAAGGTCATTGCAGAAGTTAAACATACGTAAGGTAACCTTTGTCTACGTCCCAGGACATGCGGGATTACGAGGAAATGAAAGAGCGGACATTTTGGTTATCTGCTCTATTGTTGAGGATGGGCAATCAATGGATCAGGTTGACATCATCAATGTATTCCGGGTAGTGGGAAGGACACACGACTGCAACAACAATGAGGCCAAGTCACTCCTTGGGATGACAGAGATAGAAGTTAAGATGGGCACAGCTAGAAACTTCAAGCTTAGTGGGCGTGTGAGAAGACTAATCAACCAACATAAAACTGGAGTCGTCTGTCGCTGGACACTGCGGGACATGCTGAGGAGGGGATCTGAGCACGTATGGACATGTTCGGAGTGCAATGATGATTCCCTGCAAATAACTAAATAACTATAACACTACCAAAGTGAAAGAGCTGGAAACAAACCGCCGTCAGTCAAATCCAATGGCGGTTATATTGTACAGCTTTATAAGCTCCCACGTAGTGCGCACATTAAATTAACAACGCATGAAAGCTTTATTCACATTTGCTTGTGATGCACAGAACATACATTAACTTACCTTTATTTTGACATCCTTCCTCACTGAAACTAGTTGCACATCCAGAAATGCATTCGCCAGTACTAGTAAACCACTGCTCATCTGTGTCTGTATAGATACATAGGGAATCACAAATGTGACCAAACAAACCAGGTGGAAAAAACGATAATGCAAAGTATGATAATTGTTGAGTCTGGGTGATACGCAAACGGCAAATAGTGCAATATAATTGCTTTTAAACATTAAACAAGACAATTCCCATGAAATTATTGTGGGGAGGAAAGGTGACCATACATTACAATGTTAAGATCTCACACAAAAATTATTGTCATATTAAATAATATGACTACACATTTGTATTTAGTCAACAATTATCACAATACAACGTGGTAACTGGGCTTTCAGATATACAAGGTCCATATAGATACACAAATAAATATAACATTTTTATTTCCCAAAGAAAAAAAATGAATTAAGTTTTGACCAAATTAAAAAAAAAGCATTCCAACGTACTGAAAACGGATACATTGGCTACACGCATAATTCATTTATGCAACATGACTTTTACAATTGTTATTGCACAGCAGTCAACTAAAGGTAATCTTTGAATGGACAATGCAAGGTAAAATAGGAACACCAAGAACAAATTTGGATTAGTAACATAACAAATAATGTTCAAGCCAGCCGGTGACAACATGCACTATCAAAGCAAAAGACAGATCGAAATAGCTCTCTGTGGTAGCCAACCTTCGATGTGGAGACGATATTTAATGGCAATGGTGGTTAGCGGTGTAGTATTGTTCTACAACTGATCATGAGGACCCAATTAGCCTTCCCCATCTCCCTCTTCCTATGCATCCTAAGATTCAACACTATCAAGTGTAATTTTAGAGCCATGAAGACAATGTTGTGAGAGCAGCTGACAATAGTTTTCTTTTGAAAATATAGGATCTGATTGGTCGACAAAGTTATAAGGTGGTGGCGCGAACCACAACAGACCGGTAAATAGATGTAATAAAGAAGGCGATCCTAAACTGACCCTTAATATATCAGATTTGTAAAGCAGTCAACCAAAACTGACATGAAATAATGATAAGATGATTGTTTTAGTGAATTCATAACAGATTTACATGATTTTTAAAGGCAGATAGGGGTGGGGTTGTAAATATAGAAGGTTGAGTGGTGGACGAACCAAAGCTGACGGTGTAGAGATTATCTTGCTTGGTTTTGATTAAAAAATGGATTTTAGCGGTGGAATAATAGTGGCGGTGTGGTAAAAGAGAGGGTGAAACAAAACTGAGCGTGAAAATATGAAATAAAGGCATCGAAACAAAACTAGCAGATAAATAGATAACAAGAAAAATAAAGGGGCAAATAAAAACTGAGCGTGAATTTATCTATTTAGTGGATTTTAATGGTGGAAGTGTAATAAAGGGGGCGGTGTGGTAAAATGGTTATGTAACGGGCGAACCAGAGTTGACCAGGATACAGGTTAGTGGGTTTAATTTGATTTTAAAAGATTCTTAGTGAATTTAAGGTCGGTTTGGTATGTGATGGGTGGGGCGGTTTTGCAGAATAGAAAGATGATGTAATAGGCCACCCAAAACTGACTAACAGAAAAAAAATGGTTTCGGTGAATATAGCAGACTGTAGGTATTTGCAAGTAGCCACAAACACACACATTTATATATACAAAAAGAGAAACACGGGAAAATGTTTCGATAAGTGGGATGTTTAATTTATTTATGTTTGCATAACTTTCCACCGTTTCTTAAACTAACAGTTATTTTATCCTGATGTGGTATTTTTACACTCTTATTTAGGAAAGTTAATTATATGTGCTTAAATAAGCTGTAAAGATAATACGTGTCCCGTTGTGTAATTTGATACCTGTAATAAAGTTTCCGCAGCTGTTAACAAACTGGAAAGAAAAACGACGTGAAAACGATATGTCACTTAAAAATAACCCAACCGATAGTAAAAAAAAGTCAGTAAAGTACCCCCGTCACGCCAAGTGGCGTATAAGGAAATATGGTGTTAGTGACCCTATATTTTATAGACCTTCAGCACATGATTTTTGGGGTAATATGGTCGGTATTACGCCCGTGCTGCTTTACTTACCCAGAAAAAAATCAGGTACCCATTTAAGGCTGTATGACCCCAGAAGCCGTCGGTTGGGATAGAACCCTACCCCATGTCCTTTGTAGTCCAGTTCACTAACCACTGAGCTATCGCGACTCCCCCAATCGATAGGATTTGAAATATATTATTTCGCTTATATTAATATCAAAAAACAAATCTAATATTTCCTGAGATGTCAGTAGTTACAATGGATCCTATGTGGAAACATCTGATAACGGCTTTTATAGCTGAACGGTTGTGGCAATACTGAGTTTGTGAAAAGTTTCTTAAGAAAGTGAACGCGATGATTGACCCATACTAGAGGACATTAATGGGTGTTAAGGGGAATGGCAACCAATGAACGATACTTTTAATTGTGTACAATTCATCGAAGGCCTACCGCACAGAGACAAATGTGAAGGAAGAAAGAGAAGTTATTTTTTCAAAGTTTATGTCACCAGTTTATCGAGGAACAATTTGAGATTCCTCATTAAAAATGAAACGAGTCTTAAACGGCAGAAAGAGATTCTACACACTGGTGGGTTCATATGTGCTTTACTCCACCTGTTATAAGTGTTATCGGAGGTGTAGTAGGTGTCTATGTATAGACAGAATATCAGTCTTAATGAACACTCGGTTACAGGAGGGTCTGAATCATAAACAAACTACGACATATACCCCACCTGATACGACACTTGATATGACAACTTGATAGATTTAGATCAATGAAGTGCAACGTATCCTAGACTGCGATGATGTTACGCTTGTTGATAAGGTCAGACTGTACAAACATACACTGCTTCGGGTTTTAACTAGACTGGAACATTATAAATAACGCAGTTGGATTCAATCTATATCATTCAAAAAAGCCCATCAATTGAACCAATATTCACCTCCTCCACCACTCCAAGTACGGACTGAGAAATCAGCAGTAGTGGGCAAGACACCAGGAACCCCAATGGCGGTTATTGAAATCACACCCTCTAAGGACAAGAAAGACAAACTAAAAGCTCAACATCCAAATGGAATCGATGGGACAAACGTTTAGATGTCATTAATACGACCCTGTTCGTCCCGGGACATTTAGTCGCACGTCAGCCTTGCTATGTAGTACCAAGCTAGGGGCTAAATAGTTCAAACAGAGTTTGAGTCAAGTGGATACTTTCCACAAATCGATTCTTCATGTATTAAAAAATGTCACATATCAGGCGGATTGCAGAAACAATAATAAGCAGTTCATGAGACATTCAACACACACACGTGTATTGTGTGTGGTCATGTTGCTATTAATTTTTTTGTCATAGTAGAGAAGTTGAATGATAATCAACAGGTAAAAGAAACAAATCGAAATGGAGACACATTGTTTGTTCATATGTGTGCAGATAGGCAAGAAAAAAGTTCAATTTGTATAACAAAAAACAGCGGTGAAATTTCCAGCTAAAACCAATGAAATTATGTAGAAATAAGTTATGGTGTTTACCATATAGGAGTCAGTGGTTCACATATTCATAAACCTGGAATACCAAACAATATACAGCAACATAAGTCAATTGTAGACATCTTAAAACAGTCTGGGCTAAATAGTAATAACATAAGGTCGAACGTATCTGGTATTAAAAAAAATTGTTCTAAGCATATAAATAACAATTACATCAACATTAAATTAGTGAATGCATACCTCCAAATATTTGAATCTCACAGAGGGTTAGAAATTTGTGATTGTTCCTTGAGTCAGGTGTGGTGGCCTCTACATTTATCCTGACTACACCTGATGCCGGTTTATTAAACTTTACTGTATACACACGAAGGGGTTCAGGTTCACGGTCTGTATACTTCAACAGTTCCTTGTTGTCTTGAGAGAAACCTCTTAGGATAAAGCCTTTTAGTCGATGTAGTATTTTATCTACAGGATACAAAATTAATACAATTATAGATAAAAGAACAAAAGAAAGAAAGAAACATTCTATACACTTTCGTTTATTTCTTTTCCTTTTAGACGCCAAATTGAGGACTAATTTGTTTTTCATTCTACCTTCAGCATGTCAAAATGTGTGTTTGTTCCAATGTGTTTCCTTTAATGTCTTTACTGCCATCATTTTTTTTTCTTCTGTGTGTCTCTAAATCATACACCTTTTACTACATCATGTAAGACTGCTTTGGTCAGGCGTTAGATCGTGTTACATGTATGTATTACTAACATTTCTCACCTATTTCGATCGTAATAAGCTTTCACGTGGACCAATTTAAATAATGATCATTGTATGAGTCCTCCTTTTTGATAGTTGGTCCAAATAAATACATCACAGATATAATAGCAAAATGTGTGTCATTTCTGAGATCTAGGCTTCACGGGCTTATACGAATATTCATGTTTTCTGTGTATACAATTTTCTAATCATCCATGCTGTCATAGACTGTATGAAAGAGATCAATAGAAGATTAACAATATCGACACAAACATTATGTAGAACACATCGGGCTGGAAAGAACAATAATTTAAGGCATGGTTCATGGGTTATATATCAGGTGCAGACCAAGAAAGAGTTGGCTATAGGACATCAAGGAGACCTTGATCATGACAATAAAAGAAGTGGGACATCGGGCTAGAGACAAAAATTCTTTCAGACGGGCTGTGTGGTGAATGCAAATGTTCTGTAAAGGAAATGAGAACTGATGATGTGAGCTCTGATGTTAGTGGTTTCAACAAGCTGCAATATTTACGTATTTCGATTCAATACATTTGTCTTCAGCACTGTATTTTTGGTACGGGATGCGTTTCTACTTTGATCCTTACTGACTTGACAAGATCGGTTAGTTTGTTTTTGTGGGTACTATTGGGAGGTGTTTTAGGTTGTTCATTATTTGTTGTCATTGATCCTAATGTGGGCGGTCAGATGTGAGTTGCTGGCCTCTTTCTGCTCAGACGATGGTGGTAGTCATGACCCTTATTTATAAATAAACCGATTTAGGATGTCTCTCACGACACCAAAGTTTGCAAAATAGCTCCTGCTGTACAGCCCCTGAGAAGATAAAATATAGACCCTAATTAATATTCTGGGACATTTGTACTTTTTAAATAAAATTTGTTTAAATTAAATAAAAAAATTCTTGGAAATAAAAACAGGGAATGTCGTGTAATGGTTTTGTCCTCTTTCGCCTTCCTGAATGAGTTTACCGGATGGGACTATTTATAGTTGTCTCTGGCTCCTGACACACGACAAATCGAGCTCCATATCCTGCCTTTAATCATCACGTACATCTCCTTATTGTTGCACCATTATTGTTTGTAATCACTCAACTACAAAACAAATCTTCAACATTACTGAAAACTTGTCTGATAGTTGAAATATGGGACATAAAACAAATAATATAAAATTGATTGTGGCATTTTGCAAAAGGGAAGGATGGTAGATGGAGATAAAAAAAACACAAATTAAATAATAAAACGTTTGTAGTAGTATAATAAGAAGTGTTATATATATAAATATACATGTTGTGTGTTGTTCTATTAAAATATATAATAAATACATATTATGTCAGAGACGAATGAGAAAAGGTAACGATCTTAGACTGAACAGAAACGTATTTTAACATTATTGATCTTGACCTTGAACGTAATCCAACCTTCGCCACTAGACATCACTTGTTGGGCGAGCTGTTCAATCTTATCTAATGAGTCTATGCCTGTCAACTTTGTTTCTCTTATAAGTGTTCTTTCTAGTGTCTCTCTAGGTCTTTCTCTGCTTATGCATCCTACTAGTTCTCATAAAAGAGCATGTTTTGGAATTCTCTTGTTGTCCCTTTTCAGCACATGTTCGATATATCTTCCTAAATGTTGAGGAGATCGCTGGTCATTGCATGGCCTTTTCTCTTATCTCTAAATTAGTCTTGAATTCATTTGATTGTACGCACAGTATTATGGATAGTCAGTTAGGTCTGAGTTAAATATTTTAATAGGTTTTAGTTTACTAATGTTTACTAATGTTTAATCAATAACCTAAGATATGCTGACGATACTGTACTACTAGCAGAAAATCCTAAAGATCTACAACAATTACTTAATGAAATAAACACGACAAGCAAAAAATATGGACTAAATATAAATATCAAAAAGACTAAAACTATGATCATAAACAAAGAAAATACTCAAAACCCACAAGTGGATATCAAAATTGAAGGAATAGACCATGAGACAGTTCAGAACTACAACTACCTTGGACATACTATAACCAGTGATGGAAAATGTACAACTGAAATAAACAAAAGAATAGGAATGGCAAAAAGTAATTTTAATGTCATGAAGGACATACTAACATCAAAACAAATAACACCAGAGCTAAAACTAAGAATAGCAAAATGTTACATCTTCTCAATATTCCTATATGGTGCTGAAACTTGGACATTAGACAAGAAAACAGAACAGAGAATTGAAGCCTTTGAAATGTGGATATATAGAAGAATAGGTAGAATTGGATGGAAGGAAAAGAAAACAAACGACGAAGTCTTAAAACAACTAAAAATGAAAAGAGAACTACTAAACACAATTAGAACAAGACAAATGCGATTCTTGGGCCATGTTAAAAGACACAACAGCCTACTGAAAGTGATCCTGGAGGGGAAAATACAAGGTAAAAGAGGCAGAGGCAGACCAAGATTAACATGGACGAGTAACATCAAAAGATGGACAAATCAACCGATGACAACTTGCACCATCAAAGCAAGAGATAGAGCAAAATGGCGCTCCATGGTATCCAACCTTCGTTGCGGAGACGGCACTCAATGATGATGATGAATGTTTACGTACTAAAAATTAAAATCCTCATATATGTAGTAACGCTCCCTTTTGTTTTAGCATTTAAACTCTTATCCATCTGTTTATTTCTCGTTGATTTGCCTGTTTCCGCACATTCTAGATGTAGCACAGTTTATCTTGTTAATAACTCCTAATGTTCCAAGGTGGTATTATTTAGACATTAGAGAACAAAAATAATTGCGATTATTTCGAAATGAGAAAATGACATTGTCACGAAGTGGAAAGTTGGCGTGAGAAGTTGTGGAGAAAGAAAAGCGACGACAGAAAGAGGAGGCATACAAAGTGTGACAATGTAAAGCAAAATAAATGGCAGTCAAGGAGAATGAAACACGTTTGACGAAAGGGAAAATATCATAGTCAACATTTGACAGTTTGTGCCTATGTTTTAATTAACAGTTTATGCATTTAAAGAAAAAAAGGAACACATTAATTTATGCGCAATAGAATACTGTCTGGAGCCTCGGTGGTTGAGTGATTAGTTTCCTCACTTCCTAATCAGATGGGTCGGTTCGATCCACAGAAGTGACTGATATTTTCATCGACAAGACTCCAGGGTTCATCCAGCCTCTAAAAGAATGAGTGCAAGAGATTTGTATAGGGCTGGGCGTGGTGCTGACCACATCAACAAAAATGCGGCGCGGCCATGGGCAAATATGGTCACTAACTTTGTATGCCCCATACGCCTGGCAAGTCGTGGAGGGAGCTTTCAATATTTAAAAAAAAAATAGTATTTCCTAATGCATCACAATATTATGATAAAAGTAGTTACCGTCATCAATTCTGTTGTAGATAACAATTGTATGAACTGTGACTGGATTTGTGAAAGTGAGGTTCAGGTTGGGTTTATTGTCGTCTGAATTTGTATGAGAACAACTTCCTTTCTTAAAGTCGCCATTGGTGTTACCATCTACAGTGTTTGATGAAATAGATGAAACACTATCTCTAGTGTAAATGCTTGACTGGCTGGTCTTTCCTCTCAGAGCCACATTCCGACCTACAAATGTATGAGAAATAAAAAGTCATGTTTTGTCTGTTTTTATCACTAAATCAGCTCATGTGAACGTTTTTATTTATCAATTTTCACTTATTTATTTCAAGCTTCATCTTTTCTGGTCAATGTTTCACTCACTAACTAAAGCTGTGTCCATGAACACTTCTGATAACAATAAAGAACCCATTTTAGGTTTGGATTTATCACGTGATGAAATTGTGTTTTAAGGGTGAGAAATGTTGGATAACCTGGCATATGTCAAGGTCATTTGTTATTAGATGGCTTGCTAGTTGATCATCGCTCCGTGTGTTTCATACATTATTATAGCTTATTAGGGGAAAAAATAAACACAAATTTAGAGGAAAATATAAACACAAATAAACACACAATAAACACAAACTGACAAACAGTTATGATGATTCATACACAAAAGTAATACAAACAAGATTAAGACCAATGATAAAACCAGGATTGACGCACACAGAAATGAACTTCAGAAACCAAAAGAAACATGCTGAACAGATTTAGTATTTAGCGTTAGACAACAGGTAAGAAGCAATGAATACAATTGTATCAACCTATTTATTGCATTTGTATATCGAGGGTATGAGTTGTAACAGTGAATAGAAAATATCATTGCATTTTGTGAAGAGCTTCCAATAAGATCACTGAAGTGTAGACCTAGTACATCAAGGAACAACCACGTTACTTGTCAGTGGGAGTGTAATTATTGAATGAAATACTGACCACGAGCACTGTTTATGCACATTAGGTTTACAGCAACTGGTCGCTATCACAAGTATCGAGTAAGCCTTGATACGAGTTGAGTTATAAGAGGTCAGGAAGCGGTCAGCACACATTAATCTCATTTCATTATCGAGTGCCATCTCCGCAACGAAGGTTGGCTATAATGGAACGCATTCTGCTCTGTCTTTTGCTTTGATGGTGCAGGTTGTCATAGACTGATTTGTCCATCTGTTGATGTTACTCGTCCATGTTAGTCTTGGTCTGCCTTTCCCTCTTTTACCTTGGATTTTCCCCTACAAGATCACTTTTAGTAGGCTGTTGTGTCTTTTAACATGGCCCAAAAATCGCATTTGTCTTTTTTAATTGTGTTTTCATTTTTAGTTGTTTTAAGACTCATCGTTTGTTTTCTGTTCCGTCCATCCAATTCTACATATTCTATTCTATATATCCACATTTCAAAGGCTTCAATTCTCTGTTCTGTTTTTTTTTGTCAAATGTTCATGATTCTGCACCATATAGGAATGGTGTGAAGACATTTTGCTATTCTTAGTTTTAGCCCTGGTATTGTTTGTTTTGTGTTAGTATGTTCTTCATGACATTACAATTATTGTTTGCCATTCCTATTCTTGTGTTTATTTCGGTTTTACATTTTTCATCATTAGTTATAATAGATTTAAAAGAACTAAAATTAAAAAGAGAGCTACTAATTACAATTAAGTCAAGACAAATGGAATTGTTGGGGCACGTTAAAAGACACAACAGTCTACTAAAAGTCTTATTGGAAGGGACATTACAAGGTAAAAGAATTTATATTTCACTGGACACAAACATTCATTGCAAAATACCTTTCTCATGCTTTGGATTACGACCTAAGCCTAAGCTAGACTGCGCCTCAGATCTGTATGGCTAAGCATTTTCTCCTCTTCAATATATCTCCCTGTGGAGCACAGGTCTTCAACAAACAATTTCCAAGCTTGACTGTTTCTTGCCATTCGTTTAAGATCATTCCATGCCTTTCCCACAGTTTTCATCTCTGCTTGTTTCTGTCTTCTTCAATAATATTTTGGTCGTCATCTTTGTATTGTCCTTGGGGATTCCAAAATGGACCAGTCGTGTAATACTTTCAGTTGGCTTCCGCAGTTTATGTCCTATCCACCGCCACTGTTTTCGTTGTTTCTTTGTCCACTGGGATTTTAGATTTGTTTGGCACTTTTTCATAACTCTGTCTGTGATTTGTTTCTGCCATTTTCCTCCTTTTATTCCATCAATGAACGTCAGGATTTTCGTGTTTGTCTTTTTTGTTGTTCTCAGTGTTTTACAACCATAAAATAACACTGACGTAACATTGGAGTTAAAACATTATGTCTAAGTATAGAACACTATTTAAAAAAAAAAACCTATTTTATCCTTACCTCGAGAGACAAAATATGATGTAGAACATGGCAAATTAAAAAGAATGTAAATAAACATGTAGTGAACGAAGCGTTTCACACTAGACGTAGATTCATATTACGCAGTGGAAGGGTGAATTGTATAGTTTCCTAAATGACTAATAGCTACATATCGTGGTCGGTATTTTTTTTTTCATTTCAAAATGTCATAATTATATACTTTCTTTCTAGTACTCTGTTCTGCTTTTCTGCCGGTAGACGCCGCAGGTTTGATTCAATGATGTGTTGTCCATCATAGCCACTTTTTGTGGCTTGGTAAATAGTGATATTGTTTTATTATGTTTTAAATTCGCTCAATTTCATTTTCTTCTTGTTCTAGCTCAATATATTGGTTGCTCTATTTGTTTTAAAGCTCTTGAAGCAGGCCCTGAGGGGTGCATGCGGATTAAATGTACCTGGTACAATTACTGGTAGAATTCCAATGGCGTTTCTGATTTCATCGTTCTTTATTTGATATCTTTTTCGCATTGTCCACAGATCACCTCGCAAGTTGTCAGTTTACTCCCTTGACTTCTAGTCAGAGTCCACGACAATGTCTAGACATTGAAAGCGAACATTTGGAGTAGAGATAAGAGTTTTTCAAGGTTTTCTCGGTCTCTATTGGAAACGCAGGATTCTTTAAAAGTCGATACATGTTTTTATTTACTTTGTTAACACGTTGTGATTTATTGATTGCATCAATCTAGATGTTAAATCTTCCATTCGCTGTAAAAAACGCTACCAGAATATTTTAATTCTTGTAATTGCTTTACTTTGTAATTAGTTATTGAGGTATTAATGATTCTTGGTGTTCTACTTATGTTCATGATTTCAGTTTTGTCTATATTTATCGTCATATCGAGAAGATAGCAGTTAATTAGTTTTATAATATAACTCTAGTTCTATCTCTTAAAGGGGGAATACATTTTAGTATTATATCTTTTCGGAGGGACTTCCTGGATCACGTGATTAGAAACTTTTCATGAAAAGAGCTGTACGTTTATATATGGATAACCATATGCATTGAAATGTATATTTGTGCTGTGATGCCTAATTAGTTAATAGACAAGCTCTCAACAGACAATAGGAGTTGTTTATCTTGTTTTTTTTTAAATCTCATATTCATATTTTTATACAATCATCCTAATCTAATGTAAACACAGCAATAAAAATATTCTTGTATATCCTTATTCACAATGTATGACAGAAACTGAATAATTGCAGATGTTCTATATAATTAAAATTGTGTAACTGACGTCATGTATAAACTTGTGTTGAAAAAAATGATCTTGTTAAAATGTTGTTTAACATGGTTTTCATCTCCATCTAATATAGATAATAAATGGAACAATAATGTGTTTAGTTTTTATCTTTTTAAAATCATTAATACCATTTTGCCTGGCTACTTTATCAAGATCAGAAATATGTTCTGTATATGATTATTCTATTGAACATTCAATTGAATTAAAATAATTTTATTCAATTCAATTTTATTATTAATTTAATTACATTTAATCAACATAATTTGTGTTTAACGAAATGAGTAGTTCTCGCCAGAATTGTTCTTTTAACCTTTCTTTCATTGTTTTTTAACATTATAATATATCTACAGAATTAATAATTAATAAAATGATCTGTATAAACATCTTCGCCAATTAATGCTGCAACATTTCTAAGAATGAAGAAAATTATTTTTAAAAAAATTAAATTGAAGAATGCAGTAATAGCAAATATAATATTACCTCCACTAATGTATATTGAGCATATGTGCTGGACACTGTGGCCCGTTATAACAATTTCATCAATGGTGGTTTCTATGATACAGTGGATATCCATTCCATTTTTATTGAGCTTGGTGTCGTTAACACATCGATATGGCACCGAAACACCATAATGCTTAAAGTCATACATTAATTGTTGCTGCAATTCTGTTGAAAGTAAACGCCTGGTTTACAATAGGTGGACACTTTGATCAATATTAATCGTATAAACATAGACATTTGTCACACATAACAGTATCAAAACTAAAACACATGCATTATTGCCACTACAAGAAGTGATGCAATTACAACTACTACGTCAAATGTACATTTCAAGTGTAGATTATTAATAAAACTACTACTGCAATCACTATTTCAATACGCTGGCACTCATCTATAGGAATTATGTTCCTTCCTTATCGATGAGTATTTATAATCCATATCAGTACTAATTTTATCACATTATTTTCTTTCTTTGTAGACATTTCAGCACTAAATTATGTTCTTTTTACCATGTCCTCCTACCCGCTATGTCACTACTTCTTTCTGACACACGACCATCCAATCCCACTACTTAGATTGTACTCGCTGGGGCCATCTAGTCTCCTAAATTCATATAACGAATGATGTGACATTTAGTTTCTCCTAAATCCATACTACGATAGTTAACCCTTATTGCAGCAATCTTACTCGCCTTGCTCACTCTTATGTCACTCCTGGTAGCCTGACGTGTGTTATACAGTTCCGTATATAGAATATATTATACAGAGACACTGGGGAATCAGAGTTGGGAAATATCCAGAAAAAAAGACTGAACAGTATAAGAGCTGAAACTGTCATCACCCAAAACTGACGTCCTGTATCATGGTCACACTTTCAGTTTCTCAACTATTTCTGTTGTACCTTTTGAAACAGATTAATAAAAAAGGTATTAACTATACTGTTGGTGGATTATCTCCCAAATTGATACATCCATAGTTAAGATAGCTGAAACCATCATAATAAAACTATTATAAGTGTTGTTAAAAACAGAAGTGACAAATCAATTTGTATTTAATTAAATGAGATTAATACACACTTACTCAAACGCAAGATGTGGAGAAAAAGAATTCTAAATATAACAGAATCGACCACCCTGGAAAGAGAATCCTTAGAAAATAGAAATGTCAGAGTTCACACAGACTATCTAGAGACACCCGCAAACCACGAAATAGAAACAAGTAGATGATGAGAGAAAATAACAATAAATATATCTAGAATAACTGGCAAAGAGAAAAAAAGAACAATACAAGTTCTCTAAAAGGAGAAAGGTTAAAGTAATGAAGGAATCAGAAATTAATAATCAAATAATCACACATTGTGATGGTAATAAAAAAAAAAAAAAAAACTCTCCCTCCACGTCTTTCTAGAAATATGGTGATAGTGACAATATGTTTCTATGGAAGTCACTTTACTCTTGCTATGACAACTACTGGTAGGAAAAGATATCGGGCAGTTCATGAAGTAAATTACCCATAACTGTTCACTAATTTGATAGTAGGAATTAAAGAGGAATAGAAAAAGCAAAGAAGATGTACACGTTGGATGTGTTTCGAAAAGGCGTATAGCAATCAATGCTTTATGGAAACCACAAAATAAAGTAACAATGTTCAATTACTAAACTGTTTCAATGCAAATTAATAATTGAGTAATATGTTGTCAATTTTTATAATTTACGTACATGCACACTTACTGGGGGATTCAACAAATACGCGAAACCAAGTAATACGATAGGGAACAGTCCAAATCACTTTTACATTCTTAGTCCAGTATCCAAGACAGCTGTAATCATTGCCATCATTTATGATTGTCAATGTCTTGTTTCCCTCGTCAACGATAACAGCGGTGGTGGCTAGATCAACTGTGCAATTTAAAGAAATGATATTTCAACAGTCGAGTGTGTTTGTGTGAGAATTGTGAGTGTGTGAAGGTGTAATTTTATGTGTGTATAAGTTTAAAAGAAGTACCTGTGCATTGACATATTTCTTATTTACCTAACATGTATTATATTACCTTACATATTTATTGATGTTACCTAAATATATGGAATTAGATCTCTGAATTCTTTTTTTCCAACGACAAATGTTATTGTAATGTGGTAAGGGAAGTCACCGTACCAACGACAAATGTTATTGTAATGTGGTAAGGGAAGTCACCGTACCAACGACAAATGTTATTGTAATGTGGTAAGGGAAGTCACCGTACCAACGACAAATGTTATTGTAATGTGGTAAGGGAATTCACCGTACCAACGACAAATGTTATTGTAATGTGGTAAGGGAATTCACCGTACCAACGACAAATGTTATTGTAATGTGGTAAGGGAATTCACCGTACCAACGACAAATGTTATTTTAATGTGGTAAGGGAATTCACCGTACCAACGACAAATGTTATTTTAATGTGGTAAGGGAATTCACCGTACCAACGACAAATGTTATATTAATGTGGTAAGGGAATTCACCGTACCAACGACAAATGTTATATTAATGTGGTAAGGGAATTCACCGTACCAACGACAAATGTTATATTAATGTGGTAAGGGAATTCACCGTACCAACGACAAATGTTATTTTAATGTGGTAAGGGAAGTCTCCGAACCAACGATAACCTCGACCTTCCATATCGTCCACAAATATCTCCAGTGTTGTTCCACGCCCACTCAGTAAAGATAAGAAGTGAAGAAGTCAAGTGTGGGTGATGGGCAGATCATTTTCTTACGCTGGTGATGTGTTGGTAAATTGTCAGGGCAGACAAAAATCGAGCCTGATTTTTTCGACCTCCTCTGATAGTAGTTTACACAGATGAGTCTATTACTCAGCACGTGCGGAGCTCGTAAACTTTCACGACTCATTCTGTAGACATAACTATGATGGAAGACTGTGGTGCTTTCGCAGTAATTAAAAAAGTACTTTGACCAAGAAATTATGGCTTTCATTAAAGTGTTAGGATAGTCAGAGAGACAGATTTATGCACGTGTTTATTTCCTCAGTGCCTCAATGATGGTGCTAAGAAAAACCGCAACTCGTTGGATACCACATCAATGGTTATAGTCTCTGTGGAGGTCTAGTCAAACAAAGGTCTGCTTTATTTTTGTTCCATGGCAATCGGTTGTAAGACACCGTGAGCATGCAGATAGGCCAGCGAGTTTAGCTGATGTTGAGTGCTGAAGACCGAATGGCCGCGACGATATTCTGCCCTTGATAACGGTGGACGTATAGGCGACTAAAAAAGTCCTAAATAAGCAACTATGAGCAGAATGCGCTAATATCATGCCCATGTGGGAGGCTACAGAGGGGCGAGCTACACTGGAATACAAAGAAGACTTGTTACCAACACAAAACCAGTGGTGTTAGTCGCTACACTTTTGAGACAACAGAGACATTATAGAATGCAATTCAATGCAATTTTCATCGATTAAACTAAACTAAACCAAACTAAACTAAACACTAATTTCAACTTAAACTTATTCTATGATTTATAAACTCTCCCTCGACACCCGATCGAGTCCAAGTTGTAGTGATGAAAAAAGAGAAACTAACCTTCTGCTGTGAGGATACCGAGGCCTTCATGGTCATCGAAACAAAGTTAAAAAATATATTCTCCAGAAATTGATTTGATTAATGTTAAAGAAACTTAAGAACTCTACTGCTCTCCAAATGCTTCTACTGTAAGTTGAATACACTCAAATGCTCAAATTAAACGTGATCATTCACATACCATATATATATAAAGACACATGTTCCTTAATTCAGTTTATAATTTAAAACATCACATTTTCTAAACATCTAGTCTTTGTAAACAAACTTTCTCATTTCCTATTGGACCTAATGATTTGTATTCGTTGTGGAGCTGACTGTAGTAAACACGTTGTCACTACAATAACACAGATCCTGCTTCTGTGATAAAAACGCTAAGACATGCATCATTGTAAACAAGTACAGTTAATACTACTGCACATTTTTTAAAGACATATGGAGTATAATAAACAGATTTCCTGGGTAAAACATTCTGGTAGCTTACCGTATTGACAAGCTGGTCCAAACCATCCTCTCTGACACTTAGACCCTTCATAACAGCCACCTGTGTTATCACATTGGTTGTCCGTGCAGTGACACATGAACTGACAGAGTGAGCCAAACCATCCCTTCTCACACCCTAAACATCACAAATAATAGACATGTTTACATTCAAATCTAAGACTTACGGTTTCCTTGTTTTTCAAATGTTGTCATTATTCTATAATTTGTAATGAGGGTTACATGGTTCATGTTGGTGTGAAATCATCATCGGGCTGACTGTCCTTTACATACCGTTGCACTCATCGCAACCTGTTGTAATTAATCTCCGTCTGTATCCAGAGCTCTAACTGATGTTCTCATGTGGAAAGTCTCATTCGTGCCTTTATACAACCTTCTTATAGGTTTCCATCTGTCTTGTTTCTAGCTGTCATAATTTGTTTGTCAATCTGCAATGAGTACTTAGCTTTGCCTTATTGACGCGCTATTGATAGATGTTATTTTAGCGTGCACGTGTGTGTGGGTATGTTCTAGTGTCACCTCACTTCAAGATCATCTATACTTAGTGGAGTGGACAATAACTGTCGTAATAAAACGGCAATGAACGTTATCCACATCAATCTGGCGTTGAACAATATCTATATACATACAACAATCTGGACACCCTATCTCCACACATGAAAAGCTGTATCTTACACTTAGCAGCGTGGAACAATATCAGTTTTCATAAAACAGCAGTGAAATTGTTCACTATCAAACTGGCGCTGAATAATATCAGTATATCTTCAAAATGATCTGGACATCCTATCTCCACACATGCCAATCTGCCCTCTTACTTAGCTGCGTGACTGAACTTGACTAAGTCTTTACTACCCACAGAGCGTTGTTACTAACGGTCTGTTACGAACGAGAGAAAGACAGAGAGAGAGAGAGAGTGAGAGAGAGAGAGAGAGCGATTTCTCTATCTCCTAGCATGTTATACATCACACGCTCCTTCGCGCATCCAATCAACTTCGTCCCTCTACACTCCTTTGTCTCCTATTTGCCAAAACAATGCGTCACAATCTTTTATTTTCCCTGATAACCTTCCAGACCGCTCTACCTTGGTCCGTCGGTCTTGGACATATTCATGGATCTATTTCTAACAAGATTTATTCTTCCATTTTTGCCCTGCACACTTTCCTCGATTCATGCCCTGCACACTTTCCTCGATTCATGCCCTGCACACTTTCCTCGATTCATGCCCTACACACGTTCCTCGATTCATGCCCTACACACTTTCCTCGATTCATGCCCTACACACTTTCCTCGATTCATGCCCTACACACTTTCCTCGATTCATGCCCTACACCCTTTCCTCGATTCATGCCCTACACCCTTTCCTCGATTCATGCCCTACATACTTTCCTCGATTCATGCCCTACAAACTTTCCCCGATTCATGCCCTACACACTTTCCTCGATTCATGCCCTACACACTTTCCTCGATTCATGCCCTCCACACTTTCCTCGATTCATGCCCTACACACTTTCCGCGATTCATGACCTACACACTTTCCTCGATTCATGCCCTACACACTTTCCTCGATTCATGCCCTACACACTTTCCTCGATTCATGCTCTACACACTTTCCTCGACTCATGCCCTGACATACTTTCCTCGATTCATGCCCTACACACTTTCCTCGACTCATGCCCTACACACTTTCCTCGATTCATGACCTACACACTTTCCTCGACTCATGCCCTACACACTTTCCTCGATTCATGCCCTACACACTTTCCTCGATTCATGCCCTACACACTTTCCTCGACTCATGCCCTGACATACTTTCCTCGATTCATGCCCTACCACTTTCCTCGACTCATGCCCTACACACTTTCCTCGACTCATGCCCTACACACTTTCCTCGACTCATGCCCTACACACTTTCCTCGACTCATGCCCTACACACTTTCCTTGACTCATGCCCTACACACTTTCCTCGACTCATGCCCTACACACTGTCCTCGACTCATGCCCTGACACACTTTCCTCGATTCATGCCCTGCACACTTTCCTCGAATAATGTCCTGCATACTTTCCTCGATTCATGCCCTACACACTTTCCTCGACTCATGCCCTGAAATACTTTCCTCGATTCATGCCCTGCACACTTTCCTCGAGTCATGTCCTGCATACTTTCCTCGACTCATGCCCTACACACTTTCCTCAAGTCATGCCCTGACACAATTTCCTCGACTCATGCCCTACACACTTTCCTCGACTCATGCCCTACACACTTTCCTCGATTCATGCCCTCCACAATTTCCTCGATTCATGCCCTGCACACTTTCCTCGATTCATGCCCTGCACACTTTCCTCGATTCATGCCCTCCACACTTTCCTCGATTCATGCCCTACACACTTTCATCGACTCATGCCCTCCACACTTTCCTCGATTCATGCCCTCCACACTTTCCTCGATTCATGCCCTACACACTTTCCTCGACTCATGCCCTACACACTTTCCTCGACTCATGCCCTCCACACTTTCCTTGACTCATGCCCTACACACTTTCCTCGACTCATGCCCTCCACACTTTCCTCGATTCATGCCCTACACACTTTCCTCGACTCATGCCCTACACACTTTTCTCGACGCATGCCCTCCACACTTTCCTCGACTCATGCCCTACACACTTTCCTCGACTCATGCACTCCACACTTTCCTCGACTCATACCCTACACACTTTCCTCGACTCATGCCCTCCACACTTTCCTCGATTCATGCCCTCCACACTTTTCTCGACTCATACCCTACACACTTTCCTCGACTCATGCCCTCCACACTTTCCTCGATTCATGCCCTACACACTTTCCTCGACTCATGCCCTCCACACTTTCCTCGATTCATGCCCTCCACACTTTCCTCAGTTCATGCCCTGCGCACTTTCCTCGACTCATGCCCTGCACAATTTCCTCGATTCATGCCCTCCACACTTTCCTCGATTCATGCCCTACACACTTTCCTCGACTCATGCCCTCCACACTTTCCTCGATTCATGCCCTCCACACTTTCCTCGATTCATGCCCTCCACACTTTCCTCGATTCATGCCCTCCACACTTTTCTCGACTCATACCCTACACACTTTCCTCGACTCATGCCCTCCACACTTTCCTCGATTCATGCCCTACACACTTTCCTCGACTCATGCCCTGCACACTTTCCTCGACTCATGCCCTCCACACTTTCCTCGATTCATGCCCTACATACTTTCCTCGACTCATGCTCGCCACACTTTCCTCGACTCATGCCTTACACACTTTCCTCGACTCATGCCCTCCACACTTTCCTCGATTCCCCTTTGATTATAGACACCCTGGTCGGTATACTATTACATTACCTCCCCTTCCTTTAGTTTTCTAAACCAGTTTATTCGTGGTTTCTGTTTCAACAAAAAATAAAAACAATGTACTGTACAATGCTCATCATTATACTTGTAAAAACTTTACAATTTTCCTTTATTATAACACCATTGACAATTGTCTTTTCATTTTTATGACATCACAACATTTAATTGGACGAAAACATGTATCGTGGCCTCAACAATTTGTCTTATTCCTCAAACACCATACCTGTGTACACATCCACAAAGTGTGTACAACTCTAGCCATTTAGACCACAGATGTATGCCATTTTTCCTCAACAAAACTCTATTCTTCAATTAACTTATTTTGAGTACTCTCACTTCTTATATTCAATTATCAGAGAACCTCCTCTAGGTCATCTTACAGTACAATCTTACACTTTTTTTACACATTCTCTATTCACAAATTACCAGCCTTGCTTTTTCATGTTAATTTTGTGGGCATGGGCTATATGCTCATCCATTCTTCCCAGTCTTCGAGCAAAAAACGCATCTGTCTATTCAGATACACAAACTCGTCTATTCTTTTTTCTTATTTGTTTCTCTTGTGGAAGCTTGTATCACTTTCAATTGACAAATCTGTATCTCCATACCACTCATCGATGCATGACGCGGCTCATTCACGTTTCTTCTTCATTGATGCCAACTTTTGCTTCTCCAGTTAGACTTTTATCCTTTGTTACCCTTAATATATGTCATCCTTGAAATCCTCTCTTGCAGCTCTCGTTTAACTTGCATAACTAAATCTACCTCTACCTTCAAGTCACTCATCGCATATTGTAATCTTCTAATTGTATCTTCAGCCTCCGCCATATTAGTTTCAATTTTCTCTACTTCTTTCTTAAAGCCTTTGCTAGTTGACTCTAATCTCATGACTTTATCTGTCAAAGTTACCATCTTATTATTATTCTCCTCATTGGTTTGTTTCAGTACACTAATCTCGTGGTTTCTTTTTATTAATTTCTCTTTCATTTACTCTATTATTCTTTTACTTTCTTCGCTCTTCTCTATGAGCAAATCTTTAAAAATATCTCAGTTTGTCAGGCCTAAACATTAATGGAAATATTATCAATAACCTAAGATATGTTGATGACACTGTTCTACTAACAGAGAATCCTAAAGACCTACAACAATTGCTTAATGTGGTAAACATAACAAGCAAAAAATATGGACTAGATATGAATATCAAAAAGACTAAAACTATGATCATATACAAAGAAAATTCTCAAGACCTACAATTAAATATCACAGTTGAAGGAATACATCTGAAGACAGTTCAGAGCTACAACTACCTGGGACATACTATAAACAATGATGGAAAATGTAAAATTGAAATAAACAAAAGAATATGTATGGCAAAAAGTAATTTTAATGCCATGAAAAATATACTAACAACAAAACAAATATCAGCAGGGCTGAAACTAAGAATAGCAAAATGATACATCTTCATATATAATCCTGTATGGTGCTTTCTCTGACAGTGGCGGAGTAGTGTTTTAGTATAATGATATATCATACCCTAATTTATCTGTGAACACTATTGTAGTCAAAACACAAACGTCAATGGCACACATTAAGATTGAATTCTCACTGACCATTTCGCAGGCCGACAGTGCACTGACGGTATGTGAGGTGCAATCATTTACAGACAGCTATTGTCTGGACGAGCATTCTTGGTCGTTTTGTGCAGTGTGTAGTGGGTGTAGAAAAGGCTGCAATGTCATCATCGGTACTTGTCACGGCAACTGTTCACATTGGATCTATGGACACGACTGTTCCGGGTCTTGTCTCAGTGTATGTCCTTTATTTGAAGAAAAATCTGGAAAATGCCTACAATGTAAACATCTTGGCTATACCTCATGCCCTACACACTTTCCTCGACTCATGCCCTACACACTTTCCTCGACTTTCCATGAGCCATGGCTCATATCTTGGCTGGTGTGTGCTGGCCATGGCTCATATCTTGGTGTGAGTCGTGTTAGTCATCTCATATCTCGGTGTGTCCGTGTTAATCATGTCTCATATCTTTATGTGTGTCTGTGTTTAGTCATATCTCATATCTTAGTGTGTACCAGTGTTAGTCATATGTCATATATGTGTGTGTGCATGTCTGGGTTAGGGATACCTCAAATCTTTGTGTGCATGTTTATGTTAATCATATCTCATATCTTTGTGTGTGCGTGTCTGTGTCTGTCACATCTCATATCCTTGTGTGTGCATGGCTATGTTAGTCCCATCTCATATCTTTGTGTGTGCATATCTATGTTAGTCATATCTCTTATCTTTGTGTGCATGTCTATGTTAGGCATGTGTCATATCTTTGTGTGTGCATGTCAATGTCAGTTATATCTCATATCTTTATGTGCATATTTATGTTAGTCATGTGTCATATATCTTGATGTGTGTTAGTGTTAGTCATGCCTCGTATCGCTGTGTGCATGTCTGTATTAGTCACATCTCATATCTTTGTGTGTGCATGTCTGTGTTAGTCACATCTCATATCTGTGTGTGTGTATGTCTGTGTTAGTCACATCTCACATCTTTGTGTGTCCGTGCCTGTGTTAGTCACATCTCACATCTTTGTGTGAGCATGTCTGTGTTAGTCACCTCTAGACTCGGGCAGATGGTGCTCGTAAACCTGGGAGGGCAGACCATTTAATGGCAGAATCCCTCTACAGAAAAGACAATCTGCTGCCTTGCAGGAAGATTGGGGACAATCAAAGGCTAGGGAAAGCAAACCCGAATAAAGTGTTGGCTGAAATTGTATGCACTGGACCACTGGCGCAGAACACAGTGCAACGTATTGACGGGTGTTCAGTCAGAGTGGACCTGACAGACTCTAATTGTGATGTTCTGTCTGTGGGGGCGATCAAAACACTTAGCCTGACAGCTGACATCATACGAAAGTCTGGAATCTTTACTCTGATTGAGTCCTGAACGCAGAGAGAGAGAGAGAGAGAGAGAGAGAGAGAGAGAGTATGGTGCAGAAACATGGACATTAGACAAGAAAACAGAACATAAAATTGAAGCCTTTGAAATTTGGATTTATAGAAGAATAGATAGAATTGGATGGAAAGAAAAGAAAACAAACGACGAAGTCTTAAAACAACTAAAAATAAGAAGAGAAATACTAAATACAATTAATACAAGAAAATTTCAATTTTTGAGGCATGTTAAAAGACACAACAGCCTAATAAAAGTAATCCTGGAAGGGAAAATACAAGGTAAAAAGAGGCAGAGGCAGACCAAGACTAACATGGACGAGTAACATCAAAAGATGGACAAGTCAATCCATGACAGCCTGCACCATCAAAGCAAGAAACAGAGTAGAATGGCGATCCATGGTGGCCAACCTTCGTTGCGGAGAAGGCATTCGATGATGATGATTCTTTTCAATACTTTTAGTCTAATACTCTCTCCATTGCATGTCATTATCACCACCTACACAGGCATCGACATAATTCTTTACAACCACAGCTTCTAAATCAGTCTGGGTATCTCTTGTCTCGTGTGTCTTAATTACTTTTCTACAAGTTGTAAATTTGTTATAAATAACTTATCTACACTACTCTGTTCGTCCTCATCTGCTGTCAGAAATTCATCCATGTCTGATTTATCTGCTACTGTTACTGTTTTCGTCATAAAATTACTCTTTTTTTGTTTCCTAATAATATTGTTTATTTGTAAACAATACAACTTATCATAATCGTCATCAACATTGAGTGCCATCTCTGCAACGAAGGTTGACTACCATGGAGCGCCATTCTGCTCTGTCCCTTGCTTAGATGATGCAGGTTGTCATAGGCTGGTTTGTCCATCTTTTGATGTTACTCGTCCATGTTAGTTTTGGTCTGCCTCTGCCTCTTTTGCCTTGTATTTTCCACACCAGGATTACTTTTAAGAGGCTGTTGTGTCTTTTAAAATGGCCCAAAAATCCCATTTGCCTTTGTTAAATTGTGTTTAGTAGTTCTCTTTTCATTTTTAGTTGCAATAAGACTTGATCGTTTGTTTTATTTTCTTTACATCCAATTGTAGCTATTCTTCTATATATCCACACCAATGGCCTCAATTCTCTGTTCTGTTTCTTGTCTAATGTCCATGTTTCTGCACCCTATAGGAATATTGACATGAGATATGACATTTTGCTACTCTTAGTTTTAGCCCTAGTGATATTTGTTTTGATGTTAGTATATTCGTCATGACATTAAAATTACGGTTTTCCATTCCTATTCTTTTGTTTATTTCAGTTTTACATTTTCCATCACTTTTTATAGTATGTCCAAGGTAGTTGTAGTTCTGAATTGTCTCCAGGTCTATTCCTTCTATTTTGATATTCACTTGTGGGTTTTGACTATTTTCTTTGCTAATGATCATAGTTTTAGTCATTTTTATATTCATATCTAGTCCATATTTTTTGCTTGTCATGTTTATTTCGTTAAGTAATTGCTGTACATCTTTAGGATTTTCTGCTAGTAGTACAGTATCGTCAGCACACTTTAGATTATAGATTATCTCTCCATTAATTTGTAGGCCTGGCATCTCTATGTTGTTTTTAAAGATTTGCTCAGTGTATAGATTGAACAAACTTAGTGATAGGATGCATCCCTGTATTACTCCTCTTTCTATATCAATGGGACGACAGTAAAACGACCGTAAGATCGAACAATCAATCATCATTCATGAAGAAAAGCCAAACATACGAAAGTATAGAAGTAGAAGAATATTACAATTGAAGCGCAGACCATTTGGCAGAATATTGTCAGCACGACTTATAAAAACCTTTTATTGTTACACAGTGACCAAATATTAAAACACTACAATAATAACAATTATCAGTTGCTTGTAGACTATACGCGTTTGATGAATAAGTACTTTCATAAAAGTGATGTTTATGGACTTTTGGTCAAAGATACAGACAGACGTAAACGATGAATCAAGAGCATGGACTGAAACAGTCTAGAGTTTAAACGCAAAATAAACACAAAATGGTACCAAGCAGATAAACTAGTAGAGAGACGAGATAAATTACGATGATTCGGCAAAAGCTTTTATCAGGTTAAAAACAATAAATGGTTATGGTTATAGTTATGGAAAGCCCCGGTATCGCTGCAAGCGAATTAATATCCATAATTGCTCAACCGCCCGTGCCAGTGAAATCATCCGAATTACTATCTCATCTCCCAATCAAAGAAAGGCAGATGTGGTCCCTATCATAGCAGTTTCAGAACACGCCAAAAGACATTAGGCGAAACCGCGCAGAAAGTGAACACAGCCATCTGTTCTCCATTATACGATATCAGCATTCATCGTTAACAATCGGTATAAACAATCGAAAACACGATCAAAACAGATGTAACGCACAGCTCACAGTGTGCACAGAGCACTTAACTTAGTAGCTCCTGCAACAAGCCGGAAATCGAATATGAGGAATGTGCAACAATGAACACTTTTCATGCATATCCTTTAATAGTTCCTTCTGCTTGTCCATCATATTGACCTTAAGTACAAGTCCCCCTGAAAATGATGATCATCATATTTTTTTTAAATGTACATCACTTGATGATGTTAGGGTATATTTGATGAAACACAGTTAGTCGTCGGATTACCCCCGTCGCACATCAAACAACAGACTGAAAGATCTACTTGCAATGTGAATTTGTGAAATTATAAATCCCTCCTAACTAACATGAACCTCCGGGAACAACCCCGGTACTGCAAAGTCATGAACGAAACTTCATTCCGCCTTTCATATTAGCGTACGGCCGTTTTAGGGATATACAATCAGTCATTGTGATGACGTAGCACACAGAACAATGGCTGCGGCCATAAAATCCCAATTACTCTAATAAATGTCGCTAACAACGCACGAAAAGATGATGCACACTATCTAAAGTGAAAAAAATCGGTTGAAATGGCAGAGCAGTCCATATTAAAGAGTTGCCAAAAGCAAACAATTGTCGTCAAACAATTCTAACGATGACCTTCGAACAGCACTCAATGTGTTGAAGTAAACCGCTTTCATCTTTAAACAGGTGAAGGTCGCATTCACAAAATTTGACGTGCCAAAGAGAAACATTGAGGTGTGTTCGACTCAGCATCATTTATTAATCAGTAGTCAAATACAATTTCTTCAGCGATCAAGAGAACATGGCCGTCGTCCATCATGTTGGAACCGGAAGCCCATCAAATATAGGCAAGTGATAAATGTAAATAGTATAACACTGATCCCAAAATGGCGGAATAGGAACAAAGGCCATATTTAGGTGCCTCTATATCAATTCTTATCTCCAATTTTCAATTTAAAATGAGCTCGCAGGAAACAGTTAAGAGAAATTAATGAAGATCCTACTCCAAATGAAAGTGTTGTCACTGAGACAGACTTATTGTTCTAAATAGTTAATAGAAATAAATGAGGTAAGGAAAACACGCTGCCGACAAATACCGTGTTGTAGTACGCTAAGCAACAAGAAAGGTATCAGTCTGAATAGTAAGAAAAGAGAAGTAATAGTTATATCGAAGAAACAACTATCACCATCATGTAGCATAAAAATAAACAAGACAAATCTGAAACAAGTGCAAGGTTTCAAATACTTAGGCACAATAATAACATCAGATGGGAGATGCACCACAGAAATAAAAAGCAGAATAGCTCAGGCCAAAATAGCATTTCAGAAAATGAAAAATATCTTATGCAACAAATCTATGTCATTAAAAGTGAGAAAGAGAGTTCATCGGTGCTATATAGAACCAATTCAGACCTATGGAAGCGATTAATGGGCAGTAAATAAACAAATGAAAAGACGATAAGAGGCCACATAGATGGGATTTCTCAGAAGAATGTTGAAAGTTCCCTGGACAGCTAAAAAGACCAATGAGGAAGTTCAAAGAGGCCAACACTCAAAGGGAGCTCTTAAAAAAAACATCAGAAAGAAGCAATCAACATTTTTTCGGACACATCATGAGAAGAGGAAAGTTGGAATACATGGTTACAACTGGCAAAATAAAAGGAAAGTGAGATCGCGGACGACAAAAAGAGAAAATACTGGATAGCTTGGTGTCATGACATGGAAAACAGTCAACAACCGAACTGATACGATGCACTGTAGATAGAAGATTGTGGAGAAACATGATGACCTATGCCAACCGGTATGGCACATGATGATGATGAGTACGCTATAGTTAGTCAAAATGTGCACATGATGAAGTTTTATTTGAAGGTTCACATATAAAGCACAACACAACAATAACTATGTTCATTTAATATCTTTGAAAGTCAAAGAAAATGGTGGATAAATTGAAGATTGATGAAGCAGAAGAATCTAATTCATTAATGATATTGCACTAATTAAACAAACACGATCACTTGAAATAAGAAGAAATGTTCTATTAAATTTTAACTCATTAATCTTGTCGTGTTCTTCCAATAGTTTGTTCAATACCTAATCAGAAATGAGAGAATATGGATCAAGGTTAGTTAATGACAATGTTAGAAAGTGTGTGGTGGGCGTGTGAAGATGAGTTTATGAAGCCAGGAGAGTTGTGGTAAAAAATGTTTTAGAATCGCAGAATTTTAAAAAAATGCATTGAACCAGATCTAAAGTGATTGCTAACCTAATGGTCTCAATTTATTATTTGATTTTGCAAATGATTCGCTGGAGCACAGCGGGAGCATGTGAGAGAGAGTTCCTGATTACAAGAGCTGTGACAGTGTCTAAAATAGCGTGATTAATCCACAACACAGAAACTGCAACTGTTCTGACCAACACTTGTTTACCACACTTTATATAATGGCTCAAGTGGTTGTCTAGATCTCGTACACAAGTGCGTTCATACAGTTCTTTAGTTGCACAACTCATAAATCCTCTGGATACTTATCTTATTTCCCAAAATGAAAGTCAGTCTTTGTACACGATGTTGACTGTGAACATCTAAACATCCATCAAACTATATCGTTAGTGGACATTCTGTATATGTGTCTAGGCTACCGGCGGTATTAAATGTCACTCCCTGCAAAATTTCGTTCTTTAACTTGGCATAACATCACACACACGATGACTTCATTTTATAACTTGTATCAATATCTTCTTCTATGAAATCAGTGTACTCCTATGCGAAATAAACACTGGTCTTTAGAAATATCTATTTATAGCTAAACATTTTCCTTTGAAACACATCTTTCTTAATAAACCTCTCACTAAAACATCTCTGGATCAGTCCTCGCTTTTCTAAAGGACTAACTCAATCTGCGTCTCCTTTAAATTTTTCTAAGACCGAATCCTCACAAACTATAGAAAAAAAGGAACTATCTATAAAGTCATGAACGAAACTCCATTCCGGGCGGACATCATCAATGCCATTCGGGAAGTGGTAAGAGCACAGGGCTTTGACAATCACGAACCCACGTAATTCCTTAGGATGAAAGAGATGGGAGTTAAGATGAGCACAGCCAGAAACGAGAAACTTAGTGGGCGCGTAAGAAGATGTATCAACCAACACAGAACTGGAGTCGTCAGTCGCTGGACACTACGGGATTTGCTGAGGAGGGGATCTGAGCACATATACGGAGTGCACTGATGATAACCCGAAAATGACTCAATAAATAGGTAACTCAATCTCTATCACATTCAAGCTATATATTTCGCCCACAATGTTTCACGCGTGAGTATTATACAATGGCAAAAATATGCACCGATCCCGAAGCGATATTGGAGCCCGACTGTAAACGGAGAAAACAAAATTATACTTAATAATAGACACCCAGGGCAGGACCATTCGTAGGTGTAATAAAAAAAATTACTATTTGCCTGGGCATTCGATTTAAACATATCTCCAGAGTGCGTTGGAGAATATACACAAGGTCAACTAATGTGTAATTAATCAACAGTCATGGGGACGGATGGGTGCTTTGGTGGATAGACAAGTAGTGGCTTATAATAAATATATGGAGTCTCACATATATACAGTAGACAAGAGAGCAGACAGGAGGGATACATGACAGATAAATACACTCAGAGACAAAGTGTAGTCTAGAAATGTTAGCAAATTATTTATAAAAGTTAATGAACAAATAATTCAATAACAGAACAAGGACAGATCAGTTAGAAAGGCTGATAGATAGTATAGATAGTTACGACGTTCGAACAAGGTCGTTATTAAATCAAAGAGAATAGATTAACCTGTCTAGATAGATCACAACATGACTTGTGTATAGATAAATAGAAGAGTATTCTGTGATGCGTTAAATAATTATATGAGTAGTGATTCAGCGGTCATCCAAACAGCCAAGTAGTATTGTTATTGACTGCAGCCTAGAAGTAATGTATCGTACATGTAAAGCATGCAAATGTGTTACTGAACTTGTGACCATAGAACTGTAATTAGTACATGAATAAATATGTGTTGGTGTTATTGTACACCTCCAGCGTGTGTAAATTGGCAAGGTGAAGGACTGGTTGGTCTCAAGGCAAGACGCTGGCCTCGAGGCATAGATGTTGTGGGTTCAAATCCCGACTACACCGGTTGTGATTTTTATTGACGATTTCTCTCTGCGGCAACCACCTCTGGTCTCAGCAGCGAGGACCGTCTTTAAACGTCAATTACTCATCAACGGAAGAAATGTGAGTACCTCCGAAGTCGGAGTTATCTGCCTGTGCGGCGAGGGACCACTGCGCACACGGCTGCCAGGGAAAAAATGGATTAACACGCAAAATTTATTTTCCTATTCTCTAAGGATTTCGTCAGAAGTAAAACCTGGCGAAAAAAAAATTGTCAAGGTTAAGAGGATGAGATTTGACATGATTCGACCTAATAAAAATATTTGAAATAAAAGAAACACAACGCAAAATACATTACATTAAATTATAAAGTATAAAGAGCTAATACAATAGTATGTATATAATAAGTACAAACACAAATGACAACACTATCAGAGATCTGTCACAAAGCAGTATCGAAGAGTTTGTTCGAATCCGGATTGAAGCCGTGAGGGAGGATTCAAAGGTGTCTCAAAGTAGTGGGTAAAGTGCGTGGTGGGATGGGAAATACAAAAGTTGATTTGTTTAGAAAGATATAATAGGAATGAAGAACAGCGGGCGAACCAAAACTGACCATGAAAAAAATGTGGGGTGTGATAGATAATGTAGTTGAATCGGCATATTTTTCTTGTAGGTTCTGTGCGCAATGTAGTAGCAACACTCATACAGACACGCATACACACAGTCATATCAAAGAAAGAAAAAAAAACGGGATAATTAATTATAAGTGCCAAGTATATTTAGTGTAGAGTTTCCTTGTATCATTCTAAAAATATGTTTCATAATGGCACGTATAGTTTATAATGTTTACAAATACTAACATACTATTAGATTTTAAAAAAAACTGAACAAAGCTTGTGAATAACATGTTCCTTTTATTTGTAAATTTAATCATTCTCAAAATTATGGTTGCATTGTGCTGACTTAGCATAACACACACTCCCAGTTAGGAATGTTATTATAGTCCACATCTGTTCTTCTCTGGTAATAGAAACTAAATATCCGAACTGAAGATTAGCCGAGCAGTTAATCATGTACAGGAGAAAGCAGTTCGAGTAATAATCTAGACACTCCTATAAAGTAACAGTCGACCACTCATAAACGGTTAACTTAAAGTGCAATGTCAGGTCTTAAAACATCCTATACAATGTTTATTCATTGTCATCATCATTAAACTTTAGATAATTAACGTCAAAAGGAAACCACCGGCAAAATTTCAAAAGCAGTAATTGCACAATTAAAACTATATTTTTAAACGCTGTAAAACTGGGATTATAGACATTGGTTTGAAGAGTTCTTGAAATTCCATAATTTTATTATCATTTGAAGATTGTCACAAACAAGACTAGCATGAATTGTAAATACTTAAAATCTGAACATGTGGTTATGATTACACAAGTTCGTAATCAAAAGTGATATGGTTCCAACCCATGTACAGACATTCTCCAATAAGTTTACAGTCATTGTTTTGTGTTATTGACAATCTTTTTTTTCCAACACAGTAGCCATTGTAAGTACTTCCACTGCAGACTCTTTAATCTTACTTGCTTCAGGTCCAGTTTCGCTTAACTTTTGAATTAATCCATAGAAATATACTCAATGTATCTACATTATTTAATATTAGCAACGTCAGACAAATTATAAGAGCAATTACTAAAAATAAACATTAAACTGCAATTAAAGACACTGTGTTTATTTAGAAGAATGTTGAGAATACCATAAACAGCTAAGAAGAGAAATGAAAAAGTTCTGAAAGAGGTCACATTTAAAAAAAAAGCAGATAATTTACAATAATAGTAAGCAACCATCATCGTTTTTGGTCATGTAATGAGAAGTGAACAGCTGGAATATATTGTAAGAACTGGAAAAATTGAGGGACGAAGAGATAGAGGGAAGCAAAGTGAAAAGATACCAGACAGATTAAGAGAATGGCTTGACAGAAGGTCCACAACTGAAAGGATAAATAACTGTAGAGATCGAAAGTTGTGGGGAGACATGAACACCTACACCAGCAGGCACGGTACTTGAAAAGTATGGATCTTCATTTGTTCCCTTATATTACTAATAAGACTTCCATACTTATCTTCAAAGAAGGCATTTATATATTTCTATGTTCCGTTTAATTTGTGTGTGCGTACAGTTCTTTCATATTTACTTTATTTGTTGCTTCATCTGCCTTTTTAGCTGGATCATCTATATATTTCCTCGTATCCCTTTTAATGCATCTTCTCACTTCTTTGTTCACCCCTGTTAACTTTCCTGTGTCCTGGCTTTAATACTTGTCGTTTTGCTTTTTAATGTCTGCTTTCTTATTCTTTCTTTCTTTAAGTTAATCCAGTATCTCTGCTGCCATCCATGCACTTGTCTGGTGTTCTCTTGTTCCTAGGTTTTCTTCGCATGTCTCTTTTCATATATTCATTACATGTTTTCAATGATCTTCTGTATTTATTGTATTTACTAGATGTTAGTGGACAATATTTGTTTGATATTGTGACTGCAAATTTATCTTTAATTCCTCGCTCTTTAAGAAACCCTGCATTGAAATACTTTCTACCCGTATGCGTTGTTGTATATATTTTCAGTTTAAGTCTAAGTTTCGCTAGCAGAAGATGATGATCTGAAGCAATCTGCTCCTACAAAAACTGTTACATCATGTAAGGAGGACTTAAACTTATTATTAATACATATGTGGTCAATGTTATTCTCCGTTCAATGATCTGGTGACACCCATGTAGCATTATGTATTCTTTTGTGTTGGAACATTGATTCTCCTAGACTCATTTGATAAAGAGTACAGAAGTTCACGAATATCTCTCCATTCTCATCAATTTTTCAAATTCCATATTTTCCTATGATCTCTATAAAAATCTTGTTATCCGATACTACTTTTGTATTGAGATCCCCCATCAAGATTATACTATCATTGGCTCGTTTATCATCCATCTGACATTGCAGCTGTTTATAGAATTCCTTCAATTAAACCATCCTTATAATTATTTGTTGCGTAGCATCGGATACTGTTTTTTTTTTTATAATGTTGTTCTTTTTGTTGTTTTAAATGTTGCTCTTATTAGTCTTGATCCTACTGCTTCCCATTCTTTCAGCGT